>VXBD01000886.1:54769-68840 GCA_013399975.1 Indicator maculatus
TGGAGGTGTTTAAGCAAAGCCTGGATGAGGCACTCAGTGCCATGGACTGGTGGATTAGCTAGGGTTGGGTGATCAGTTGGACTTGGTGATCTTGGAGGTCTCTTCCAGCCTGGGTGATTCTGTGATGCTGTGATTGCTGTGACCTTAGGCACACCAGTGGATATATCTCCTGTAAGAACAGCTGAGAACTGGGTAGCCACTTTCAAACTCAGGTGAGGCATTCACACTGTGCTTCCTTAAGCAAACATTCCCCATACACGCTTGCTCCCTTCTCCCCAAGAGCAGTCCAGCCTCACCTCAGCTGCCACTCAGCACATCATGCTGAAATGGATTTTATCACAGAATTAATTTTATCACAGATTGGAAAAGACCTTTGAGATCATCCAGTCCAACCTACCACCCAACACCATCCAAGCAACTAGACCATGACACTGAGTGCCTCATCCAGTATGATTTGGATCCAGGGATGGTGACTCCATCACCTCCCTGGGCAGCACATTCCAGTGGCAAATCTCTCTTGCTGGGAAGAATTTCTTCCTCACATTCAGACTCAACCTCCCCTGGTGCAGCTTCAGACTGTGTCCTGTTCCTGTTTGTCTGACAGAACAGACTGTTCTGTCCCTGGTTGCCTGGGAGAAGAGCCCAACCCCCACCTGGCTACAACCTCCCTTCAGGTAGTTGTAGAGAGCAATGAGGTCTCCCCTGAGCCTCCTCTTCTCCAGGCTAAACACCCCCAGCTCCCTCAGCCTCTCCTCACACGGCTGTGCTCCAGACCCCTCCCCAGCTTTGTTGCCCTTCTCTGGACACCTTCCAGCATCTCAACATCTTTTTGGAATTGAGGAGCCCAGAACTGACACAGGACTCAAGGTGTGGCCTGCCCAGTGCTGAGTCCAGGGCAGAATGAGTTCCTACCTTTGCCATCCCAATCTGCTTTCACAGTATGCAGCCTTACCTCACAGCCATGGAAGAGGAGTGCTCTGCTCACACAGCTACAGCATGGTACAGAGGCAGGCTCCCAGGAGATCTCTGTCCTTCTACCAAGCTGTGAGAGCAGAGAGAATGCAAAGCCCTCTCTAGAAATACTCAGCTGCCTGTGTCCAAAATATCTCATCTCTGGGAAGTGCAGAAGAAATTCTTTCCAGGGAATTAATTAGGCTGTATCATGAATCCATCTCCAGCACTAAATCTCTCTTCCATTTGCAGAAAGTGAGCACTGGAATGCACCAGCTTGGCTCTTCCCTGCAACCTCCAAACACTACAGCAAAAATTAAGCCTAATGCATGTGAATTTGATGGGCATGGATGCTTCATTATTTTATTAGGTAAAATGACACATTCCTTTGAATGAGTGAGCATTTCCTCCCTGTGGCAGGAACATGACATGTTCAAATGAATTCCTAGAGGTTTTTCCTTTGGAAACCCCAAGCAAAAGTCTTACAAAGAAATAAGGAAGGAGAGAGGTTTGCACACACTAGACAGCATATCCATACAAGATGTGACAGTATGAGCCTGATCCTGAAGGTCTTAGTCCAGGCCATCATTTAGTGACACACTGAAGTATTTTGAAGCCCATAAGCAACTTTGGTATAACCTCAAAATTCTGAGTGTGTCTTTCACACATTGGCCATGATGTGGCCCTTCACCCAGTAAGCCAAAACCATACCTGCTCTATACACTCAAGGCAGGCATGAACAGCCTTAGCAGAATCACAGAGCAGATCTAGTTGGAAAAGACCTCAAAGCTCATCCAGTCCAACCCACAACCCAGCACTGAAGGGTCAACACCAAACCAAGTCCCTAAGTTCCAGCTCCACACACTGCTTGAACACCCCCAGGGATGGTGACTCCAGCACTGCCCTGGGCAGAACATTCCAATGGCTGAGAGCCCTTTCAGTGAAGAAATATTTCCTAGCATCCAGCCTGAACCTCCCCTGGTGCACCTTGAAACCATCTCCTCTAATCCAGTGTATCTCCATCTCCTCTAATCCAGTGTATCTAATCCATCTATCTGTGCACACACTAGGCAGCATATCCATACAAGATGTGACAGTATGAGCCTGATCCTGAAGGTCTTACTCCAGGTCACCATCTAGTGACACACTGAAGTATTTTGAAGCACATAAGCAACTCAAATTCCACAGCAAATTAAGGAAGTGATTACACACTTAGCTGAACTGCAGTCTGACTGCTCTCTCTGCACTTGTTTAGAAGTTCACAGAATCACAGAAACATTCAGGTTGGAAAAGCCTCTCAGGAGCACCAAGGCCAACCCAGAACCCTACTCTACAAGGCTCACCCTCAAACCACAGCCCCAAGCACCACAGCCAAACCACCTTCAAACACAGCCAGCCTTGGGCACTCCAACACCTCCCTGCCCACCACATTCCAGTCCCTCACCACTCTTGCCCTCAAAAAATGTTTCCTACTGTCCAGTCTAAACCTACCCAGTGGCAGCTTGAGGCCATTCCCTCTTCTTCTGTCACTAATGACCTGGGAGAAGAGACCAGCACCAACCTCTCCACAACCTCCTTTCAGGGAGTTGTAGAGAGCCAGAAGGTCTCCCCTCAGCCTCCTCTCTTTCACATTAACCATCCCCAGCTCCTTCAGTCTCTCTTCATCAGATTTCTTGCTCCTGTTCAGCTCCTTGTCCATCAGCACCCCTGGGTCCCTTTCTGCCAGGCAGCTTTTCCAGCCACACTGCCCCAAGACTGGAGCACTGCTTGTTCAAAAGCAAGGAATTACATTTATTAAAAGGAGCCTCCCCAAAAACCTCTCCCTACTTGAGTGTAGCAGAATTAATTAAAAAAACAATAATAATAATAAAAAATTAGTTTATCTTCTTTACTTTTGAAAGTAATAAAGAATTTCCAATTAATATTTGCTGAGTAAGTGGTGCCACCCCCCTAAGTCAACATGATATTAATACTCACCAAAAAAACTGGGATACATTTCTATGAAATCCAATTTCCACTATTTTTAAAAACTTCACTTACAGTGTGGCTGAGCCATTGTTTTTTCAAATTAGCAAATACACCTATAAACCTGTAATGTGCTGTGCTTAATCATTACAGGCACATAAAAGGCTGTTTTTATAGACCACAAGGCCATTCCTCTGATGTCAAAACAGCACTGCAAAAGCAACATTCTAGTCAAGCAAAGATTTTCACTGGGAAATCATAATCATTTTCTGTGCTGACAAACACAGCTGTTGGAGAGCTGGGCAATACCAAAATGGTCAGAGATGACACAGAACCAGAATGTTGGGGTTTGGAAGGGACCTCCAAAGCTCATCCAGCCCAACCCCCCTGCCAGAGCAGCAGCACCCAGAGCAGATCACACAGGAACACAGCCAGGCAGGTCTGGAATATCTCCAGAGAGGGAGACTCCACAGCCCCCCTGGGCAGCCTCTTCCAGTCCTCTGTCACCCTCACAGGGAAAATATTTTCCTCCTGTTTCCATGGAACTTCCTATGCCTCAGCTTCCACCACTGCCCCTTGTGCTGTCATTGGGCATCACCCAGCAGAGCCTGGCTCCAGCCTCTGGGCACTCCCCCTGCACATCTTTATCACCAGCAATGAGGTCACCTCTCAGGCTCCTCCTCTCCAAGCTCCAGAGCCCTCAGCTCCCTCAGGCTCTCCTCATAAGGAACATCTTCCACTCCCTTCAGCACTTCTGTGGCTCTGCACTGGACTCTCTCTAGTAGCTCCCAGCCCCTCTTCAACTGAGGGGCCCAGAACTGGAGACAATATCCCAGATGAGCTTTGGTGAAATCACAGGATCAAAGAATGGCAGGTTGGAAAGGACCCCAAGGATCATCTGGTCCAACCTTTCTAGGTAGTAGTGAAGATGAAATGAGCTGACCCTGCATCCTGTAAAGCTGAGTCTGCAAACTGTCTGGTGCAGGGCAATCCAGCACTTCCCTTGGGAGATGATTCCTGCAGCTAACTGTTCTTGTGGTATAAAATTTCCAGAATGAGACCTGAGCACTTTTGGCTTTAAGCACCCAGTTAGGAACACCAAATGACCTTTAAGGTCTGATGCAACCCAAACCACTCCAGTTCCAGACACTGAAGCAAATCAGTGCACAGCCCAGTGGCACCTCTCTGTAGTACCCACTTTAAAACAACCTGGATGCAGAACAGAATCTGTTTGAGGAAAAAAGTTGAATGTTCTGTAGAATACTTTCTGGCAGGAACGTTGACTGCTGCTTGAGTAAGGAAGTTGTGTGCCACACATTAGTGGAGTATCACAGAGCTGGCATGTGGCAAAACTGCCTTTAGAACAGGATCCTTCCACCCTGTGGGGAGGCAGCTTCCCCATGGTCATTTGCAGCTGATGGCTAACAAATGATGAAGGAATCCAAAGCACTTCAACTGAGTCCTCTTACATCATGCTTCACTTCATTCTTGTTTTTCTCTTTGCCTTAGGCATGAATTCTGTTGAGAATTTTAGCAGCAGGACACAAAGAACAAAATTCAGGGGCAAATGACCATAACTATAATCATCTTCTTCAGGTGGATATTTGTCACATCATTTTCCTTGAAAAATAATAATAATGATGATGATAATGATAATAATAATAGCAATTTTAAATTAATGATGGTGATAAAATAAGAAGGAAGAAGGAGAAGGAGGAGAAGGAGGAGAAGGAGGAGAAGAAGGAGGAGAAGGAGGAGAAGGAGGAGGAGAAGGAGGAGAAGGATGAAAAGGAGGAGAAGGAGGAGAAGGATGAACAGGAGGAGAAGGAGGAGAAGAAGAAAATTTATCAGTTGCTTGACAAAATGATATCAGGACTACTACAAGAGTTTTTGTTAAGCCTCAGCACCAAAACCTCTCTTCCATGTTGTGACACCACTGACAAGGACCAAAGCACATTAAATTATTTCATTAACTGCCTGTGTGAGGATGTCCTCAAGGATGGCCAAAGACAGAGAGGTTGCTGACTTTATGCAGACAGCTGGGCCACCATCAGGGTTTAAGTAAGCAGTGAACAAACTAAGGTATCTTAAAATCCACTCTGTTAGGAATCTCTTGTAACAATAACACTAGCTCCACCAATCCATGTTTTCTTTCAGGACTTTCCAAAGACTTCCCCTTTCCCAGTGGATCCTTACAGCAGTGTTTACATGGTCACAGCAACTTCATTTGAAAGAGCAAATCCATCACCACTTTACAAACTGGTCCCACAGAGAAACCAAAGCAAATTAAGAGAAATAAAACTCCAAGTTTGTGCTGATTCTCCATTGATGACTACCTTGGGAACCAGCATGATCTGATAGCTATCCATTAATCCAGCCAGAGTGTGCTGCAGTGATATCAGACAGCACTGCTGGGGGCTTTCAAATAGAGTCTTATGCCCTAATAAAACAAAGATGTTAAGTCTGTGGCTCAACATGATTTCTCTTTATCAACCACCATCAATGTTTAATCTCAAAAAAAAATAAAATCAGGTCTGTTTGACCAGAGTTGTAACCAGGAAGTACAAAAAATAGTAATATTTTTATACATATATATTTTTAGTTCAGTAAATACCACATAAGAATCTCAATCCACTTGCCTGAGACTGGTTTGTGAGCTGCTGTTCACTGCTGCCTTTTGACAGGCCAGAGGCAGAGGACAGCCTGGTACCACAACAGGTTGTGTCTCCCCTGCTGCTCCACTTACACACAGCAATCCAGGCCAAGGAGCTCTTCTTTAAAGTAAACTCTTTCATGAATATTTCTGCTCCATTTTTATTATTCCCTATCAAACCCATGCACTGTGAGGCTCCCAGAGCCCTGGAACAGGCTGCCCAGAGAGGTTGTGGAGTCTCCTTCTCTGGAGCCTTTCCAGCCCTGTCTGGATGTGTTCCTGTGTGCCCTGTGATGGATTCTCTGGTCCTGCTCTGGCAGGGGGGTTGGACTGGAAGATCTCCAGAGGTTCCTTCCAATCCCTACCATCCTGTGAGCTGTGATCTCTGATCCAGTTCTCTCCAGCACGGGGAATGTGATGCTCCTGGAGCTCGACAGGTGTACCACAGAGAGTGATCTCTCTGTTTCTTCTGCAGAAGCTACTCCTAGCACACACAGTGTCAAAGGTTAATGACTCTTTGGAGTCAGAAAAGTGCTCAGATACCTTAAGAGAAGTATTTTAAGTACCCTGAAGCACCTGACTTGTTTTAAGCACCAGCATTCACCAGCTGGAGTGGGATGGCTGGGCAGGGAGGTTGTGGAACCTCCTTCTCTGCAGACTTTCAAACCCCACCTGGCTGCATTCCTGTGTGGACTCCCCTAAGTGATGCTGCTCTGGCAGGGGGGTTGGACTGGGTGATCTCTGGAGGTCCCTTCCAACCCCTAATGTTCTATGATCCTATGATGGCCAGCAGTCAGGCACTCTAGGGGTTGCTCTGAACTGGGATCTAAAGGTTTCACTCACTGAGTTTCCATGGCTTTCATATTGCTAAAAAAATAACAACCCACAGCTGCACCTTCTGCAGTCCAAGCACAGACCTGCTGCACTTGCCAGTCCTGGAACAGAAACCAGCATTCAGGACTTCACAGCATCCACAGCACACATCATGGCTAAGGCAGTCAGGGGGAACAAAAACAGCTCACCCCTTACCCTGCAGTCAAGGAGTGAGCTGTAAAGATTGGTGAGGGGGCTGGAGGGAAAGTCTGATGAGGAGAGGCTGAGGGAGCTGGGGATGTGCAGCCTGGAGAAGAGGAGACTCAGGGGGGACCTTAGCACTCTCTACAAGTACCTGAAGGGAAGTTGTAGTCAGGTGGGGGTCAGGCTCTGCTCCCAGGCAGCTTGGGACAGGACAAGAGGGCATGGCCTGAAGGTGTGCCAGGGGAGGGTTAGGTTGGATGTTAGGAAGCACTGCCTGCTGGAAAGGGGAATTACAGACTGGGATGGACTGCCCAGGGAGGTGGTGGAGTCACTGTCCTTGGAGGTGTTTAAGGCAAGCTTGGCTGTGGCACTTGGTGCCATGGTTTAGCTGATGTGGTGGTGTTGGGTCATAGGCTGGGCTTGATCATCTCAGAGGTCTGTTCCAGCCTCAAGAATTCTGTGACTCTGTGAAAGCCACCTGTAGTAGAAGACTTCTAACTGGCTGGATGCTATCTTATGCTGTTGATGTAGTTAATTGAATAATTAAAACTCAAACCTGTTTTATTGTTTCTTAGTACTTATAAAGTATTTCACCATTAATCAGCTGCTCTCACTTCACTGACCTCTCTTCACAGAATCATCCTGGCCAGAAAGGACCTCGAGATCATCAAGTCCAGCCATTGGCCCACTCCACCAATTCTGTCACTACACCATGACCCCAGGCACACAGCTTTTAAACACATACAGGGATGCTGACTCAAACACCTCCTGGGCAGCCCATTCCAGTGACTGACAACCCTTTCCACGGATTTTATTTTGCTAATGTGCAGCCTCCCCTGGTGCAGCTTGAGGCCATTCCCTCTCATTCTATCATTGGTTCCTAGTGAGAAGAGCTGTGGTCACATCTCTCATAGGCATGGTCACAGCTGCACTACCCTCACGAGCTGAGTGGATTTCACTGATAATAACCCCAGGTTTGCTGGGCAGAATACATATTTCAGTGTGCCTGTGTGTGTTTTATTTTCTTATTACAGTGCCAATATCCTTCCCAGTGCCTGAGGAGAGGCTGAGCATTTTCCTTTGTGCAAATTTTTAGTTGAACAGAGTTCCTAAATCAGAAAACTGCCTTTGAGGGGAAGCAGGGAGCATGGTCTCCCTTTATTAAGAAATACACCTTCCTCCTGTCACTTGGCACAGAAAGCATGAAAAGAAGTGCCATAGGATTAACAAGGAAACAGAAATTAAGAATCCAAAGTTTGGGGAAATTGTTAATTGGTTACATTACAAAGCCAGGGCCAGTAATTGATTTCACTGCTGAGGGTAATTTTGCTTACAGGGAGGAAAAAACCCAGGAATATTCTTCCCTGTTCCAGTCATCCTCTTCCTTGTTTTGACTACTGTTTATCACTTGCCAAGACATCTTCTGTGGGGGGTACTTTGATAGCTGCACTCCATCACACTGGTCTTGTCTTGCCTGCTCTGATTGCTGCCAGAACCTTCAGCCAGCACACTTCAAAGCCTGCAGTGGGCTGACAGAAATTACTTCAGATATTATCTGTCTCTCTACAGTGTCCTTGCTGCCCTTTCATCCTTTCCCTTATCTGGCTGTGACTGTTCATCTGGGGCTGTGACTGTTCATCTGGGGCTGTGACTGTTCATCTGGGGCTGTGACTCCTCTAGCCCTGTCTGGGCTGGCTCTGCCTCCTGCTGCTCTGGGTCTGGCTGCTCTCCTGGAGATGCAGCTCTCTTGCCTCTCCATTCTCTTACCCTCAGTCGCTCCTGGCTGATGGTTGCTCCGTGTCTTATTCTCGCTCCACTCTCTGCTCCCCTGTGGATGCAGCTCTCCAGAGCTACGATTCCTGCTGTCAGTTATTTCTGCTGGGGAAAGGCTTTCTTTTTTTTCCTTGCTTTGATTTAACAACTCTCAGGCCCACTCCTGTGCTCACCAGGCTGTATTTCCTCCTGCACTTGGGATAAAACCACTTTTCCCATCATCGTGGGAGGACATGATCGCACTTCCAGCTGCACTGGGAAAACATTTCCCACTCTCAGATGTGACTTGAGGGCCTTGAATCATCTCCCAGCACTGTTTATTAACGAGCTATCATGACTTCTTCTTTTTCCTACCTCTTTGTGGCCCTAGTGGAGGGTGACATGCTCCTCTCTGAGGCTGACTAGAAGGATGCTTTG
Organism: Indicator maculatus; assembly: GCA_013399975.1. Lineage (NCBI taxonomy): Eukaryota > Metazoa > Chordata > Aves > Piciformes > Indicatoridae > Indicator > Indicator maculatus. The sequence goes on from VXBD01000886.1 coordinate 63,546, forward strand.
GAAGAAGGCAAACAGCTCCGGTGGAAAACGTTGTGTGCTGCTGGGCTGGAGCATCTGTTTCACTCAGCCCATGCAATCCCTGAATATTATTATTCCTCAGGGCTTTGTGTCATCAGATTTCTTAATGTGCACAATCACTGAGGACAAGAAAGTGGAAATGAAAAATATATTCAGCTCCAAGGCATTTAAATAGTACAGTTCCAATGGTCATCTCTGAAGGGTAGAGAAAGAGGCATAGCTGTAAAATGACAGCTGATTGCCTGGCAGAGATGGACACTTCGATGCTGTCTAATTGATTTATGCCATTTTGATGCCAGTAAAGACAAGGAAATGACAATGACATTCCATGGCTGTCATCTCACTCAACAAAAACCAGATGGGAGAGAGTTTCATCACTTCATGTAGAAAACTGTGAACAGAGGCAGGAGAGCTCACATGGATGATCCAAAGTGCCTGGGAGCACGAGGTGGATGTTGTTAAAAAGTTAAAAAGCATGAGAGAAATCCCCCAATCAGACTGTCAGGAGAAGATAGAGCACATAGTGCTGGACTCTTTAGAAAAGCTTAAGACAGTAGAAAAGTCCTCATTGACAGCCATGATCTACAGGTTACTAAAGACAGCAGCTTAAAACATAAGCCAGCAAGCAAGCAAAAAGCCATCCCTGAACCACCAGCAACAATCTGCCTCCAGCAGGGCTCACTGTAAGGAGGGCTTTGAGGCACCTGGAAATGCCTGAGCACATGCCTGAGCAGTTAGCTAAAAGCCTTCAGTACAATTTTACAGGCTGGATTTTGCTGACATCCCATTCATCACAGTATTTACAGCAGCAGACACCAGAGAGCCAGCAGGATGTTCTGCCTAACCACAGGACCACAGCATCTTAGGGGTTGGAAGGGACCTCAGGAGATCTTCAAGTCCAGCCCCCCTGCCAGAGCAGGACCAGAGAACCTAGTCACAGGGCATGGCCACTCTTAGGCTGAAAAAGGAACCTTTAAATGGACAGAGACAAGAGAGAGGCTGCACTCTGATCTGCACGAGACAGTGTGATCCTCTCAGCCTGCACAAAAGAGCCACCAGTACACAGAAGTGCCCTACTGCTCTATTTAGCACTTCAATGTAAATGAAAATCACTCCATGTTTGCAAGAGTTCCTAGGATGAAAAGATAAGTGTCAAGTACTACTGTTTACTCTGTGATAGTACTATTATCATATTAATTAGAAAAAAATAATTAGCTTGAAATACCGAGACACTGATGTGAGATAAGCCTCTGAACCTGCTGAGGTTCAGCTATCACCAGGAAACACAAGACTGGGACATTTAGACAAGGAGAACACTTCAGCATGCCAAAAGATCCTGGATGTTATAGCTTAATTGACCAAGAGTAATGTTTGCAAAGCCAGCTAAGGGAATTTTTTTCAAATGTTACTTAGGCTCTTGAGCAACTCAGCATTTTCAAATATTTTCCTAAGTATTTTGGGTTTGTATATTCTATTCCATACCTATTACACAGCCACACAGACACACTCATCCCTAAGTGCATAACATCCTTTCATGGGAGAGGGTCACACTGAAGCTGACTGGGAACAACTGATGACTATTTAAGGGAATAGATATCTGTTTTAGCCCAGAATGAGCCCTGGATAAGCTGGAGGCTCAAGAGGCAAGGCAGAGCTATGCTGCTGCTGTCTCGTTACAGCCTGACCTTAGGCAGTTAACCATGCAAAGAGAAGTTATTAGCAAAGACAAGGAGGAGAGTCAAAACACTCTTGGTACTGAATTGCCAGCTGACAGCTTCAGTACAGCCTTCAGAGCAGAAGGCTGCAGGCAGCAGCCTCTGCATCACACCTCTTTGGTCACAAAACTAAAGCACAGTGTTACACATCAAGCCATGTAGCAGGGAATCATTCTCCAGCCTCACAGAAACCACCAGCTGTGGGGCCATGTGCTGGCACCAAGCCCAGCTGCATGATCATAGAATTGTCAGGGTTGGAAGGGACCTCAAGGATCATCCAGTTCCAACCCCCCTGCCATGGCCAGGGACACCTCACACTGCAGCAGGTTGCTCACAGCCACATCCAGCCTGGCTGTGAAAACCTCCAGGGATGAGGCTTCCAACACCTCTCTGGGCAACTTGTGCCAGTCTCTCACCACCCTCATGGAGAAGAAGTTCTTCCTGACATCCAACCTGAATCTACCATTTCTAGCTTGGCTCCATTCCCCTCAGTCCTATTACTCCTAGAGACCCTAAAAAGTCTCTCCCCAGCTTTCTTGAGCCCCCTGCAGATACTGGAAGGCCACAAGAAGGTCTCCTGGGAGCCTTCTTTTCTCCAGACAGAATAGTCCCAGCCTATCTCAGCCTGTCCTCTTGGGAGAGGTGCTCCTGCCCTCTGCTCATCCTCGTGGCCCTTCTCGGATGGAAGCCTGTAGCCCTCTCACTCCTGCACAGAAGCTGTTCAGTCCCAAAGCTGACCCAAAGGCTTTCTAGTCACTGAGATGCAATTTGAAATGACCTCCATTAAACACACATCCCTTTGCCACCTCTGAAGGCAGGTCCTCCACTCTCACTGCTCTGCAATGAATTCAGAGTTTTCAGCACTTGACAGAAAAAATTCTCATGCATAGAAAAAACAGGGGGAGAGAGGGGGGAAGAAATACATTTTGCTTTAGCACTTTACAAGTTCTCTCAAGAGTTTTAACAGGACAATGACTACACAACCTTCTGCTTTCTAAAGCATCCAAGGCAACTCAGGCTCTGCTAACACACAACCACTAATGGAATCTCAAATCTTCCTGCCCAGGTCTGACAGCCTCCCGACTTTGTTTATGCCATTTCATACTGCTTGGGGTGGGGAATGTAATTGGCTACAATCACTGCAGTATATTCCAAATCTGTCCCACACAGGCAGTGATCTCTGTGGTGGAGGCATTTTCACGATGTTTGTTTGTCTTACAGATGGAACAGGAGCTGCTAACAGCTCCTGAGGTGTCCAGGTATAGAGCCAGACAGGATGGCTCAGTCTCACCTTCTTGTAGGCGATCCAGTCAAACACCCTGTCGATATCTGTGGCTTGCTGCACCTCCTGGGACACTGGATGTGAGCTGGCCAAGCCATCCAGCAGCATCACTTCATGCAGGACATCAGTCAGAAATCTCTGCTTTTCCTGAAATACAGCACCACAAACAGGCAGTTACAAAAACACAGCCAGAGAATCACAGAACTGTCAGGGTTGGAAGGGACCTCAAGGATCAGCCAGTTCCAACCCCCTGCCATGGGCAGGGACACCTCACACTACAGCAGGCTGCTCACAGCCACATCCAGCCTGGCTGCAAAAACCTCCAGGGATGAGGCTTCCACCACCTCCCTGGGCAACCTGTGCCAGTGTCTCACCACCCTCATGGGGAAGAACTAACATCTAATCCAGAGCTCCCCTCCTCTATCTTGGATCCATTCCCCCCAGTCCTATCACTCCCTGACACCCTAAAATGTTCCTCCCCAGCTTTCTTGTAGCCCCTTTCAGATACTGGAAGGCCACCAGAAGGTCTCCTCAGAGCCTTCTCTTCTCCAGACTGCACAGCCCCAACTCTCAGTCTGCCCCATAGCAGAGCAGCTCCAACCCTCTGCTCATCCTTGTGGCCCTTCTCTGGACACCTTCCAGCACCTCCAGATCCTTCTTGTAATAGGGGCTCCAGAACTGGAGTTCTGAGGGACAGCCTCTGTATGACAGTTGATTAAAATCAGACCTTCTGGTTTGAATGTAAGCCACCAGGACCCCCTACAATACTGAAAAAAAACCCAAAAAAACCCAAATAAAAGAACAGATAGGAAGAAATTCTAGCACCAGGGATCCCTGTGACTTGAGATCTTCTGCTGCAATGGAAGTTGACTGAAATTACAATAAAGATTGGTACATGAATCCAAGGCACCTGTCAGTGCACACTGCAGTTCTGATTGCAACTATTCACTCACAGCTACCACGAGTGGGGAGAGTGGAGAACAGGAATCATTTCAATCACTGGAATAAAGAGAAACTACAAATCCTACAGGCCACTGCACATGCAAGTACAGAAATTCTGGACAGGGCTGTGTAAATACAACTCCTACTGCTTTCTTTAGTGAGGCTTCAGTCTCTTGACCCTAAGTGCCAAGTCCACAGGGCAAGGAGATGTGGGACAGGACAATAAAGCTGCTAAGGTTTGCCTAGCAAGGTAAGCTATAACTCCTATGACAATGGATGGCTGCATGGTGCTCTGAGAACAAGATCCATTAGTGTTCAGGTCTGTTCCACCCACTGTGAGAGCTGCACTCACTTTTTATGGTGCAACTAGACAGGACCTTTTAGGATGATAAATGACCTCAGAGTCACAGAGCCACAGAATGTGAGGCGCTGGAAGGCACCTCCAAAGCTCATCCAGTCCAACCCCCCTGCCAGAGCAGGAGCACCCAGAGCAGATCACACAGGAACACATCCAGGCAGGTCTGGAATATCTCCAGAGAGGAAGACTCCACAACCCCCTTGAGCAACCTGTTCCAGTCTTCTGGCACCCTCACAGGGAAAAAATTCTTCCTCCTGTTTCCATGGAACTTGCTATGCCTCAACTTCCACCACTGCCCCTTGTGCTGTTACTGGGCACCACCCAGCAGAGCCTTGCTCCAGCCCCTGGGCACCAGTGACATGCCTCAGGAACTCCTCACACTGCATTCAGACAGATGTCTCTGATACACAAGTCTGGGGCAGGAAAGCAGAGCTTCATTTACACATTTCTTCAAGTCACAAACGACTGCAAAGAATGAATTAAAAGTTATAGGAGGGCAAATTAAATAGGCTGCTTGGTTTTTTTCACCCCGAAATGACATATCTCCAACTTTATCTAAATTACAACAGTTCCTGAATTAATGTCAACCTGGTACCACAATAGAAAGAAACTCTAGGGAATGCCACCCTGATGCCCACAGATAAAATAACCACACAATTCCATACTAAATCCCATGTTTAATTTCTTGGCTGGCAAACCTTTTCCTATCAATGTCTTCATTTAAATTCTATTTATAAGACAGCCAAAAAGCTTTTCCAGCACCAAACCAGCTGGAAAGAAACCTTTCTGTTAAAATTCATTACAGCACAAGAAAGGTAGCTGGAGCTGATTGTATAGTCAGGCAATTAAAAACACAGGGAATGGGAAAGTCAATTACCCAACACACTCACAGTGTTCTCAGCTGGCTGTGAGAGGGAAAGTTTGTGAAGGGAAAAGTTAATGCTGTGTTCAGAAAGGGACCTGGGGGTGCTGATGGACAA
>VXBD01000886.1:69217-79497 GCA_013399975.1 Indicator maculatus
TGTTTGAAGGTGGTTTGGCTGTGGTGCTTGGGGCTGTGGTTTGAGGGTGAGCCTTGTAGAGTAGGGTTGTGGGTTGGTGCTCCTGAGGGGCTTTTCCAACCTGAATGTTTCTGTGATTCCTTGTCTCTAAATTGGAGAGGCATGGATCTGAGGGATGGACCAGTAAGTGGGTAAGGAAGTGGCTAGGTGGTGTCACTCAGAGTGAGGCAGTCAACACCTCCATGTCCATGTGCAGACCAGTGGTAAGTGACATTGGGGGCTGGTATTGGGCTCAAGATGTTTAACATCTTTGTGAGCAACATGGGCAGTGGGACTGAGTGCAGCCTCAGTGAGACTGCTGCCAACCCAAGCTGTGCTGGATGACAGGATGACATCCTGAGGGACCTTGACAGACTGGGACTGAGTGCACCCTCACTCAGTGAGTCTGCTGAACACCCAACCTGTGCTGGATGACATCCTGAGGGACCTTGACAGACTGGGACTGAGTGCACCCTCACTCAGTGAGTCTGCTGAACACCCAACCTGTGCTGGATGACATCCTGAGGGACCTTGACAGACTGGGACTGAGTGCACCCTCACTCAGTGAGTCTGCTGAACACCCAACCTGTGCTGGATGACATCCTGAGGGACCTTGACAGACTGGGACTGAGTGCACCCTCACTCAGTGAGTCTGCTGAACACCCAACCTGTGCTGGATGACATCCTGAGGGACCTTGACAGACTGGGACTGAGTGCACCCTCACTCAGTGAGTCTGCTGAACACCCAACCTGTGCTGGATGACATCCTGAGGGACCTTGACAGACTGGGACTGAGTGCACCCTCACTCAGTGAGTCTGCTGAACACCCAACCTGTGCTGGATGACATCCTGAGGGACCTTGACAGACTGGGACTGAGTGCACCCTCACTCAGTGAGTCTGCTGAACACCCAACCTGTGCTGGATGACATCCTGAGGGACCTTGACAGACTGGGACTGAGTGCACCCTCACTCAGTGAGTCTGCTGAACACCCAACCTGTGCTGGATGACATCCTGAGGGACCTTGACAGACTGGGACTGAGTGCACCCTCACTCAGTGAGTCTGCTGAACACCCAAGCTGTGCTGGATGACAGGATGACATCCTGAGGGACCTTGAGAGGCTTAAGAGCTGGGCCTGTGTGAATCACAGGAAGTTCAACACAGCCAAGTGCAAGGTCCTGCACACAGGTCAGAGCAACCCTCACACAAATACAGGCTGGGAAATGAGGTGGACTGAGAGCAGCCCTGGGAAGGAGGACTTGGGGGTGGTGTTTGACAAGCTGCTCAACATGACCCAGCAATGGGCAGGTGCAGACTGGAAAGCATCAAAAGACCATGAGAGAGGACTAGATCTTTAAGGACCCTTCCAGCCCAACCATTCTAAGATTCCATGATTTTAAGAATTCAGAGAATGAAGAAGACTTTTGATCTACGAAACTAAATTCATTGAACTAAAAGGATTTCCAAATTATCCCCCCATTTTCCATTTAGTATAAAGTCTCTGGATGCAGATTACAAAAGCAGACTCAAATATAACTCCAGGGAGGCAGAGAGAAAGCTGAGTTTGGTGATTGAGAGGCAGCCTGCAGAGGCAACAGGAAACAGGAATGCAGGAGGAAACTAAAGCTGCCTTAATTATGTTGAAGAAACATTACTGAGGTCCTGTCAGCACAGCAAGTGGAAAAGTCCATATGACCTACCTGCTTACACTGATGTAAGAGGATTTTCTATTCCCTGTTACACCCTGCACACTGAAGTGAAATTGATCCACTTCAACATGATACCTGCACAACTAAAGCAACACCTAGCAAAGAAATTGTGAAGCAAATCAGTCCTGGAATGTGTTTGCTGAGGCTGGTGAGCTGCCAGCACAGCAGGTGATGGCAGGTTTGCAGCTAGACATGAAACACTGACAGCAGGTTTTTCCAGATGACCCTCCCCCAGGGGAGCTCAGCTGCAAGAGAAAAGCCACAGACTGTGATTCCCTGTAAGGAAAAGAGAGCTTCAGGTGAGTCCAGAGGCTCTGCCTGGAGTGGATCAGGACCTGCAGGTAAGTGCAGTGCTGTGTAGTGCAAACAGAGCCAGGGCTCTCAGCAGGAGCTGGTGTGACAGTGGCAGAAGCCTCACAGAATCACAGAGTTATTGAGCCTGGAACAGACCTCTGAGATCATCAAGCCCAGCCTAGGACCTAACACCACCACATCACCAGACCATGGCACCAAGTGCCACGTCCAATCTTGCCTTAAACACCTCCAGGGATGGTGACTCCACCACCTCCCTGGGCAGTCCATCCCAGGCTCTAATTCCCCTTTCCAGCAGGAAGTGCTTCCTAACATCCAACCTAACCCTCCCCTGGCACAGCTTCAGGCCATGCCCTCTCACCTTGTCACAAGTCCTCATCTGAAATGAGGACAGAGCTGCTCCCACTCAAATTTGTGCCTTTCTTTCAAGGCAAGCAGGAAGCTCCTCTGGTCCTTATCTTCCTGCTGCCTACTCTGCGTCCAGTCTCTTCAGCTGCTCTCCTCAGAGCTTTCCTTGACCTGTGGACAGTCACATCTGGGAGATCAGCCCTATGTTGCAAAGACAAGACATGCCAGTTACCTCTGGTTGCTTCCCTTCTCCCTGCTTCCACCTGCAGAGGCTGGAATGCTGCTCTCAGAGGAGCATGCCTTGCTAAAACTTGCATCTCCACTGCTTCCAGATGTCTGTGGTCACTACAGTCATGTATTTGTTCTTTTAATCCTCATCAACAAGACCTCCTCTCTTGGGTACAAGGTTCTCCTGACTTACTCCTGCTCCATCCTCTCCTCAGCTCACATTTGACTGTCATGGAAACCCCAGTTTCACTGCTGATGGTTTTACAGTGTTGTATTGAGGCAAAATGTAAGCGTAGAAGTTAGCATTAGAATAATGCCATACTTGAAGTTATTTACATAAAAATAACTTCTAAAGCTTAATATGAAACAGCACAGAAAAACAATTGCAATTAAAAAAAAGGCAACAAAATCAAACAAAAGAAAAAACAAACTGGAAAAGATCCAAGAGTGGAACAAAAGGAATAGCACAATGAAAGCCAAAAGTGGTAATGAGTAGGCAGAAGAGATCAAAGGCCTCAGTGTTAAAGGCACTGCCTCTGCCCTGGAACAGACAGGCAAGGAGTTTATAGATGTAAGAAATCCAGATGAATAAAGCTTAGTATTGATGTGCACAGGTTCAAATTATTTGCCTGACAAATCTGCTGGAACTCTCTGCCCCAAAATCCAGAGCTTTAGCAGCCATCAGCAACACAGAGGAGGGAATTCACCTCTCACGCCTGACCAAACAAGCATTTGCAAGACACAACACTTGGGTTTACAGGGAGAGTGTCCCCTGGAGACAAAGCAGGAGGAGGAAAGTTTGAAAGCAACCAAAGAACAGCAGCACAAACACCACCAGGGGTTTAGTGAAGCTTAACAAACTAAGGTTCTTAACAAACCTGAGGTTCAATAAAATATCTTATGGCCAGAAAAGATCCACAGGGGGCTGGTGCTGGTCTCTTCTCACAGGTCATTAGTGACAGAAGAAGAGGGAATGGCCTCAAGCTGCTACTGGGTAGGTTTAGACTGGACAGTAGGAAACATTTCTTCATGGCAAGAGTGGTGAGGGACTGGAATGTGCTGGGCTGGGAGGTGGTGGAGTGCCCAAGCCTGGCTGTGTTTGAAGGTGGTTTGGCTGTGGTGCTTGGGGCTGTGGTTTAGGGGTGAGCCTTGTAGAGTAGGGTTGTGGGTTGGTGCTCCTGAGGAGCTTTCCCAACCTGAATGTTTCTGTGATTCTGAAAAGCAAGTTCTCTCTGTCTGCATGCTTGTAAATCCTCAGCTGTCATAGCCCAGGAAGTTTCCTGAGTACCTGCAAACAAAAGTGCCATTTCTCTTTCTCTCTCCACAACACAACACCACCTTTGCAAATAGGTTGAACAGCTCATAGATTGCTTTTTTTTTAACTGATATCTCTGCATGTGCATTTTTGTTATGTGCATAGCTTGTGCAGTCAGGTCTGCAACACATTCTACACTGAGCAGCTGTGATTAAGTCATGGTTCTGAGTCTACAGTTACAACTCTCCTTTCTGCTGGATTTCTGTCCCTGTGCTCAAGACTTTTCACATTGACAATTTTTGCTGCTATAAAGAAGCACAGAATCTCTAAAAGTTTGTAGTTAAGGCAGGGAAATAGCTTTGCATAGCAAGAAAAAGATTGGAGAGGTATTTTCTTTCCAATTAAGTGTCAAACCAGATCTTCATGACCACCTACTCAAGTTGACAAGCAGGTGGGTAGCTGATTTGGAGGTTTTATGCAATTCCACCAGCTACTTCAGACCTTGTTTCCTCACAGCACTCTAGTTTTCAGGTACAGCTTTGTTTTGGCTGTACACCAGATCCAATATACCAAATGTAGGCCTGCAGAACAGGAGGATGGATGCAGTAGGAAAAAAAGGAGTGTGAGGAAAGGAAACAACACATACTGACCATCAGCACTGAAAAAAAGGGCCAGTTTTCCTCTGCAAGAGAAAAGCTCACCAGGAGCCAGCAGTGAGCACTTGCAGCCCAGATAGCCAAGCAGAGCCTGGGCTGCAGCAAGAGAAGTGTGGCCAGCAGGGCCAGGGAGGGGATTCTCCCCCTCTGCTCCACTCTGCTGAGACCACACCTGGAGCTCTGTGTCCAGTGCTGGAGCCTCTGTTACAAGAAGGATCTGGAGGTGCTGGAAGGTGTCCAGAGAAGGGCCATGAGGATGAGCAGAGGGCTGGAGCTCCTCTGCTGTGAGGACAGCCTGAGAGAGTTGGGGTTGTGCAGTCTGGAGAAGAGAAGGCTCCAAAAAGACCTTCTTGTGGCCTTCCAGTATCTGAAGGGGGCTGCAAGAAAGCTGGGGAGGGACTTTTTAGGGTGTCAGGGAGTGATAGGACTGGGGGGAATGGAACAAAACTAGAAATGGGGAAATCCAGATTGAATGTTAGGAAGAAGTTGTTCCCCATGAGGATGGTGAGAGATTGGCACAGGTTGCTCAGGGAGGTGGTGGAAGCCTCAACCCTGGAGGTTTTTGCAGCCAGGCTGGATGTGGCTGTGAGCAACCTGCTGTAGTGTGAGGTGTCCCCTGCCCATGGCAGGGGGGTTGGAACTGGATGAGCCTTGAGGTCCCTTCCAACCCTGACAACTCTGTGATTCTGTGTAACTGCACACTGCCCACCATTTAAAAACCAACAGTGGCAGCACCCTCAGGACACCTGAGAATTTGAGAAGCAGAGTCATTTAGTAAGGATGCCCTCAAATACACAGCTACAGTTTGACCACTGAGCTTCCCATATCAACTACACTTCTTGGTGAATTGTTGCAGCAGGTCTCCCCTGCAGCGAGTCCTTCCCTTAAAGCAAAAGCTATCACGAAATTTCTTTCCCATTTTTGCTGAAGACAAAGTGGTTACCAATTTAAAACTCTGTGAAATTCAGCCAGTTGCTTGCAGTTTCCTCCTGCAACCCAAGCTACATCTCTAGCCTGAACTGAGGAGATTTGAAGTCCTCCTCATGCCATTTGCACTGCTCTCTCACGCCGAGCAGATAATGACAGGAAGAAAGAAGAGGCACTGACATTCTCTAAAGCTGTTCTTCATCTCTTGAATAAATGTTTCATCTAAATGTTGGTATCCATTTATGGCTGATACCTAAATGTTAAAGTCAATTACTTCCAGTTAAGGATTCCATACATTAATCTACCTTGCCAGAGTATAAAAAGAGAAATGGCATTAAGGAAGAGCATGCGGAGATGAAGCTTTATTTTTTTTTACTTGCATGTTAAGTTAAGTATTAGGATTTCTAAGCTAGTAATTAGCAACCAGAAGATCTTGCAGCTTACCTTTACACACCTCTTTTTTCCCCTGCCAAAGTCAATTATACAAGAGATTCCAGTTTGTTTTACACTGGAGGCTTTCCCCATAGTTGAAACAGAAAACCATACAAGGACTGACTCACTGAGCAGTTACTGGGGGGAAAAACACTCCATGTGGTATTAATTAAAGCCTTCCTTTACACCAGCATGTGCAGCCTTTCACCAAAAGGAGAAAAGAGATGAAAGTAGTTATAAAATGCAAGAGGTTGAATCTCCCTCAAAGCTGAGCTGGCATGATATTTATGTTGGGTTAGAAGGATCAAGCAGGCTGGAGCTCAGGTCTGAAATGCCTAAATAATAATGAAATAAATCCAAAAGGCCTTCTCTTAAGTCTGCTTCAAAACTCATAATGATTTTCTGGGGTTTCTGAGTCACTTCTAGCATTTCCCTCCAGTCAGTGAGAAACAGAGACAAGATCATTTACCAAGAATCAGGGCAGCAAGTTGCATGATGTTCAAAGTACTTAATCTAATGAAGTTAAGTGGTTTTATCCAGGGGTGCATTCAGAAGAGCATGCCCAGCAGATCCAGGCAGGTTCTCCTCCTCCTCTACTCTGCCCTAGTCAGGCCACACCTGGAATACTGCATCCAGTTCTGGGCTCCCCAGTTCAGGAGGGACAGGGATCTGCTGGAGAGAGTCCAAGGGAGGGCACAAGGATGCTGAAGGGACTGGAGCCCTGCCTGGGGAGGAGAGGCTGAGAGCCATGGGGGTGTTTAGTGTGGAGAGGAGAAGACTGAGAGGGATCTGATCAATGTCTATCAATAGCTGAGGGCTGGGGGTCAGGAAGGAAGGGACAGGGACAGCCTCTGCTCACTTGTGCCCTGGGATAGGACAAGGAGCAATGGATGGAAACTGCAGCACAGGAGGTTCCACCTCAACATGAGGAGGAACTTCTTGACTGTGAGGCTCCCAGAGCCCTGGAAGAGGCTGCCCAGAGAGGTTGTGGAGTCTCCTTCTCTGGACCCTTTCCAGCCCTGTCTGGATGTGTTCCTGTGTGCCCTGTGCTGGATTCTGTGGTCCTGCTCTGGCAGGGGTTTGGACTGGAAGATCTCCAGAGATCTTTTCCTTCCAATGCCTAACATCCTGGGATTCTATTAACTTTTTGTAAGCACAGGTAATCTTCTGCAGCACATATTTTTAAAACAGCAGAGTTGTTGTCAGACACCTGTAATAGTGCCAAAACCATAGTCCATGAAAGTGTTCCTGTGTGATCTGCTCTGGGTGCTGCTGCTCTGGCAGGGGGTTGGACTGGATGAGTTTTTGAGGTCCCTTCCAGCCCCTAACATTCTGTCATTCTGTAAACACAATCTTTTAGCCCAAATGCTTCCATCAGAATTGTTCCGTGCTACAAAATTTCTGGCAAACAAGCCCATCCTTGATGACAAATCTAACAAGCACACCAAAGAGAGGGAGAGCTTATCCCAGAGCCTCAATGGATAGTGCAGGCAGAGGACTCAAAGCTATCACTGCCATACTGCACCTTGACTCAGCCAATGATGCTGTCAGCAAAGCTGAGTTTCATACAGGAAGGCAAAGGGATAAGGCAGCTGGGCTCTGTCAAATGCTTTCTCAGCACCAAGCTGGTGGCTGAAAGGGAAAATTACATGCCAGGAATTCCTGCAGTCACAGGCCTCAACATTTATCCCAATTCCAGAGCCTTTCAAGGACAAACATGATGGTTCCTTCTACCAGAAAATAAGAAGGCAAAAGATCAGTCAATACATTCCTGGGATCTGTAAGCCTTAACTAAATTCCCTCCTTTACAAAGTGACACACAACAGACTTCAGAGTCAGGAAAGGGACAAGCAGAGAATACAGTGGAATGCAGAGTTGCAAATGGGCTCCAGGAAGGAGGAAGGTGAGCAGGGTAGATTAGAAAGCACAGGACTATGAAATCAAAATCCCCAGCATATAGTTTACTGCTCTCATTTTCTCTTCTCTCTGGTCCTAAAAGTAACCAGAGGCACCTTCCACAGAGCTGAGATTGACCTTGTGGTATCTTACAGCAGTAGGATCTTACAGTTTAGGAACTCACATCCAGCTGTTGTTGCTTTTTCATCGTATGGAGGGACAAAAACAGTTATATGGTGAGCCTCTAACAAGCTTCTGGGGATGGTTAGTCTGGAGAAGAGAAGACTGAGAGGGAATTTAATAAATCTTTATAAATATCTGAGGGCTGGGGGTCAAGAGGGAAGGAAGGGACAGGCTCTGCTCACTTGTGCCCTGGGATAGGACAAGGGGTAATGGATGGAAACTGCAGCACAGGAGGTTCCACCTCAACATGAGGAAGAACTTCTTCACTGTGAGGCTCCCAGAGCCCTGGAACAGGCTGCCCAGAGAGGTTGTGGAGTCTCCTTCTCTGGACCCTTTCCAGCCCTGTCTGGATGTGTTCCTGTGTGACCTGTGCTGGATTCCATGATCCTGCTCTGGCAGGGGGCTTGGACTCAATGATCTCTGGAGATCTCTTCCAACCCCTAACATCCTGGGATCCTGTAATCCAGAAATCTTATTTCTTCCTAAATCAGGGAATTCACATGCAGATCACCATGCTGGGCACACATGACCAAGCAAAAATCTCTGATCCCTGTAAGGAACATTCTTCAGTGCCAGCTTTCTTTTTAAAGCCATCCTGGCAACACAGAAACAGTTGTTTACATTTCAAAGACCTTGAATAATGAGAGTTATGAACAAGAATTTGAGACATTCCAGCATAAGAATTCCAAAACCTCTTAATCTGGGAGATAGGGAAGGTTGAAACAGGAAGAATGGTGAATTGATCTCCTTGGCAAATGCCTGGTGACTGTGGAGCAGGGAACAGTTCCTTGCAAAATCCGAAGGCAGTTTCACCTTCAAGATGTCAAATGGTGCTGTGCCAGGACTTACTTTTCAGCTGAGGGAAGGAAATGAGAATTTCTAGCTTTGATCTGAAGTAACTTCAATTTTAAGATAAGTTATTAGGATCATGAAGTGTCCTAGCACAGCAAATCAGCTGGTCTCAAAACAGCAAAACTCTGAGCACCTCTTCAGGAGAGGCCTGATGTATGTTCACTGCAGTGGAACAGGGCTGTCTCTGCCAGAATGACTCTCTTTATCCTGGTCTTCACCCAACCTTTTAACAGGAGGGTTGAGGAAGGGTCTATCAAGGTTCAGGTTTCCTTTCTCATTAAGCTCATGCAGGCCTGATGAAGCATGAAAACATCTTCTGATTAAGAAATTCCAGATCTGCTGAGAGGCTCACTAAAGTCACACTGCCCTGTGGCAGTTCAGTCAGCACTGTTATTCATCCACCTCTCCTGTAGTAAAAGAGCTTACAAAACTATTGAAGAAAAAAAGGACAAAATCAAGAACTTCAGAGAAGGAAGAAATGTTTAAGCAAGCTAAAGAACCTTGAGAAGAAGGAAAACCCAGGGGGGAAAAAAATTCAGATCAAACCTACAGCTCTCATCTTTGTACAGAAGTCAGTGCTGTTGGTTTAATATTTATAGTGGTGTGAACAAGCCTAATGGGCAGCTCTCCTTAAGGGCTCAGGTTCAGCCAGACCAAGCCTGTGAATGTCATGAACATGAGGAAAATGCTCAGCTCTGCTGCAAGGAAGGCTTTTTTCAGGTGTGTTGTAAAACTTCAGGGGCTTACAAAGTTTTAGTGATGAAAGCTCATGAGCCCGTAGCCTGAAAGCACCTAACAAGTTAGGTAGGATGCTGTGGACAGATCCATTGGATTTAGAAGTATCCACACTGCCCAAGTTGCATTTCCAGGTGTATTTGGTTTAGTTGTATCCATACTGCCCAAGCTGAATTTCCAGTCAAAATTCCTTTTTTTCTTGGAGCTGACTAGGAATCTTCTCCTTCTAGACTTACACAAACTAAAATGTGACAAAGAACCTGTCATAAGTTGAAAATAAGCTGAATTTGACATCTCAGTCCATGGCCTCTTGAGCAAACTTTCAAAGGTAGCATTTCAATAGTAGAAGAGGAAGAACTTAACTATCTACTTTTCCCAGTTCTTTAGACAGAAACTAGATTTTGGCTTCTTACTCTTTGTTTTCCTGATGCAAGGAGCTGTGGTCCCATACACCATAACACCTTTTATTTTTCTTTCACAGGTATGAATTACTGCTGACAAAACAACACCCAGAATGCTGGAACATTGCTCCTTTTAATCATCACTACAGAAAATAAGGGCTGTGCTGCTTGATTTTGTAACTGACTCAGGAAGCTTCTACTGTGCCCTTCACTTATGAGAAAAAGACAGAAAGAGGTAGGAAAGGAAGGCAGAAAAGGAAGGCAGGAAAGGAAGGCAGAGAGAAAGGAAGGCAGAAAGAAAGAAAGGCAGAAAGAAAGACAGAAAGAA
>VXBD01000894.1:0-12270 GCA_013399975.1 Indicator maculatus
TAAAAAGACAGTTTCAAACCATCACACATGATATCCAGGCCATTTCCTTTTCCACCTGGGAATAAGAAAAATAATGGGTGGATTATTCCAACACTGAACACCCCAGTCCAATTAAGTGGCAATCTTTTATATGCCCAGTACCCCCCTATCCAGTAATGTCCTTTTAGCACAACAATTCCATTCTTAAATAAGCCTGTAGGGGTCATCGGCATCTGGAAATAGGTAGAATTTGACATGCACAGTGGTTTAGGGAAAAGGATATTGACCCATCTACCCTGGGGTGTAGATGACCTACTGTACTACAATAACAAACTCCTGAGACATTTCTCCACTTGCACATCTGATAGAGGGTTGGACCATAGCCATCACTAAAATTATATAGATGAGATACATTCATGACCAAAGTCCTTGAAAGTCCTTGACTCCCAGGCTCTCTAACTCTTCTCAACACAGTTAAGGAAAAACTCCACATAGGAGTGAATAGTAATACAGAATATTATTGGAAGTTTAAATGGAAGTGCTATTCATAAACTACATGCTACAGTGCAAAGCATACAAAATACAAAGAAGTCCATGGGCCACTGTTGTCCAAGAACATTTTTAGGCCAAAGGTTCCCCAGACTCCACCAAACCAGGCCAAAATCTAGGCCTCAAATGTCCCCCCACCCCCATCCCCCCATGTCTCTCTACTTCCCTCATTACCAAACCCATGTGATGTAGTTAAACCTGGGCTCACCAGCTCCAGGCCCCAGAGAGGCTGCCCCAGACCCAGGTCCCATGCATTAGCAAAGGTAAGGGAACCATCCAGGAAGGGAAAGAGAGAGGAATAAGAGCAGAGGAAGCTTTTACTATCCCCTTTTAAAAGCTAGATGCAGGCATTATGGGAATGAAATAAAAAAAAATACACTTTCCAGTCAACCTCCTGGACACACAAAAACTCTACAAAGAGTGGAAGAAAGGACAGCTGGAATGGGGGGTATACAAGAAGAACTGGCTGGAGGGCTGGGCCCAGAGGGTGATGGTGAGTGGGGCCACATCCAGTTGGTGGCCAGTCACTAGTGGTGTCCCCCAGGGATCAGTGTTGGGCCCCATCCTGTTCAATATCTTTATTGGTGATCTGGATGAGGGAATTGAGTCCATCATCAGTGAGTTTGCAGATGACACCAAGTTAGGAGCAAGTTTCGATCTGTTGGAATGTAGGAGGGCCCTGCAGAGGGACCTTGACAGCCTGGATGGGTGGGCAGAGGCCAATGGGATGAGATTTAACNATGGTGAGTGGGGCCACATCCAGTTGGTGGCCAGTCACTAGTGGTGTCCCCCAGGGATCAGTGTTGGGCCCCATCCTGTTCAATATCTTTATTGGTGATCTGGATGAGGGAATTGAGTCCATCATCAGTGAGTTTGCAGATGACACCAAGTTAGGAGCAAGTTTCGATCTGTTGGAATGTAGGAGGGCCCTGCAGAGGGACCTTGACAGCCTGGATGGGTGGGCAGAGGCCAATGGGATGAGATTTAACAAGGCTAAGTGCAGGGTTCCTCACTTTGGCCACAACAACCCCATGCACCGCTACAGGCTGGGGACAGAGTGGCTGGAGAGCAGCCAGGCAGAAAGGGACATGGGGGTGCTGGTTGATAATAGGCTGAACATGAGCCAGTGGTGTGCCCAGGTGGCCAGGAGAACTAATGGCATCCTGGCCTGTATCAGGAATAGTGTAGCCAGCAGGTCAAGGGTGGATATTCTTCCCCTGTATTCAACAGTGGTCAGGCTACACCTTGAGTGCTGTGTCCAGTTCTGGGCCCCTTGATTCAAGAGAGGTGTTGAGGTACTGGAATGTGTTCAGAGAAGGGTGATCAAGCTGGTGAGGGACCTGGAACACAAGCCCTATGAGGAGAGGCTGGGGGTGGTGGGGTTGTTTATNGCAACCAGCAACAGAATGAGGGGACACAGTCTCGAGTTGTGCCGGGGGAGGTATAGGCTGGATATTAGGAGGAAGTTCTTCACACAGAGAGTGATTGCCCTTTGGAATGGACTGCCCAGGGAGGTGGTGGAAATACTGAAGAAAACACTGGATGGGGCACTTAGTGCCATGGTCTAGTTGATTGGATTGGGTTGGACTGGATGACATTGGAAGTCTCTTCCAACCTGGTTGATTCCATGATTCTGTGATAAGGAAGCTGCCCAAGCAGCAAGAGACCTGGTTAGAAAAGCTAAAGCTCAGTTAAAGTTAAATTTAGCCAGAGAGACAACTTCTGCAATTTGCATGAAGAGACTGGTTACAGAAGGCCCCTTATTAGGGTCTGAGGAGGCAGACACAAGAAACTCCAAGGGTTGATGCTCTGAGTGTACAGCAAAATAGCCAGACAGCCAGATGATGAATACCAACAATACTACAAAAAATACCACAAAGACAATTATAACCACATTGACTTCAACCAGATTGTCTTCAACCTTTCTTCTGATCTGTGATTTTTTAGCCCAAATAAAGCCATGCAAAAGATCAACAACTCCACATATTCTTCTCAGCAGACCTTGGGGTCTTTACCCAAAAGAAAGGAAAATGGACTCAGTTCATTTTAAGGAAGCATTAGCAAGTAATTATTGGAAAGATGGAAAAATCCACCTTGCATTAATCTTAAATTCCTTTCTGTGAGAATCTTTTGCTTTCCAGGTATACTTATTCATTGGAGTTTTGAGTACCAGGGGTATGGTTTCCACAGTGAGGAGTTTGACCAAAACTGATTGGCCTGGAGATTACAAGAGGTTTTTAGGATGCTTAGGACCTAGGAGAGCTGGCATGATTGTTGAGGCTTTTGGGCAAAATGATGTAATTTTCTAGCATTAATTTTCTTCCCAATGACTATTTATACTAGTCACCACTTCCCTTAGTTGCTCAGCCATCCTGGCTTATGATGTTTAAGGAAGTGTTTCAAAAGGCCATTGGTTCTCTCCACAATCCCTTTTGCCAGTGGAAAATGTACTCATGAAATTTCCTCCTGAGCTGCCCAGTCCTGAAGTATTTTGGCAGTGAAGTAGGAACCATTATCTGACTGGATTAACTGTGGTTTAGAGAAGGTACCAAACCATCCCTTCAGCACCTTCACTGTGTTTTCCCCCCTTGCAAGGGATGAATATGAACCAGGGCCGTTACAAGAACAGGAGGAAGAGTCAGAAGTAATCACCCAATCACAATGCCTGAATGAGCTGCAAGATATGCAAAACCATTTCAGCTATGATCCAGATGAGCACCGTTTTGATGGCTTCTCCTATGTTAGGATAACAAGGGTTTGCTTTGGGATTAGTAGATAGGGAATAGGCAACTGGGATCCCTGTCTAGGAAAGAGGGCATTGAAAAACAAATTGCAAAACAAATACAATCCCTCAGTCTCCGGAGGTGACTTCTATCAGATGTGAAGGAAAGGCAGTCCTTCAAGGAATATGTTACATGTCATGTAGGAAAGCGGCCCACCATAGAGAGAGTTATTTAGGACCTGAGGG
Source organism: Indicator maculatus (assembly GCA_013399975.1). Classification (NCBI taxonomy): domain Eukaryota; kingdom Metazoa; phylum Chordata; class Aves; order Piciformes; family Indicatoridae; genus Indicator; species Indicator maculatus. The sequence goes on from VXBD01000894.1 coordinate 3,497, forward strand.
AATTATCTGTGCTGGAGGTGATTTGTAATGATCCAAATGATGAGCAGTCACCTACAGATTGCACCAAAATTCCCTGATTGCCATCCATAAACTGAATCATTCATTGGAGACCCAATGAGTGATCCATAAACCTGCTCACCCTTCAGCAGCCCCTATAGCCAGTGAGAAAATCTAATGTAAAATGGACACTGACAGCAGATTACCATTGCCTGACTGAAATTATACCAGTGATGGCTGCTGCTGTGCTGGATATGTAAGAACTTCAACACCAACTGGAGTCAAAGGCAGCCAAGTGGTATACACCACAATTGGCGTAGCTAATATATTCTTGTCTGTATAACACCTGAGTGCAGACTACAGTTCACTCTCACTCAGAGAGGCGTCCAGAATACCTGGAATCCACTGCCCCAGGGGTGGAAACACAGCCCCACCATTTACCATGGACTGATCCAGACTGCACTGGAACAGGGTGGAGCACCCCTGATCACTGCAGGAGGGTTAGAGAAGACAACCTTTTAGGGTCCCTTCCCACCCAATGCAATCTGTGAATCTGTGATCTGTGAGTTTCTGGAGGATGCATATACTGGACTACAGTCTGATTGCCAGCCCTCTCTTTCAAGAGACCCAGAAGAGCAATTCTCAGCGAGGCCCTAAGCAGTGCCAGGCCTTTCCACAAATTAAGTAGGAGATTGTGCAGGCAGTAGTCTGGGCAGGACAAGATATTAAAAATGAGGTCTACACTACAGCTAGGAAGAATGGTCCTAACTGGAGCCTTTGGGAGAGAGCATCCAGGGAGACCTGAGGCCAACCCCTAGGATTTTGGAGATGGGGATACAAACAATCTGAGGCTAATTATACTCCAGATGAAAAAGAGATACTGACATCATATGAAGGAGTCCAAACTGCCTCAGAAGTGGTTGGTACTGAAGGAGAATTCCTCCTGTCACTGACTGACAAAGCTGGGCTGAACATCCAACATGAGTTTCCTCTGTGTACCGTGCAACTGATGCCATATGGAATAAATGGGTTGCACTGATAACAAAACGGGCTCAAACAGGGAGCCTCAGCCACTCAGGAATCTTGGAAGTCATCACAAACTGGCCAGAGGGCAAAGATTTCAGGATGTTGGCAGAGAAGGAGAAGCTGATAATGAGAAGCAATGTGCCCTGATCACTGATGGGTCCTGTCACATTGTGGGAAAAAGTCAAACTTGGAAGACTGTTGTTTGCAACACATGTTTTTGAAGGTGCCAAAGGAAAAGGTGAATGGAGTGAGTCTGCAAAGGTGAAAGCCATTCAACTTGCTTTGAATACTGCTAATCAGGAACACTGAGTGCTTTATCTCTGTAGAGACTCATAGGTGGCTACAGAATCAGAAGAAAAGCAATTGGCAGCTCAGAGGTAAACTCATCTGGGCTGCTGAATTATGGTAAGATATTGTTGCTCAAGTAGAGAACCTGGTGGTGAAAATACGTCAAGTGGATGCCAATGTACCAAGAGCTGGGCCACTGAAGAACATCAAAACAACCAGCAAGTAGATCAAGTTGCTAAGATTGAAGTGGCATAGCTGGATTTAGACTGACAACATGTGCCTGAATTGTTTATAGCTTGACAGGCCTATGACACCTCAGATCATCCAGGAAGAGATACAACATATAGGTGGACTCTAGACTGAGGGGTGGACATGACTATGGATAGTATCACACAGATATGTACTTCAATGAAACAAGCTGAGCTATTAACACCTCTGTGGTGTGGAAGATGATGGTTGAGATATAAATATGAAGAGGCTTAGCAGACTGACTATATAACTTTCCCACAAATCCACCAAGGCAAGGGTCATGTTCTCACAAATGGTGGAAGCAAACATTCGATGGCTGAAAACCTATCCCATGTTCCATGCCACCACCCAGAACACCATTCTGGGCTTTGAAAAGCAAGTCTTAGGGCAATACAGTACCTCAGAAAGAATCAAGTCACACAACAGGACTGGCTTCTGAAACAGTTTAATAGACACCTAGTCCAAAGAACGTGGCACTGGGTGGGCATATCATATCTCCTATCACGCATCAGCTTTTGAGAAGGTCAGATGCTACAATGGACTACTAAAAACTACACTGAAAATAATGGGGTTATGTGACCTCTAAAAATTGTGACAACCATTTAGCACAAACCACCTGGTTCATTAACAGCAGAGGATCTGCCAATCAAGCTGTCTCCACCCAATCAAAACTCCCATGGACTGTAGAAGGGGATAAGGTCCCCATGGTGCACATGAAGAATATAATAAGGAGTCATAGTCTGGTTTAGTCTTGCTTCACCCACAGGATTGCTTTTGTCCAAGGACCTGGCTTCACATGCTGAGTTATGCAGCAGATGGAGAAGTCTGCTTTGTGACACTAGGAGATCTAATTTTGGCTGAGAAGAGACAGTGAATTAAACTATATGATGTTGTTTGCTGAATACCTCTGCTGAAGATGAAGTAGATGGTATAAAAAAAAGGGTAGATAATGTCCTGGATTTGGAAAAGATAGTGTTAATTTTCTTCACAGGAAGCTCAGAGGTTTCACTAGAACCAAACAACCAAACCAAACCAAACAAACAAAAAAAACCCACCTAACAAACACTGACGTAATTAGAAACAGGTTTTTATGTGCCATAGGACAAATCTTATCATAGTTTTAGGGTCATAAATCAATAAAAGAATTTAACCTTCTGATCTTCTATAATATCTTGTTTTGTTTACAGAATATTGATCCTTTTCAGAGTAATCAAAACATTAACCTCAAGCCTCATGTTGAGGTGCTTTCATTATGTTCTTCAATATTGGGTCAAAACTCTTAGGAACAGTCCTATTTTGAGAGCAGTATTACCTTTAGAAACTTGGAACTAAGACATACACACCAGTGACAATGACATAACCGAAAGGAAAATCACAACAAAAGTGAATATTTCAGTCTTAGGACAACACAGTTCACACAGCAAAACAGTGTTTTACCTTAAATATTTTACCATTTTTTGCAGCAATCAACTCCCCAGAAGAGTAAATTGGCTACCTCATTTTATGAAACTCTTACCTATATAGCAAATTTACAAAGCATCATGATACACACCTTTCATTTATTTACCTTATTTAATATAGTATAACTCAGTGTGACATTAGAACTGATGTTATTACATAATAATAAAAAAAACCCTAGAACAACAGTAACAAAAAAAAAGGCAGTAAAAAAAAAGGAAAGACAGTATTTTGAAAACATTTTATTTTATGTACAAACTCAGCCACAGGTTTCTTCTGCTTGTTTAGGCAGCTACAAATTGAGGGTATTAAACGAAGGAGTTCCTTCACAGGGTAATGGTAATATAATAGTTTCTGGCATCTCTAAACCCATATTCTAAACTAAATTCTGAAAGTCAACTGATGTGAAAGTGTCAGCTGGTTAATTTTCCCACTGCCATTACAACAGTGAAATGAAGAAGACACAAAAATAAAAAATTGTCCAGATATACAGATAAAGAACACTTTCTTTTGTGTCTGTTGACTTTTCCAGGGTATTTCACAGAATCATAGAATTACAGAATCATAAAATGGTGTGCAATCAAAAGACCTTGAAGATGATCTATTTCCAACAGTTCTGCCAAGGCAGGGAGACTAGATCAGATTGCTCAAGGCCCTATCCGACTTGGCCTTGAACACTTCCAGGAGGGAGCATCTCTGGGCAACCTGTTCCAGCATCTCACAACCTTCAGAGGAAAGTATTTCTTACAAACATCTGATCCAAATCTACCCTCTTCCAATTTAAAACCATCAACCCTTGTCCTACCTCTTCAAAGAGTCCTTCTTCACCTCTTCTCTAGGTTTGCTTAAAGTACTGAAAATTTGCCAATAAGACTCCCCAAATCCTTTTCTTTTCTAGGCCAAACAATCCCAGGTCTCTCAGTCTGTCCTCAGAAGGGAGATGCTCCAGTCCCCTGATCACCTTCACGGTCCTCTTCTGGACACACTCCAACAGATCATTCTTCCTTTGGTGGTTGCAGAGCTGAACACAGGTAGAGCCTCACAATAGTGGAGTGGAGGGGTAGAATCACTTCCCTTGACTTGCTGGATACACTGTGCTTGATTCAATACAGAATGTGATTTCCTTTCTGGGCTGCAAATGCATATTGCTGACTCAAATTAACTTTTTCATCCATTAATATCTCAAAGTCCTTCTTCACAGGGCTACTCTTAATGCACTCTTCCCCTAACCTGTATTTGTGCTTGAGATTGCCTTGACCCGTGTACAGAAACTTGCAGCTGGCCCTCCTGAAGTTTGTGACATTCCCATAGGCTTACTACTCCAGACTGTCGAGGTCCCTCTAGATGGCAATCCCTTCCCTCCAGCATATTAACCACACCACACATCTCAGTGTCATTGGCCAATTTCCTGGGTGTGCACTCAATTCCAGTGTCCAGGTCACTGACCCTGGACCTAATACCAATCCTGATTTGTGCATCACATATTAAGAATAAAGGCAACACAGGCTTAGAGACACCTCCAGGATTTCTCAATCCTGCCTTTCCGTGTAAGAACACAGAACTCCAGCTTCTCCACTGTGCTTACCTTTAGGGAGAGGAATTAATCCAAATCAAAAGCAATCCAATGGCAACCAGAGGTACTCACATCCATAACAATCCTCTCCTAACCAGTTAATTTTGGTTTACTACCACTGTCATTAAATGAAGGAGGGAAGAGTACATCTGCTTGTAAAGGAAAAGCAAAAACTTTCATGAATGTAATTATGTAACAGAAAACATTGTCCAGAGAGGCAATGTAATTTGTGTCTTTGGAGATTGTCAAAACCTGGCTGGACAAAGCTCTGAGCAATCTGGTGTAGATTCAGTGCTCGAAGTGTGTTGAACTCGTTATCTTCCGAAGGTCCCTCCCAGCCTGAATGATTCTTTGACTCTAAATTTCTCGCTAAGGAAAGAATAGGTTTGTCCTAATGCTGTTCAGAGCTTAAACCTACAGTTCTGTTCTCTTGTATAAGTCAGAAGGGACTTTTTTCCTTAAAAATTATAAATAGTAATAAATTAACAGGAGTAAAATCAAACCAGATGTATAACATTAACACCTCTAAACCCAATTGATTTCATTCCAATATAAGTACACTAAAACCAAAATCTATAAGAAACCTTAATCTATTGAATAAGGAAATATCTTACTCTTTTTTTAACTTTCCTGATGGATTCATTCTGTTCTATGAAGTATTCACTTTCTGTGGAAGATTCAAACACAACACTGGTTATTGCTGATGAAAAGGCAGGAGCTTTAAAGGGTGAATCTTTTGATGTGGCTGAAGAGTTACAAAAGGAGGACATTTCCAACACTTGGTTTTATCCTGGAATATTCAATGAAGTGGTCTAGCAAGTGTTCCATCTTATGAACCTATACAATCAGACTAATGAACCAGAAGTAAAAATCATTGTCAGTCTAAGTCAGCAACACACTGACAATAACTTTCAGATGATACAGACTCACAAATAGATAATACCATAACAAAGCAGAAATCCCTGAAACTCAAAGGTTTTCTTCTTCACTATCTACCTTTGATAGTGCCATTGATTATGAAAAAAAGCAACCACTCTCTTGAAAGCTGCAGCACAATCTTTACACCGATTGATGTTACTATTATATAAACTGTTGTTTAAAGGTTATTTAACTACTCATTTCTACTCTATATTCTATATTACATAAATTAGAGTAATGACTAAATGTATATCTGAGAAATATATGTCCATATATTCTATATTACATAAATTAGAGTAATGACTAAATGTATATCTGAGAAATATATGTCCATATTTATGGTATCTCAAAGATTGGTAAATCATAGTTAAGTAGACTAAGATCAGAAGATAAAAACAAAATCAAAAAATGCTTCCACGTGAAGAAGTTAGGAAATAATGCCATCAGGGATAGTTTATGAAAAGGTTACCAAAGGAAACCAGAATGGACACATCTTCTATTAGGTGGCCTAGCTGCATAAAGAATCGGAGGTTGATTATACCATTCCTTCTGTTCAAGCAGAAACAGATCTCAGAAAGAGAAGATGGAAGAATGAAATTATCTTACTTACAAGATTCAAAGAACTCCAGTTTAAGTTTTGCAAAATATATCTTTTTAACAAATTAGGGTCTCAAAGACCCAATCTATGTAAAATCCATAGATTTGATTAATTTCAGTACTGAAATTCCATATTTGTGTTTGGTATTTGTATAAAGTACTCGTATTTTACAATTGGATCTGTTTATTCCCATGCCTAAGACCTTGGACTCAGGTTCTCAGGCTATAATCTTCATAGTGAAGTTGACCCTCGGTCTTGCATCCTCCTTCACTGGATCAGAAAGTTGAAGCACTGCATAGGTTACATTGCAGCTTTGGACACAAGGTGGTAGATTTGCAGACCTCATTAAATTTGGTGTTTTCTTTCATGTCTGAAGACGTTTGTTAATTCACTTCACTTTGAGAACACAAAGAACAAGGACTGGACATAGTATTTGCTAATATAGAATCATAGAATCATAGAATCAAGAAGGTTGTAAGAGACCTCAAAGATCATCGAGTCCAACCTGTCACCCTAAACCTCATGACTATCTAAACCATGGCACCAAGTGCCACGTCCAATCCCCTTTTGAACACCTCCAGGGATGGTGACTCCACCACCTCCCTGGGCAGCCCATTCCAATGGCCAACCACTCTCTCTGTGAAGAACTTTCTCCTCACCTCCAGCCTAAACCTCCCCTGGAGCAGCTTGAGACTGTGTCCTCTTGTTCTGGTGCTGCTTGCCTGGGAGAAGAGACCAAACCTCTCCTGGCTACAACCTTCCTTCAGGTAGTTGTAGACAGCAATGAGGTAACCCCTGAGCCTCCTCTGCTCCAGGCTAAACAGTCCCATCTCCCTCAGCCTCTCCTCATAGGGCTTATGCTCAAGGCCTCTCACCAGCCTCGTTGCCCTTCTCTGGACATGCTCCAGCAATTCAACATCTTTCCTAAACTGAGGGGCCCAGAACTGGACACAGTACTCAAGGTGTGGCCTAACCAGTGCTGTGTACAGGGGTACAATGACCTCCCTGCTCCTGCTGGCCACACTATGCCTGATGCAGGCCAGGATGCCATTGGCTCTCTTGGCCACCTGGGCACACTGCTGGCTCATGTTCAGGCGCCTGTCAACCAGTACCCCCAGGTCCCTTTCCACCTGGCTGCTCTCCAGCCACTCTGACCCCAGCCTGTAGCTCTGCATGGGGTTGTTGTGGCCAAAGTGCAGCACCTGGCACTTGGACTTGTTGAATGCCATCCTGTTGGACTCTGCCCATCTGTCCAGCCTGTCAAGGTCCCTCTGCAGAACCCTTCTACCCTCTAACAGATCAACACCTGCTCCCAGCTTGGTGTCATCTGCAAATTTACTGATGATGGACTCAATCCCCGTTAGTTTAGCTTCTTCTGGTCATTCTTTCACTATTCCTGGATGAGTCTTGTAGTTAACAACATCAAGAAGCACACTCCTACACTACAACAACTCACCAAAGGATAGAATCCTGTCTTCCTCATTATTTGTTGCAATAGAAGCTTTGTGTCATCTGGAAATTTAAAAGCTGTAATTGCATCTGCATCTCTAAATATCCTGGCATCAAAAATGAATGTTTAAGGAAACAGCACTCCACAACAACATTCCTAGGAACAGTTCATTTTAGGGATCAGTCAGTGAACTAGTTTTCGTGTGACATATATGCTCTTTGTGTCAAAAAAATCTAATAACAATATTAGGCAATTTCAATATAATTATATTTTCACTACAGGGGTTTTCACAACTGAAAATTTAATTTAATTTCAGTAACATTTTCTTCCCTATGCATATATTTCTTACATCAAATTAGGATTTCTTCCATAACTAAACAATTTTAAATTTTTGCCTTTTCCTATTATCTACTTACACCTCATCCTTCCACTTGTTTTCTTTTCTTTATTGAATTTGACTGTCCATTCATTTAGCCTTGATGCACTTTGAAGCAGTTTCCTCTCTTTAGAAAATATTTTCAGTTCTCTCACACTCTGAGTAGTTTACAAAATTGGCAGTAATTGTCATGGTGTTGAAGTAGAATAATCAATCTGTTGGAGCGGAGTAAATCTCCCTAAAAAAAAAAATAGTTTCAAAACTTTTTGTTGTTGTTTCTACCAAATTTTCCCCCCAACATTTTATTCAAGAATTCAGTTAAAAGAGTTATTGTCTTTTAAAACTTGAAAAAGTCAGTCTTTAGAAATGGAAGAATTGCCTTGGATCACATTGTATTTCCATTACACCAGTAGTGTTGCCTGGGTCACACCATATTGGTCAATATAAAATATTTCCTGGTTTTGTCTTTAAAAAGATAATTTTTGTCCCTTCTGTAATGTCACTGAGGTTAAACAAACGTCAGTTATAGTTATTAATTTATGAAATATGAATAATAATATTCAATATTATTTGTTACTACAAATATTATTAATAACCTTTGAACAGTATATATATGGATTCTAGTGTACAGTTGTGGATATATCACATATGCCATATCCATTCTCTCCACAACTACCTGAAAGAAGGTTGTAGACAGGTGGGGGTTCGTGTCTTTTCCCAAGCAACCAGCACCAGAACGAGAGGACACAGTCTCAAGCTGCACCAGGGCAAGTTTAGGCTCGAGATGAGGAGAAAGTTCATCAAAGAAAGACTGATCTGCCATTGGAATGTGCTGCCCAGG
>VXBD01000895.1:0-15257 GCA_013399975.1 Indicator maculatus
CCCTGCTTCCCAAGACCGACCACCGTCCTGCAGATGGGCAGTAGAGACTAACATCTCTAGAGCTCTGCTTTTGCTTCCATGCTGGCTACTGTTTTGCTTATCATTATTAAATTGCTTCTATCTTACCACTGGCTTTTGTGGTATTTTCCCCTCTCCCCTGTCCATCTAAGAAGGGGAGTGATAAAGCAGCTTTGGTGGACGTTTGGCCCCTAGGCAGGGCCAAACCACCATAGCTTAGATTGCAGGAGGCAGAGCTTGAAGCTCGACAGGAGGAAGGCTGTAGATCTAACATACCTGTAATACCTAGCTAAATCAGATGTCTGGCCTTAAACATGACTTTGTCACCTTTGTCCCCCAGCCAGTATTAGTGAAACCATAAAGTTCATATTTAGGTGCTCTAAGAGAGCTTTTTCTGGGTTTCCATTTTCAGTCCCCCTTGTGTTTTGTTTTTCTTCATTCTTTAGCAATATATGAAGACAATTCTTATGATACTTTCCTTGTTTTCTATACTACAGTTGTCACAGGAGAGCATGGCACAGGCAGGTCTGCAATTAGTGGGATCTGTTGTACACATCTATTATAAATTCTTTGTCTTCATATGCAGGGCTAGATGATAATGCTAGGAAAGGATAAAAGAAGTTGGCTGGATGACCATATCCAAAGAATTGCAGTCAATAGCTCAATGACTAAGTGGAAACCAGTAACAAGTGGTAAACTATCTCTGGGGTGAGAACTATGAATTGTCTTCATCAGAGATAAAACACAACTGATTTGAGTTTGCAGGTGACACTGAGCTGAGTGGTGCAGTTCACACACCTGAGGGGTGCTGTCATCACACAGTGTCTTCTGCATAGCATCACATAGAGCCAAGGTAGACATGGCAGACTGTAGATATGTCAAATTCATAGCACATACACATGTAATTATTTTTCTCCTGATGCCATGAACCTCCAGGCAGCAGGCCTAGTTGTGGTACAGCCAGGTGGTGGAGGCTGACATCAACAAGCACTGGACTGTGACATCATCTCACCCACCCAAGTCCTTATGAACAGCAGCACATCCTTCAGCTTTCACGTCATGCAGGCTGCCATCTCACTTCTGTACAGGCCAACAGAGAGAAAGAAAAGTGCTCATCCCAGATCCCTGCTTACAAGGGCAGATACTTAGTTCTGGTAGCTCCTGACTCCTAATCCTAGGTAACTTGGATCTCTTCATGTAAGTCTCATTTTACACAGGTGAAGTCCCTGGTGACTGGGAGAAGGGAAGCATTGCACCCATTTTTAGAAAGGGTCAAGAGGTGACTACCAGCCTGCCAGCCTCACCTTTGTGCCTGGGAAGATCATGGAACAGATCTCCCTAGAAGCTACAGTGAGGCACATGGAGGACAGCCAGTGTGGCTTTGCCAGGGGCAAGACTTGCCTGACCAACCTAGGGACCAACCTAGGGGTCTTCACATTCTGTGTGTGCAACATCCTGCCCTCCAGGTTGGAGGAAGATGGATGTGATGAGTGGGAAGTTCAGTGGATGAGGAATCAGCTGAGTGGTCCCATTTAGAAGGTAGTGTTGGACACATCAATGTCCAGGTGGAGATCAGTGACCAGTGGTGTCCCTCAGGCTTCCACAGGTGGACCTGTGCTGTTTAGTATCTTCATCATGGACATGGAGACTGCCATGGCACTCTCCCTGTCATTCACATGGCAGAATATAGATGTGGCAGATTCACAGCAAATACTTACTTTGATTTCTCCTGATGCCATGAACCTGCAGGCAGAAGTTTGGCAGAGACATGAGCAGGTGGTGGAGGCTGACATCACCAAGCACAGGACTGTGACATCATCTCACTCACTGCAGCACCAGGCATCAGCAGACCCTGGGCCAGTCTGGCTTGTGTCTGGACTCTGGCCATGCTCACCAGTGAGGTCTGGAGCTTAGAGCAAGGCTTTTGGTGGTACTTGGGGCTGCCATCAGCGCTCTGGGTGTCTGTCCCAAAGCCACAGCTTGTGTTTCCCAGCCCTGCATGGTTCAGGCAGCCAGGCACTGCAGGATGTGCCTGCAGCAGCAGANCAGCCACCCCGTGCCAGCAGCCAGGCAGGCACAGCTCCTGGCAACCTGGGCAATGGCAGCCCCCTTGGCCCTGCAGTGTCCCCTCCGACCTCTCCACAGGGCATGCCCTACTTGGGAGAGCAGGGGGCTGCCGAGGGGGTGGCCATGGCTGCCACGGGTGGCCTCCTGCCCGAGGTCTGGGCAGTCCTTTTCCGCCACAATCAGCAGCTGCTCTCCCCCGTGCTGCCCTGGCTGCACCGCCTGCTGCAGACCATCTACGAGGGACACTGGTGGGTGGCAATGGCAGCAGAAAAGTTCATGCTGCAAGGCCTCTGCCTGTATGGGCTGGACAGGGAGGCCTTGGTCCATCACATGTGGCCTAGCCTGGAGGAAGACTCAGCACCAGTGGTCCGTGGCCTCATCAGTCTCATCCACCATCGATGCAGGGAGGGGGCCTGGGCACTTCTGCGCTCCTATGCTGCCAGCCAGGAGAACATCAGACCTGCAGCCAGCCACAGCTCCACCACCTCCCACACAGGGACTGCTGCCCCTCAGCTGGCCTCCTCCAGCAGCTCTGCAAGCTCCATGGTGCAGGAAACAGCCACAGCTGCTCCTGTCCCTGCAGAGCAGCAGCAGCCCCAGGAGGTGGTGCCAGGAGCAGGTCCCTCTGCCCAGAACTGCAGCCACAACCCCTCCACTCCCGGCCAGGGCAGAGGCTGCTCAGTCACAGGGACCAGACGCCCCCCGAGGAGGAGAGCCCCTGGCACCCAGGACTGTCCCCAGCCCCGCAAGAGGCCACCCCGCCGGCGGCACTAGAGGGCTCCAGCAGCTCTTTTGTGGAGATAAAGCAAATGAATTCTTGTTTCTGTGACACCTCTGTGTCCTCTTTCTCCTGATGCCTTTCTCTGCCCCCCACCCTGGCAGGCACCACCTGCGGGGGACACAGCCAAGGGCCCCTGCAGCCCCAGAGCTCCTCCTGCTGCAGCAGGCCCTGCTGCAGCCATGCACCCTGGAGTAGTGCAGGACTGGCCAAGGGCAGAGCTGACAGGAGGGTACCTGCCCTATCTCAGGCTCTATACCCTCAGCCTGCCTCCAATCCCTCCCTCTGCCCAGCTTCCCAGCGTTGCTCTGCTCCAGATTCTCTCTGCTGTTGGACTTCAGCCAGGGGAACCTCGATGCTAGAAGGCCTCTCAAAGATGCACCCCAAATGGGCAGAGGCAAGCCATGGCTCACACTGTTTGCCAGGTGCAGAGGGATTTCCACCTGCCCAAGCCTTTACCAACAGCAGCACATCCTTCAGCTTTCATACCATGCAGGCTGCCATCTCACTTCTCCTTTGGCCAGCTGAGAAAGGGTAAAAAGCTGGGCATGAGCTAGCAGCGTGCACTGCCAGCCCAGAGCCAACCATGTCCTGGTCTGACCCCCAGCAGTGTGGGCAGCAGGGACAGGGAGGGCATTCTGCCCATCTGCTGTGCTCAGCTGAAGCCCCACCTGGGGTGCTGGGTCCAGCTCTAGAATCCTCCACACATGAAAGACATGGTGCAGGTCTAGAGGTGTCAACAGAGGGCAGAACCACTGCTTTGAAAGTAAAGCAAGTTGAGATTGTTCAGCTTGCAGAGAAGGGTCCCAGGAGGCTTTATTGCACCTTAGAAGCTTAAGGAAAATGGTGAAGATGTTTCAACAAGTCCTGTTGTGACAGGGGCAAGGGACAATGGTTTTAAACTGAAAGAGGAGATTCCATCTGTATTCATTGCACAGATGAACTCCTCCATAATACTTACACACAGTACATACAAATACAATACATAGTACATATAAAAGAAAGCATGTTGCAATTACCTGGGTGATTAATTTTCTGCTGGCCTCCTGGGATAAGAGAAAGGAAAACTCAGATCAAGTTTTCAACTGTGGGTCCAGAGGAGGCCACAAAGATGATCAGAGGGCTGGAGCACCTCCCCTATGGATACAGGCTGAGAATGGAGGTTGTTCAGCATGGAGAAGGCTCCAGGAAGACCTTAGAGCAGCCTTCCAGTACCTGAAGGGAGCTACAGGAGAGCTGGGGAGGGATGTTTGACAAGGGTTGGGAGTGATAGGCTGAGGGGCAGTGGCTTTGAGCTGGAAGAGGGCAGATTGAGACTGGAGATGAGGAAGAAATTCTTCACAGTGAGGGTGGGGAGACGCTGGTTGCCCAGTTGCCCAGGGAGGTTATGGATGCCCCTCCCTGGAGGTGTTCAAGGTCATGTTGGATGAGGACTTGAGCAACCTGAGCGGGTGGGAGGTATCTCTGCCCATGGCAGGGAGGGGTGGAACTGGATGATCTTTCAGGTCCCTTCCAACCCAAACCATTCTATGACTCTGTGATTTAGACTAGATAACAGGAGCAAACTTTTCTCTCTGAGAGTGCTGGAACACTGGCCCTGGTTTCCCAAAAAGGTGGTAAATGCCACATCCCTGGAAACACTTTAAGTCAGGTTGGACACTGCTCTGAGCAACCTGATCAAATTAAAGACGTCCCTGACTCTGTTGAGGTGATAGGGCTAGAGGAACTTCAAAGATACTGGAAGTACTGAAGTATGATAGAAAATAAGATACAGATTTAAAGTCCTGCATCAATAAAGCCAGGGTCTCTGTCAGAGAGCCGTGGCCATTCTTAGTCTCAAAATGTCTCTGGTTTGAGAAGAGTGAATCAGAAACTCACAGAGGACTTCATTAATGGAAATTACCTCTCTTCCATCTGACTGACTCTCCATCACCATTATTGGGATTGTTTTACAACCATTGTTTTGTGCATTTGTTGTGATGGATTTTTAGTGCCTTCTTCTGGCACATTGTGGTGACACTGCTCCTGTTTCATAACATCAGAATCAGTGATGACAAGTGCTAGATTGAAGTTTCTGTAGAACCACACCTTGGTCTGCTTCTCATTCTTCAGTGGTATTGTCCTAAACTTTGATTTGTGTGGCCTGAATGGCTTCAAGGCTTTTGGAGAAAAGAGATCATCTCTAAAGAGGAGCAGAAGCAGCTGAAAAATGGGTCAGTTTCCCAAGTTCCTGTGCAAGACTTTGGGGGAATGGAACAACACAGTGACCAATATTAGAAGTAAATGCTGAAAGCCTGATTTTCTTGCTCATGTTTGTGGAGGAGATACTGGATGGAAGTGTGTGACTATAAGTTGCACACATATACACAAAGTATAAAGGAGGCATGCCAGTGTTAGAGAAGGACTGGTAAATACATCACCAGTAGCCAACTGATTCCTGATGAAACCTTCCACTAGGCTTCAAAGGAAATGTCACAGCTTGAAGCTGCATGAAGTGTCCAGATCCAGGCAGACCCGAAACAGATTTGCCACCACAGGGTAAGTTAGCATGCAAATAACAAATGCAAGAGGAAGACACACACCCATTCACAGGAGCTTTTGTCCAATTGTCCCTCCAATGGCATGTGTCAGGAGTTCTGCTTCATCTTGGCTCACATCACAGCCAGCAGATCTTCTGCTTTGACTGAAGAGACTTAGAGATCTCAACTCAGGAGCATTCAGACTCAAACCCAAGCCAGCACCTCACATTTACTTATAATCATTTGCTTTCTCTGGATGTGGAGTTGTGGTTGTCTCCTACCCAGCTTCTCACTGATTGTTTGGACGTTGTGTTTTGCTTACATTAACCATCCAGGACTCTTTAAAGTCCTTTTCTCTTGGAGGAGATCTCCATTTATTCTGTTCAAAGCATCCTCCAGTGTGTGTGCCAACAAGTGGAACATACCGAATCCAACACAGCATTGCAGATTCAGGCATGACATAGAGTAGATGGTGAGACAGGCCATCACATTTCCCCTTTTTCTCCCTTTTCTATTTCCTCTAAACCATTCTGTGCAGCCTCACATCGATCTAACTTGCTAGCATGACATTGCCCACTCATATCTCACCTTCCCTGAGCTAATCCTTGGTGCTGCTTCATGCTCAAAGCATCTGAAGCATCTCTCAGCATCAACCCAGGTGGCGGGTGACATCAGAATTTAGTTTTCATATTACTACTCAAAACAGACCCGAGAGCAGTTGAGCTTCCCAGAACTGCAACCAGTAAGAGAGGGTTTTGTTTACTGAAACCAGCTGAGTATCAATAAAGGGAGAGAAATTAATTCAGGAGGTGCTGGGTGCTGGGCAGGATGGTCCCTCGAAGCCGGAAACTCTGGCTTAACTGTTTCAACGGCTACTTCCTTTCCCCACTGTCATTGCAGCACTGGCTGGAGTAGGACAGTGCAATAGAATTGAAGTTAACATTCAATCAGTCTTTTGCACAAGTGTGCCATTGCCTAGGTAGACAGCTATAGAGGTTTCCAACATCTTTGCTAAGAGTTTGGCTCAGGTAATAATTGTGTGACTAAGAGTGCTTGGAAGCACCTGATCTGTCTGAGCCTCCAGGGGAGTCATGAGGAAGTCCCCCCAGATGCATGAATTGAGGACACTGCAAAGATTCCCACATGGAATAATTCACAGGCATTTGGTTGGATTTTTTTTCCACTCCCTACAGCTCATCTTGGGTGTAGTGGGTTGAAATTACACACACACACACCCCCCCCAAAATAAAATTTCCAGACCAGCACATTTGGGAAGCAAATGAAGCTATATTTG
This sequence comes from Indicator maculatus, assembly GCA_013399975.1. Lineage (NCBI taxonomy): Eukaryota > Metazoa > Chordata > Aves > Piciformes > Indicatoridae > Indicator > Indicator maculatus. The sequence goes on from VXBD01000895.1 coordinate 6,677, forward strand.
AAAGCACAACTAAAACCTGGAAGTATGGAATGCAATGAATATGTACAAAATAGACAATATTTACATGGTTTTGCAATTTATGAACAACACAAGAACCCCCCTGGACAAAACCAGGGGTTACCAACAGCTTCTCCCCCTTGACTCTCTCCCCTGACCTGTACAAAGGCAAAGAGAGAGAGAAGAGCAGAGAGTAGCTCTCTAGTACTTAGCATCAAGAAGAACACAGTCAAGGTCAACAAAAGCTACCAGCTAGTACCTGCTAGAGCAAAGAAACCAAGAAAGAGAGAAAGTTAGTTTCTACAACTAACTTTATGTTAGTTACCAGACCAATGGATTATTTAGACCTTATCATTATTTTCCCTTTTACATCCAGTGGTAATTNGTCTTACAGGAACCTTCCAGGGTCTGAAGGGGGGGCAAAAAAGAGGTGGGGTGGAGGGGGTTTCACAAAGACTTGTAGTGATAGGACAAGGGGCAATGTACTTAAGCTGGAAGAGGGCTAATTTAGGCTGGTTGCTAGGAAGGGAGCGTGGTGAGACACTGGAAAAGGTTGCCCAGGACCACAGTAGGTTGGATGGCTTGACTTGATGATCTTAGAAGTCTTTTCCAGCAGAAACAATTCTGATGACCACAAGACATTGAACTGTTGGCACAGCTCCAGAGGAGGAACATGAAGATGGTCAGAGGTCTGGGGACAGGCTGAGAGAGCTGGGGCTGTTCAGCCTGGAGAAGAGAAGGTTCCAGCAAGGTCTTACAGGAACCTTCCAGGGTCTGAAGGGGGGGCAAAAAAGAGGTGGGGTGGAGGGGGTTTCACAAAGACTTGTAGTGATAGGACAAGGGGCAATGTACTTAAGCTGGAAGAGGGCTAATTTAGGCTGGTTGCTAGGAAGGGAGCGTGGTGAGACACTGGAAAAGGTTGCCCAGGAAGTTACAGATACCCTCATCCTGGAGGTGTTGAAGGTCAGACTGGGTGAGGCCCTGAACAACCTGGTCTAGTGGAAGTTGTCCCTGCCTGTGGCAGTGGGTTTGGGGATAGATAATCTCTCAGGTCCCTTCCAAACCAAACCGTTCTATGGTGCACTGTTTCTGTAACATGCTGAGAGATGTGTGCACCCAAAAGAAGAACATCTGCAAACAGACTAGTCCAGAGAGCTGATTCACCAAACTGCATGCAGAAGTTACTTTTGCATTTTATGTAATTCAGCAACAGTGTCTAGAGATCCCATCCTACACAGCCATGAAAAAATCAATTATATTAATATAAAAAAAAAAAAAAAAGAAGTGGAGAAACTTTTGGATTCCACTGAGATTTATACCACATGAATTGAAAACATTCCCTTTTCTGGTATTGCTGCTGAGATAATAAGGTATATTATCTCAAGTAAAAATACAGGCTGGGTGGAGAATGGGTAGACAGCAGTCCAAGGAGAAGGACATGGGGCTGCTGCTTGGTGATAAGCTGGCCACAAATCCACACTGAGTGCTGCCAGCCCAGGGCCAGCCCAGGAGTGTGGGCAGTAGGGGCAGGGAGGGGATTCTGCCCCTCTGCTGTGCTCTACTGAGACCCCCCCTGCAGTGCTGGGGCAGCTCTGGAGTGCTCAGCACAGCACAGACAGGGACCTGGGGGAGCAGGGCCAGAGGAGGCCACAGTAATGCTGGCAGGGCTGGAAGGGCTCTGCTGGGAGGCCAGGCTGAGAGAGTTGGGCTTGGGCAGCCTGCAGAAGAGAAGGCTCATGGAGACCTTCTATCAGACTTCCAGTATTTGTAGGGGGCCTACAGGATAGCTGGAGAGGACCTTTACAAAGGTGTGGAGTGACAGGATGAGGGGTGGCTTCAAAGTGGAAGAACCTCCATTTAGATTAGACATTAGGAGGAAATTCTTCTCCATGAGGCACTGGAGCAATTGCCCAGAGAAGCCATGGAGGCTGCAATCCTGGGAGCATTCAAAGGCAGGTTGGACAGGGACTTGAGCAACCTGGTATGTAAGGAAGTGTCCCTGCCCATGGCAGGGGAGTTGGAACTGGATGAACTTTAAGGTCCCTTCCAGCCCAAAGCATTCTGTGATTGTATGGTCTTGCCCTGCTCTGAGAAGAAGACTGAGTCAGAAGATTCATTGTGTCCTTCGTGCCTGCCTGAGGTCTCTGGAAGCAGGTTATGTGTTTAGTGGTGATCACAAGAGCCAAGATGTTATTTCTTACTGCTTAGTTTCACGAGAATAAAACTGAAAGTCCATATAAAATGCAGATACAGAGTCAAGTGTGGGCATTCTTACTTACACACAGTATTTTTATTCTCTTTCTCAGTGAAAACCCCCAACTTGTGTTTTCTCCTATACAGTTTAACTAAGGTCAAGAGATCCAGGGGGTCAGTTGTATGCTAAGAACAGTGAGTTAATTCATTGTTCATTTACAAGAATTACCATAGAACAGACAATCCAAAGCTTGGGGGAAGTTTTTGGCACCAAGCTTTTTTCCTGTAGAAACAGGGCTGTTTCTGGAATTAGTTTCAGACTGCTGAAAACTAAATTGATCTTATTTTGGAGTGCAGTTCCAAGGAAGCTGGCAGACTTACCGTAAGGAAAAGCCCTTTCCTCCCACCACTTGTCCATGCTGCCCCATTGTGCTGATGCCACATTGCACCCTTTAGGTTGTTAACATGATGGAAGCTCTTCCATTTTGAGGAAGGAACTGAATATTTGGTTTTTCGCTAGTTCTGTGAACTGACGAAACTGAAAGAGGAGTTTAATGTGCATTGGAGACAGAATAAAAATAAGCTGCAAGGAAGGGTAGGAAAGATGGGGAACAGCAGCCCCATCAGTACACCTGATCATAGAAGTGGGAACCTCTTTCCATATCTCACCAGTGTCCCATCTTAGAGCAGGCACTCATGGAATGGGTGCATGAAATTATTCAGATTGATATTTGGTGAAATATCAAGCTGAATAATTCTACAGCATTAAATTATTCAGATTGATATTTGGTGAAACAGTTTACCTTGCTACCAGTGAAGGGAACTGCAGGGACACACACTGAAAACTACCACATGTGCAAATGAAGCACAATCATAAGTCATGCAGGCTGTGACTTATTAATTAGTGCTTTACAGGGAACACCTCTTCTACAACCTCCACCATGTAAGAAGGTTCTGAAACATGTTGTATTTATTTCCATGCCACAGTCAAACATTGAAAATCACTCTTTTGCATCTGCCTGAAGATAAACCAACAAAGATATGCCTATAGTAGGAGGAGTTGGGTGGTAGGAGTTGCTTTCCCCTTAAAGTATGTGTTAGGAAGACAGTGGAATCTGCTCTGTCCTTGGACCTCAACCATATTTCATACAAATTCTCCAAGCCAAGAACCTTGGCTTTACTCTCAGTTCCTTCTCTGGCCCTTAGGCTGCTTGGAGCCTAAGGTAAAAACAGATGTACATAAAGAGTTGACTTAGAATCAGAATAATTAAAGTTGGAAAAGATCTCCAAGATCATAGAGTCCAACCATGTTGACCTACCACTGCCAGTCACCACTAAACCTTGCCCCTCAAAGCTAGCAATGGTCAAATGCTTGACCTTCGGATCCAAAGAATGCCCTCTCTCCCACAGTTCCTACCAAACAGGGCCCACTGTCTAATTGGAGGAGCCACTGCTCATCAGTCACGTGCCTTGGATGTCTGCAGGCATGATCTTGGTTTCAGAAGCCAAACAAAACCATTGACCCAGGTTGGCATGGGGTTGGGTAGAGGTAAACATCCATTATGTATCCTTTCAGGCTTAGTTAGGCTCTGCTGTATTTGTATCCCTTTTCTCCAGGCACCTCTTCCCTGTGCTGAACCTGCCTCTTCTTTTCCCTGTTTTGGATACCCTGTGCCTCTGCCCCACCCTCCCAGCTCTCAGCATGCCTGTTTTCTTATGTTTTTACTCAGTCCATGCTGTCAACAACCATCACCAGGCAGGAAAAAAAAATGCTTGTCTAGGGACTTTCCCCACCCGGGAGATGAAAATCTTATGCTCTGGATTACTGCTCTCACCTCCTCAAGTGGCAATATCCTTGTTCTGAAATCAGATGTAGGAGGCTGCTTCCTGAGAAGAGTGACCATGTCAATGGCAGCACGAGGTACCACCAAGTTTGATGGCAGCAAGCAGGATATTTGTAACACCATGACCTCTGCTGATGGTGCGAACTGAACTCTGAGTAAGTGCCTTCTTCCCTTCATCCTTTGTCTAACCTTCTCCCTGGTTGCACAGACCCTGACCAGAGCAGGGGCTTCTCACAGCCTACCCTCATTCCTGAGTTTACTTCACTACCAAAAGCAGTGCTGGATCTAGTGGCAAACACATGTCCTTTTCTGTGAGGCAACCTGAAGCCTCTACTTGCAAGGTTCTTGGTTTTCAGTTCCCAAGAACCTCTTCTCCTTTCACTTCCCCTTCCTGGGCTTTCTCCAGCACAGAACTTTTTTTCTTAGCAAGTGTTTCTATCAGAAGCATGCAGATACATATGAGCACGTGGTAATAAAGGGAGAGAAGCATGGAGAAATTTCTACCCTGCTCTTTTTTTCCACAGAGAAAAAGACTGTTCTGCTTTAACTTCTGTGCATACAGTATCTTAAAGTATTATGACCTCTTTTTTTTCTGTTAAGTTTGGGAAATTAATAATTAAATAAATAAATAAGAGGAAGAAACGGTGAATTACTTCAGTGAGTGACAGATTAGGATTAATTGAGGCCTGGTTAAAAAAATAATAACCTAGAACCACTAGCTATGTCACACCTCATCTCTACTGGTGATAGTGAGTGCCCCATCACAGCTCACAGTAAGATATGAATGTCCTCAGAGGTTCTTTCTCCAATGCCAGCTCCTGTAGCTTACCTGTCACATCTTCAAGCTTCTCAGTTTCTTCTGTGAGAGTTCTGAGTCTTTCCATTTTCCTGCTGGGGCTCACAGTGCTGGAGGCTTATTTTCTAGGTAAGCTGGCAATGAGGTCAAAGTATTTCCACACTGTTCATTCAGGAAAAGTCAGGTGATGACTTTCTTTGCTAAAACTCTCTCTGTTTTTCACTTCCATGAGGCTTTTAATGACTGAATGTGACATGTAAAGCCCATGGACCCCCAGACATAATAAAAGTAGGTGAATTTGGAGGGGATGATGCCTGTTGTAAAACTTGGCAGTCATGCTCTAAACAAGAAAATTTCCAGAATGCATAAGAGAAAACATTAAGTGAAGTGATTCTCCCCCTCTACTTTGCTTTGGTGAGACCCTTCCTGGAGTACAGCATCCAGCTTTGGTCCCTCCAATGTGAGAAGAACATGGAACTGTTGGACTGGGTCCAGAGGAGGCCACAAATGACCAGAGAGGTAGAGCACCTCCCCTATGGGAAGCGGATGAGGGAGTTGTGGCTATTCAGCCTGGAGAATGGGAGACCTTAGAGCAGCTTTCCAGTACCTGAAGGGACCTACAAGAAAGCTGGGGAGGGACTTTTTATAAGGGCTTGTAGTGATAGGATGAGGGGAAGAGGGGAGATTTGAATGGGATATTCTGAGGAAATTCTTTACAGTGAGGGTAGGGAGACACTGGAACAGGTTGCCCAGGAAGGTTGTGTTTACTTCCTCCCTGGAGGTGTTCAAGTCCAGGCTGGACAGGACCTTGAGCAACCTGAGCTAGTGGAAGCCCTTGGCAGAGGGGTTGGAATTAAATGATTTTTAAGGTCCCTCCCAACCCAAACCATTCTATGATTCTGTAATTCTATGAGTTACACCTGAAAGCAATTCTATTAAATATAAAAGCCTGACTAAGGACACTAGAATGGAAAATATTTAGTCAAAGTTATTTTTAATAGTTTTATTAGATGATGACATTCACGCACAATTGAAGGGTACTTTGTAACACACGGTGCTGCTGGCTCTTTGGCCAAAGAGTGAGGATCTGCAACAGAAATAAAACCAGCATAAAGTTGCCTCTTTCATGTGATGAACCTATTTTTTAAAAAAAGACTTTGCAGAGACAAAAATGTTATGAATATTGTTTCACAGAAGTTGAGCTGAATATGTGAAGGGAAAACCTTTTCACTATGCTTTCATAAGCAGTGCACATTCTTCCTGTCCCTCCCTAGTCATGGTGGCAGCACTAAATGGTGTTGCTTGGTCCAGCAAATACAACTATTCACAGAATCCCAGCATGCTGGGGTCTAGACACAACCTCTAGAAATCATCCAGTCCCTGCTCGAGCAGGGGCACCCACAACAGGTTGCCCAGGGTCACAATGTCCAGGCAGGTTTGGAATGTCTCCAGAGAAGGAGACTCACAAGCTCTCTGGGCAGCCTGCTCCAGGGCTTCAGCACCCCCACAGCAAATTTTCTCTCCTGTACAGATGGAACCTCCTGGGTTCCTGCTTGTGCCCATTGCCCCTTGTCCTGTCACTGGGCACCACTGAAAAGAGTCTGGTCCCATCCTCTTGACCCCACCCTTAAGATATTGATCAGAATAAATCTGCTCTCATTCTGCTCTCCTCCAGGTTCAGGCACTTACCCCGTGTACACCAGCTCTGACACCTCCATGTGTAACCCTTATTCCTAAAACTCTTCATCCTCTTTTCTTCAGATGACCTTCCGAGGAAATTTTGGGCTTGGGCATCTGCAAAGTTCTTTCAGCAGGGCTTTCCTGGGTGTGGAGAGGTTATGTGGAAACGCTGTGGGCATCCCGGTGTGGATGGGCTGTTTGTAAGGATATTTCCTGGAGCTCTGCTCCTCCTTCCTGTGGGGAAAGGGAGGGGAGATAGGGAGGGGGCAGATTCTTCGGTGGGAAGCCCGGAGAAGATGAGTGAGCAGGGATATTCTACAAGGCTGAGCTGGGCTCCTGCCCGTGTTCAAGCCGAGGCAGAAAAACAAAGACGTTTCGCCTCTAGCGAGGCTTTGAAGCTCTTCAGGGGTGGTGATCTGTGCCCTGAGCCAAGTGCACTCCTGAGCACTGGGCAATGAGGGAAAAAAAGCAACACCAAACTCACAACATCTTTTGCGAGAAACGAGAGAAAAGAAAATAGCCCGAGGTCTCTTCCTTGTTCTGCAGCATGTGCTTGCAGGCAAGGGAAAAAAATATATAATAAATCTTGAGATCATAAAGTCATGGAAAGGTAGGAAATGCAGATGAGCGTTCCTGCTGCTCTCCAAGTGATATCTTAAGAATCATAGAATCATCGAATGGTTTGGGTGAGGAGGGACCTTTAAAGGTCATACAGTTCTAATTAGAACTGAGGAGGAACATCTGCAACTAGAGCAGGTCGCTCAGAACCCCAAACAACCTGACCTGGAATGTTTCTAGGGGTGGAGGTTTTCTAGCACCTCTCTGGGTAATCCGGTCCAGTGTCTCACTGCTCTGAGCATTAAAAAAATGTGAGGAATGAATGCGTTTCATGGATGTTTTTCACCACGAGTGTGCGTCTGCATAAGAAAGTCCCCTGCGTGCGTGGTGTGTACCTTCAAGTATTCAAGCACAGACCAAAGAATGCAAGCAGAGAACAACATCGAGATTAAATAACAGCGTCTGACACGGAGCAGTTTTGCGAACAGAACCGTTTAATAGCTGAACACACGGATTTGCTGGGGGTTTGGGTTTGCTTTTTAAGCCAAACTCTTTCTTATTTTGCCGTTGAACTGTAACGGGAATTTCACCAAACACAAGCGTATGAACATCGAGCAGTGGACAAAAATCGTGAAGGAAAAACAGAGACAAGAGATGTGAAAAGGTTGGGACCAGCGATTTGGTTTGGGTTTAGGTTTGGGTTTTGCTGTTTGGGGTTTTTTTGGGGTTTTTTTGTTTTTTTGTTTTGTTTTGTTTTGTTTTTTCCTAAACAGCTGATTTAGAGGTGTGGAAAAGCTGTTCTAAAACCTGGCTCCTTTGCCAAATTGTTCTGACTCAACGTGGTGTCTCCAGTCGTTCAACTTGTGCAGCAATCAAACAGCTGCCAGCTGGACTTGCGACATACTGAGCTTTCTCTCAATCCATTTATACAGAGTATTCCCCGTGGCTCCCAAATCGTAACCGGTGTTAAATATTTTAATACTTCCTAAACCAAGTGTTTTAAGACTGTCTCAGCTGAGAGGGGTTGATAAAGGGAGAAGACTCGAAGATGAATTAAATTTGCAGACGGGGGTGGTGGGTATGTAGCCGAATTGTTCACTCTTTCACAGAACAACGTGTGGAAGGATTTCAAGGCGCCGCTAAATCGCAACGCCTTTCAGGGAAGTGAATAAAACCACTACTGTCGTGAATAAAACCAGTACTGTCGTGAATAAAACCAGTACTGTCGTGAATAAAAACAGTATTCCATGTAGATGAAGGTGAGCATTGTAAGGAGGCGAACAAGCCCCCGAGGGAAACGGAGAGTTCTCACTTCTCTAAACCTCACCAATTAAACAATAAATGAAGGGGTGAGTGGGAGGAAAACCTACAAATTTGATTTTTGGTTTATTTTTCCCCTGAAGATCCCTTTGCGGCTCGTCCTCCCCGCGCCAAGGACCTGTGGAGGCGGGGAATAGGAAGGCCCGTTAGAGGAATTTTTTTCTGGCTCTTTCCGCCTTTTTTTTTTTTTTTT
>VXBD01000903.1:1362-18678 GCA_013399975.1 Indicator maculatus
GCTGAGGGTGCACTCAATGCCTCTGTCCATGTCACCAACAAAGATGATCAGTCCTTTAGTAACTGGCTTAACCAGAATGTGTTTTATCCCATTCATAACTTCAGGCAGGTTGTTAGACCTCATCTGCTCAAGTGCATGTATTTGTTTTCAAGGTTCTGCTAAGTATTTTATTTTTAGTTAGGTTTAAACCTGCTTAGTGAAGTTGTGAGTTAGCTTATTACCAAGGAAGGTTGTGCATTTATTCATATTCTATTTCTTTTAAGAAAGAAAAATCTGCAGTCTGGCAATTTTGTAATGGAATTTAAAAAGAAAAAATAACATTTACTGATGTGGAATTCCTGGCTGTTCAACACCTGCCACCAACGCTGATCTAAATATTGTCTATCAATGCTCTTACTAGCTCTTCAGAAAGATCACAGATGAAATGCATTTGTGTGAATTGCAGCTGCAATGGGACAGAAATTGAACAAAACAAAACGTTGCTGTGCTGTCTGAGAAGTAAAAATAAACAAACCAACAAATTTCATTAAGCTGACAATCTTACAATCATAGAATCAACCAGGTTGGAAAAGACCTCAGAGTTCATCAAGTCCAACCTCTCACCCAGCACCTCATGACTAACTAAACCAAGGCTCCAAGTGCCACATCCAGTCCTTTTTTGAACACCTCCAGGGATGCTGACTCCACCACCTCCCTGGGCAGCACATTCCAAGGGACAATTATTCTTTCTGGGTAGAACTTTCTCCTCACCTTGAGCCTAAACTTCCCCTGGCACAGCTTGAGACTGTGTCCTCTTGTTCTGTTGCTGGTTGCCTGGGAGAAGAGACCAAACCCCACCTGGCTACAACCTCCCTTCAGGTAGTTGTAGACAGCAATGAGGTCACCCCTGAGCCTCCTCTTCTCCAGGCTAAATTTCACTGTCCTGCAGTTAGAGTGGCTGAATATTGGAGAGTGATGTTTTTGTGTGCAATGAGAAGCAGCACTTCCAAGCAAGTAATTATCTTTCTGGTGTAGTGTTGTCCTTCTGCAAGTGTAGTAATTTGGTACCTGTTGTTGTGCCACTTTAGGAGCAGGGAACCACCGCTATTTCATGGGATACCTCTTCTTCCTGCTTTTTATGATCTGCTGGATGATTTATGGATGTGTCTCTTGTGAGTAAATAAGTGGGTTTGGCTGCTTCTGTGTTTTGTTTTGTTTTTTTAATTACTTATAAGGACTTTGTTTGTCTCCTGGTATAGATTTTTACAGAGTTCTGCCTCCCCCCCCCCCCCCCTTTTTTTTTGTTTTTTTTCTTTTTCCTGGAAATGAACTGCACATTACACAGAATCACAGAATTAACCAGGTTGGAAAAGATCTTCAAGATCATCAAGTCCAACCTATCACCCAACACCATCTAATCAACTAACCCATGGCACTAAGTGCTTCATCCAGTCTTATTTTAAACACTTCCAGGGATGATGACTCCACCACCTCCCTGGGCTGCACATTCCAATGGCAAATCTTTCTGTCTGGGCAGAATTCCTTCCTCACATCCAGCCCAAACCTTCCCTGGCACATCTTGAGACTGTGTCCTCTTGTTCTGGTGCTGGTTGCCTGGGAGAAGAGACCAACCCCCACCTGGCTACAACCTCCCTTCAGGTAGTTGTAGAGAGCAATGAGGTCTCCCCTGAGCCTCCTCTTCTCCAGGCTAAACACCCCCAGCTCCCTCAGCCTCTCCTCACAGGGCTGTGCTCCAGACCTCTCCCCAGCCTTGTTGCCCTTCTCTGGACACATTCAAGTATTTCCATGTCCTTCTTAAATTGAGGAGCCCAGAACTGGATACAGCACTCAAGGTGTGGTCTATCCAGTGCTGAGCACAGGGCAGAATGACTTCCCTGCTCCTGCTGGCCACACTCTTCCTGCTGCAGGCCAGGATGCCATTGGCCTTCTTGGCCACCTGGGCACACTGCTGGCTCATGTTCAGCCAGTACCCCCAGGTCCCTTTCTGCCTGATAATTGATAATTTACTATATTGGGTATTTTAAGTTAGAAGGTGATGTTGTTCTTGTCCTAGATTTTTTTTTTCTTGATCACAGTCAAATATGTGCATGTGTCATGCATTCATGGAGTTGGGAGAAGAGAGAGCAACGAGAAGTTGTTGTTTTCCTATTTAATTTAATAAAGCCTAATGTTGGTGTACAGTAAACATAGCTTCAATCTTCTGTGTGATTTTTGACACTTGTTTTCTTTCCCTAGACTGGGGGTTCCACTGTGAGACGAGTTACTCAAAGGATGGCTTTTGGACCTATATCACACAGATTGCTACCTGCTCTCCCTGGATGTTTTGGATGTTTCTAAACAGTGTTTTTCACTTCATGTGGGTGGCTGTGTTACTCATGTGTCAGATGTATCAGGTATGGAAGAGCACTTCATTTGTAATGCTGGGAGTGACATAAGGGTAGCAAACAGTTCTGCCATTGAGGTTTTAATGTTCATCATCCAGGATTAAGAGTTTAGTCTTTCAGCCACATGGGAGGAGCCAGGCAGCTGTTGTCTCTGGATATTAGGCATCATTCACTTCTTCACTTCTGCTTTTTCTTTTTTCCTCTGCAAGAGGGTAAGATGCCTGACTCCTGTTCTCCATCCTCTGAATGACAAAATGGCAAAACAGAAGAGAGAATGGCAATAAAGGCTAATGGGGGATAAGATCTGTGGGTCTAGCATGGGATTAGCATGTAGGATGCCATTAGCAGAAAGAATGTGGTCACTTAAAAGGAGATGCAATCATCTCTTGCACTGCTTGAGTGTGACATCACTGTACTTACTGTTTCTGGGTTCTTTTGAAGGTAAGTCATACTGAAAGCCTCTAAACAGGACTTGAAAGTCTTTCAGTATGACTTTTCATTAATGAACTGTGAGACTTCCTGGTTTCATCTTTAAATCATCCTGGACATAAAATTAATGCCCTAAGGCTTGGGTAAAAATTTTTTGCAGTAAAATTGAGGTTTCATCCTCCTTCCTCCACAATATTCATTATTGACAACATATACCCATTTAAAAATCTTATGTGTCAGTCTTTGAGAGGTCTTCCCTGCGTAAGGCAGATGAACAGAGGTAACTGAGTATGTTTCAGGCTTTCAAAGCAGTCCAACCCACCAGGCTTCCAATAGAACAAGCAGAGAGCCTTCCATCATATTTGCATTCCTCATTGGGGATTCCTGTTAATGCAACTAACATACAGATGAATTCTGCCACTTGGAAAAATACACTGATGGTACAAAATACTATGGGATGTAATTAAGCAAAGTATTTTAAACATTTGACTTCTGTAATAATTCTGGAGAAATGAAAAAAAACCCACACAGTCCTGTTACTAGATTTCCTAAGGGTTTTATGCATAGAAAACTTAAATTTGTTCCTGAAAAAAACCTCTGTGGAGTTTGCTGTAATTATGAAATTAACAAAAACATTCTCTAATTTTCAACTTTTGATTAGCAGCTGCAACTCTTCCTGTTTTTTTTTTTTCCTTTGGTTGGTTTTGTTTATTTTTTTTCCCTCTCCATTTTTAAGTTAGGACTTAGCCTTCTTCTTGAACCTAGCCCAGGGTAGTTGTCAAAACACTACCTACTATCTTAGGAAAATGATTTAAAACCTTTACTTGCTACTTGGCTGTTGAGAGCCCTTTTATTTACACAGGTCTGAAACTTCCCTGGGTTGCATGAAGGTGAAGAAAAGGCTTCAGATATTATATCCAGTTGAGGCAAGACAGTCCAAATTTAACTTTCTGAATGGGCTTGCTTTTGTAACATGCAGCAGAGCTGACTTCTTATATTTCGCTAGGAGTTAAAATATTTTATCTTCCTGTAGTATAAGGCTGCTAAGGGAGCTCTTATGTTTTTGTTTCCAATTACATCAGCTTACAGTAAACTCCAGGTCTATGTAAAGTACTCTTTTAGGCTAATGAAGGTAGAAAGGTGTTAGAGAAAATCATAGCCTTTGAGCCAAATGATTCTGCTCCCTTTTTACAGAATCATTTAGCTCAAAGGCTGTGATGTTCTGTAACACTTGTGCTTGCTTGCAGCATAGTTTTTGGACATCTTTTTGTCTTGTGGACAGAAGAGTTACATTACTGCAACAGACTTATAGATGGGGAAACATATTACTGGAGCTATGACCAGAATTCTCTGGAGGAAAAGGAAGCCAAATGCTGTGTAAAGAACCTATTGTTTGCAGTACACTTCAACTGACAATATAGTAAAGACATCTCTTTGTTAGGAGCTAAGAAGTCACAGTTTATTCAGTGTTCAGTATATTATTTACTTATGAAAGCTTTCAAAGTTAAACCTTTTGCACAGTCTGGCAGAGCTGTTGTATGGTGATTCATGCTGGGGCCCAATCATTTCCCCAGGCAAAAATTCACTCTTTGAAAGAAGGAACTCAAACCAGTAAATTTCTTCCTCCTTTTTCAGTCTTGCCCATTGTGGTGGGTTTAAATTTCCCCAGCTAATTGGAATCTACCCCCAGAGTAAATTTAAACCCCCCATAAACAGAAACAAAACAATCCAACAGAAAACCCACAAAGCAAACTCAGAACTTGGAAGCAAAATGAAAGTTATATTTACCAGAAGTAAACTGAAATCTGGAAGTATGAAATGCAGTGAATATGTACAAAATATATTTACAATTCAAAAAAACCCCACAAATACAAGGATCCCCTTGTAGAGAATCACCCCCTGGATGGCCCAGGGGCGAACTGTTGGCAACCTCCTCCCCTTTTTCCCCTTCCTGTTACCTCACAGACACAATATTGAGTCAGCAGAAGGTCAGGAAAGAGATAAGAGAGCAATGCAAAGCAGAATTGCAGAGAGAAGAAGCAAAAGAGGAGCACAGGGTAGTTTGTGTAGCAAATTATATCCCAGTCAGTGAGCCAATGGAATGATGTAGATCAGTCAGTTGCTGTTCCTCTGTGTCCATGGTAATTTATCTACCCTTTACTCAAACATGTCCAGAAAGTCCCTCTTCTTGTTCATAACTGAGCCACTAGGCTAAAGCATCAGCCTCAAACCATAACACTCATGCAGGGCCTTGTTTCCATGCTTTCCCCTGAATGAAACTCTGCTCAACTCTTCTTCCTGCCTTCAGATATCTTGCTTGGGTATCACGACAAACGAAAGAATGAATGCAAGAAGATACAAGCACTTTAAAGTCACAACCACATCTATTGAAAGCCCATTCAAGTAAGTTTGAAAGTGTAAACACAGTTCTGGTTCATGCAGCATTTGCACACCTTTGAACTGTGCAGCTTGTTGGAACAGAACATAGCTAAATAACTTTCAGAGTGTTTTCACTACTTGGAGTGCTGAATCTGTTAGCTGTTTTTACACTAACACATTCTAGCCGGTTTAAGGAAGTAATAAATGTTTTGTAGTGACTCTAGACATGGATCAGAAAAAAGACTACTTTCCACTAGTGGTATCACAGTATATCAGAGGCTGGAAGGGACCTCCAGGGATCATCCAGTTTCCCCTGCCAGAGCAGGATCAGTGCAGGGTAGTCTGCACAGGAATGCATCCAGGTGGGTTTGGAAAGTCTCCAGAGAAGGAAACTCCACAACCCCCCTGGGCAGCCTGTTCCAGGGCTCTGTCACCCTCACTGTAAAGAAGTTCCTCCTCATGTTGAGGTGTTTAAGAAAAGCCTGGATGAGGCACTTAGTGCCATGGTCTGGTTGATTAGGGTTGGGTGATGGGTTGGACTTGATGATCTCAGAGTTCTCTTCCAAGCTGGCTGATTCTGTGAGTCAAATCTGCAGGTATCCCCAGAAGGCTGCAGTTTGTGAGGTGAGCTGTGGTGCTGCCCTACTGACTCACATTTGTTTTGTTTGTAGCCACGGATGCATAAGGAACGTTATAGACTTCTTTGAATTCAGATGCTGTGGTCTTTTTCGGCCTGTTATCGTGGACTGGACAAGGCAGTACACAATAGAATATGACCAAACTTCAGGGTCTGGCTACCAGCTGGTGTAGCACCACCTTCATCCTGTGAGCAGAATCATATCTGAGTGGTGCCTGGAAAATTTGCTCCCTCTCTTTCTCTCTCTCTCTCTCATCTGCATCCCTCGAAGAGTAGCATGCTGTGTGTAGGGCTGATGATGAATTATAAGGTACCTTCTCTTCATCAGAATTTTATTAACAGAAGTAAAAATGGACAGAATGAACTGCCAAACCTGAGAAGGAAGAGGAGGAAGATTAAAAAAAGAAAATAAAGGAAAAAAAAAAAAGGGATTTTAACAGTTCTTAACATGAGAATTATTCGTGACAGCATAATCACAGTATTTGTTGTTGGGTTTTGGGGTTTTTTTTATTATTATTTAAGGTCTTTCACAATGGAGCATGAGATTACTGAAGTATTGACATAAGTAGTTACATTGTGCTGAACAGAGAAATTGATTTCCCGGTATGAATAATTCCACTGAAACAAGCATCTAGGCTATAAAACTAAATTTCCTGATGCAGAGCTCACCGATCACTACGTTAGAGTTCCTGTAATGTGATTTTTTGTTGTTTTTTTTTTTAATACAGATTGTATAGTGATTTTTTTTTTTGCTGTTTTTTTAATACAGATTTTTCTTAGCATTATACCCATTGAAAACTGTGCTTTTCAACACTGTTAGAAGCATCATGTGGTGGGAATCCCCTGTAATGTGTGAAGTCAGAGCAGTAGGGCATGTCAGATAATAAGGGGAAAAAAATGCATTGCTCACCTATATTTTTTGTTTTGGTGATTGTTTTTTTGCCACCAGTTAGTGGCACAGCAACATACTTGTAAGAACCTCATCCTGGGGTTGCATAGCCTGCTATAAACAGTGGTGCAGATAAGGAAAGCACTTCTGTCAGAGTTAAAGCCCTGCTTTAAATGCATGAAACACTTCTACAAGTAGATTACAGTATATAAAGGTCAAGGGGATCAAAGGGGAAAAAAAAATGAAGACAAATGAATTATCTCTGAAGTAATTTTGTATAAGCAACTTGAAACTAGCAATGTTTCAATATTAGGTTTGGTCCTTCTCAGTGCAGTGGAATTGGAGATCTGTTGGAAGAGGAATTGCACGGGGAGCGGGGAAACCACGGATGTGAAAGCAAAGAAAACCTCAGTTATGACAAGACAATGTACTTCTGAGTTGAATGCAACTGCAGAAGAACCTAAATCAGTCTGAGGTGCTGATTTTGTTTGGATGTGGTGGAAGTCAAAGGGGGTAAGCATGACTAAACATCCCCATGGTGGCACACACACCCCCACAGAAAAGGTACCGCAGCCTTCTGAAGGAGATGGTGTGTTGGCAGGTGGAAGTCACCCTTAATTCCTTGGTTTAAGTTCATGCTACAGATATGTTTGGAAGGTAAGGAATGATCTGAAACTGCATTCCAAAGGGGCTTTTCTTGAATGTGATGCACTGATTTTTTTTTTTTTGTTTGTTTTGGGGTTTTGTTTTGTTTCGTTTTGTTTTTGTAGCGGTGTTTTCATGAACTCAAGAGTGAATTGTTCACTGCTTCCTTAACTATTGTTTACAGAGAGACTGAGATTCAGGTTAGTTCTCTTCTAAGTGCTGTAGCAACCCAGTGGTTCGAGAAATCTGTGAGGAGGGGAGTCTGGGGAGGGGGGGCCTGAAAGCAGATGTCCGAGACCAGTGTAAAGAATGTGTATCTGTATATAAATAATTTATCAAATAGGAGTTTTTTTTTTTTTTCCTCTCTGTGAGTGTGTGTTTAGTGTATTGAAAGCTGCTCTTTTTCATTTTATTCAACCAAAAAAAAAAAAAAACCCACAACCCCTCCCACTCCCCCCCCCAAAAAAAAAAAAACCAACCCAAGTGTAGGAAGATACCTAATGAGCTTTTAGTGATGTTCAATATTGCTGTTAATAGGCATTATGCCCTGCAAAGTCACTGCATGTTTGATGCTTGGCAAAATTAGAGTTCTCTGTAATATGCAGATTACAGGTCATAAAGCAATCTAGTGGTATTCCCAGCCCTTGCCTTAGTCAGAGGAGCAGTGAAACTGTAAATAGTTGATGTTCAGTATTTGCAAGTAAACCTTATTTTTTTTTCCCTATAGCTGTTCATTGATCTCAAGCCACACACACTGAGTTTTTGCAAGTACCAGGTATCAGGATTTACAGAGGTTGCAGCATTAGAGTACTTGAATGTTTTACTACTGGAAAAAAAAAAAAAAAACCACAAATCCAACATTGTCTTGGACACAGTTTTAATGGGATAGGTTTGGATGTAGGGGCAGCAAGAAGCTTTTGCTGTTTTTGTCAGACAAAACTTGTGATCCTAACACAGCAGCTTTCTGTTTCAGTGAAAACAGCTGATGTTGGTCATTCATCTTTTTTTGTTTGTTTGCTTTTTAATTCAAATAAGGAAAAAGCATGAAGACTTTACAGTGATGTTTATTTTAATCACCAGTCCTGTTCTGCATATTGGTTCCTTTTTAGTTTTTATTTCTATTTCTTCCCCCCCACACACACACATCTCTGCTGGGGGGGGTCGGTTGACTTGAAGAACTTCAATCCCCTTTATGAAATAGCCACCTAGCACCCAGAAGAGCAGTTCAGTCTGTGATACAAGTTTTGGGTTTGGTTGCCCAGTAGCATTAGCTGCCATGAATCAGTCATGTCCTGCAGTCCATATCAAAGATGCTTGCAAAAAGCAGAGATGATCTTTGCCGCCCTGTCGGTAGTTCTGCACTGTTTGCTTTCTTCATTGCTCTCTGGGGACAACTTTATCAACACCTGCAGGGTCTGAGCAGCAGCAGGCAGCTGTGATCCCACAGATTTGGGATGTGTGAAGTTTCCAGGGCAAAATGTAACTCATCTTGAGTAACACTGGATTGTGAAATCATCAAATCAAGCAGGGCAGGGGGTGGGGGGGGAGCCAACTATGCAGAGTTTTTCTGTCAAGTTACCAAACTCACTTGTTTGAACCAAAACTGCATTGCTTCTGAAACTTCATCAAAGGTGATCCAAACCAACAGCAGATACAGAACAACTTAACCTGAACTAGGTAGAGTAAATGGGAATTTTTGTCTCGGCCCTAAACATGTGCTGGTTTTTTGCAGGTTTCTGTATTCTTTGATGTCCACCAAATTATTATTGGTTTTATTTTTTTTTCTTTCCCAATTAATGTATAAAATAGCATCACTACATTTTAAGCTATGGAATTAATATTTTTCTTTTGTATATTCTTTATTTATAACTGTGCCAAGTATTATTTTAATACTGTCAAGATCTTGATGTATTACATTGTGAACAAAACAAATATGTAAAATGTTTAATAAATTAGCTCTCCTTACATAAATTAAATCTGTTAAATTTTGTAAGTTATTAATCAAATAAATATTGACTCTTAGATGCAGTGTTTGTCTTGACTTGGGATGTGATTTCACACAGTGAAGTTTCTATCCAATTTTAGAAGCCATGCCATGAGAAAATAGCTGCTGTCACAGAATCATAGAAATATTCAGGTGGGAAAAGACCTTCAAGGGCACCAAGTCCAACCCAGAACCCTACTATACAAGGCTCACCCCTAAGCCATATCCCCCAAGCACCACATCCAAACCACCTTTAAACACGTCCAGGCTTGGGGACTCCACCACCTCCCTGTCCAGCCCATTTCAATCCCTGACCACTCTTGCTGTGAATAAAGTGTTTCCTAATGTCCACTCTGAACCTGTCCTGCTGCAGCTTGAGGCCATTCCCTCTTGCTCTATCACTAATTCCCTGTGAGAAGAGACCAGCAGCAGCCTCTCCACAAGGGCCTTTCAGGTAGTTGTAGACATCAATGAGGTCTCTCCTCAGCCTCCTCTTCCTCAAACTAACCATCCCCAGCTCCATCAGTCTCTCTTCATCAGATTTATTCTCCAAGCCCTTCCCAGCTTCCTTGCCCTCCTCTGCCCTGGCTCCAGCACCTCCACATCTCTCTTGGATTGAGGTGCCCCAAACTGGACACAACACTGAAGGTGTGGCCTCCCCAGAGCTGAGTCCCAGGGGACAATCCCCTCCCTGCTCCTGCTGGACACAGCATTGCTGATCCCAGCCAGGATGCCTTTGGCTTTCTTGGCCACCTGGGCACACTGCTGGCTCCTCTTCAGCTGCTTGGCCATCAGCACCCCCAGATCCCTTTCTGCCAGCAGCTTTCCAGCCACACTGCCTCAAGCTATCTTGTATCTTGTTTTACTAAAGCCTCTCTGAGTGTCTTTTCAATCACTGCACCAGCTTTTGGTGAAGCATACCAATTGGAGTTACCTTTCACTGATGAGGTACTCCTGTCTTCTGAGCAAAGGAGGCTAGCAAAGTCATGTTCCTCACGGGAAAATTCATAGATGCATAGAATTGTTAGGGGTGGAAGGGACCTCAAGGATCATCTGGTTCCAATCCCTTGCCATGGGGAGGCACACCTCATGCTAGAGCTGGTTGCTCAGAGCCACATCCAGCCTGACCTTCAAAAACTTCCAGGGATGAGGCTTCCACCACCTCCCTCAGCAACCTCTTCCAGTGTCTCACCACCCTCATGGGAAAGAACTTCTTCCTAACGTCCAATCTGAATCTACCCACTTCTAGTTCTGCTCCATTCCCCCTAGTCCTGTCACTACTTGATATCCTAAAAAGTCCCTCCCCAGCTTTCTTGTAGCCCCTTCAGATACTGCAAGGCCACAAGAAGGTCTCCTGGGAGCCTTCTCTTCTCCAGACTGAACAACCCCAACTCTCTCAGTCTGTCACCACAGCAGAGGAGGTCCAGTCCTCTGATCATCCTCATGGCCCTTCTCTGGACACCTTCCAGCATGTCCTTATCCCTCTTGTAACAGAGGCTCCAGAACTGGATGCAGTACTCCAGGTGTGGTCTCACCAGAGCTGAGCAGAGGAGGAGAATCCTCTCCCTGGCCCTGCTGGCCACTCTTCTCTTGCTGCAGCCCAGGCTCTGCTTGGCTTTCTGGGCTGCAAGTGCTCACTGCTGGCTCATGTTGAGCTTCTCCTCCCCCAGCACCCCCAAGTCCTTTTCTTCAGGGCTGTCCTCCAGCCAGTCCCTGCCCAGCCTGGATTTGTGCTTGGGATTGCCCTGACCCAGATACAGGACCTTGCACTTGGTCTCGTTGAACCTCAGGTATCCTGATTAAATTCCCGTTTGGATGGTTACCTTGTTTCTACTCAAAACCTAACCTTTAGCACACACCAGGAGAGGGCCAAGTTACTCTGTCATCTGCAACTGCCACCCAAGAAGCACTCATCTTGGTCATACCTCCCAGCCTTGTGTCTGCTCATAGTATGACTCAAGAATCATGAAAGATGTACACGTGGCCACCTGCAGTGTTGCCTAGAAGAAACTGGAAGGTGTCCAGAGGCCACGAGGATGAGCAGAGGGCTGGAGCTCCTCTGCTGTGGGGACAGACTGAGAGAGTTGGGGCCGTTCAGTCTGGAGAGGAGAAGGCTCCCAGGAGACCTTCTGGTGGCCTTCCAGCATGTACAAGAAAGCTGGGGAGGGACTTTTGAGGGTGTCAGGGAGTGATAGGACTGGGGGGAATGGAGCAAAACTAGAAATGGGTAGATTCAGACTGGATGTTAGAAGTTCTTCTCCATGAGGCTGGTGAGACACTGGAAGAGGTTGCCCAGGGAGGTGGTTGAGGCCCCATCCCTGGAGGTTTTTAAACAAGCCCTGGACAAGGGTCTGGTCAGCCTGCTGTAGTGTGAGGTGTCCCTGCCCATGGCAGGGGGTTGGAACTGGCTGATCCTTGTGGTCCTTTCCAGCCCTGACTGATTCTATGATAATACCTGTAGCCAGCAATATGCATCAAAATATAGGTCTGGGACTTCAGAGCACACCAAATGGAATGACAAAAGTCTCTGTGTTTTCTTCTGGGTGTGGGTGCAGTATAAACATTGAGAACTGTTGATGTGCTCTCCCCTTCCCCAGGCAACAGCTCTGGCGAGGCTGGGCCCAAGCTTACCTCTGCTTGACCACCTTTGGACTTGTCTGGTGTAAGGGCAGGGAAGGTGCTGTCTTTTTAAAGACACCATTCTGTGCTGAGGACATCTATCAGAGGTTTGCAGGGCTCCATCAGAGCAGTTGCTGCTCTTGGGAGGGATGGGTGGGCTCCTGCTGACTTGAAAGCTGGTTGCCAGGTTTGTTTTACTTGGGAAGAAGCCTGCCCTTCCCACCCTCATTATGGCTTGATTTGAGTTCACTCCCTTGCACCTCCCATGAGCTGCCTCCAAGTAAAATTATATAGTTGGGTTTTTCTGCTGTGGGGAAGCAAAAAAAAAAATCTCCTTGTGAGTGCTTTGCATTTTATCCTCTTCAGGCTACCAAATGGAGATAGGTAACAACTGCACCTACTAACAGCAGGTTGAATTGATCTGCAGTGCTTAGTGCCATGTTCACAGTGCCTCCACTCCTACATACTACTTAACTGGAGATGTCCCCAGTTGTGAAGTCAAATTCCTTTGAAGAACCAAACTCTCCTGGACTCCGGATTCCAAACTGAGACGAACTCCAAGCATTACCCCCTCAGCCTGGGCTGAGCTTTTATTCATCAGCTCTTTGCTGCAGCTGAAAAGTTGACAGTAACCAATGAATGCAGTTCAGTGCAGGGGGCTGGTATCTCTTGCCAGGTGTATTGTCTTTGTGGGAGTGGGTTGTTAGGCTTTTTTACTTAATTGCTTTCATTTTCTGTCATTAAGGAAGTTGTTGGCACGTGAGTTACTGCTGTGACTCCCTCCAGGAAAATAAAGGAAAGCCTTTGATTTTTAATTTTTTTTTTTTTTTTTAGGGATTTAAATCACTTCCAATCACTTCTGCAGTTCATTTTTCTAAGGACACAGAGCCCCTTTTTTTTTTTTTTTATGGGTGTCAGATGCATGTTTCTTGTCAGCATAAATCTCAACCTGCCAACTCTGCTGACTGGAGTAGGTTTAGATCCACTGCAGCAGCTCCTTCAGCTAATGGGAAGTGGATTCATCTGCTCAGCACTGTGCCTAGAGAATGATTTTGGTTTCTGTTTCTCAGCATTTCATAATGAGAATAGGAAGCACTTCCATCAGATAACAAGGCTATGGAAAGGGCATATTGCCATTGCCTTCATGTCCTTGGCTGCTGGGGCCTGGTTACCACTTCTCAGTTAGAGCTCTCCTTGCTCAGGCTGGAAGAGTCAGAGGGGATCAGTGCTTCCTGCACAACTGACAGGCTTGCAAAGGACAAGAGTACATTCAGGGGATTTTAGGGGAAAAGCATTGGGATTATCAGTATGAGTGGCAGGGCCAAAGGTTTCTGCCCAGGTTGCCTGGGCTGTGCTGTTGCTTGCTGCTTCACTCCCACCTTCAATGTGCAGCTTCACTCCCCCTGAAGTGTGCAGCTTCACTCCCCCTGAAGTGTGCAGCTTCACTCCCCCTGAAGTGTGCAGCTTCACTCCCCCTGAAGTGTGCAGCTTCACTCCCACCTTCAATGTGCAGCTTCACTCCCCCTGAAGTGTGCAGCTTCACTCCCCCTGAAGTGTGCAGCTTCACTCCCACCTGAAGTGTGCAGCTTCACTCCCACCTGAAGGGTATTGCTGTTGCCTTACTGTTGTCCTTTTCACTCGTGACCTTTCCCTCTCTGTGGATTGCAGCAGCCCTTGGCTCACATTTTGAGCTGCCTGCCTGTTCCTCCTCACACCCACATTGTTCTTTTGTGACCCATACAAAATGCCCTTTGTGCATTGTTCTGCCTCCTACATATTTGTCTAATTAGGCTTTAGGCTTGCCCTGTTTCACTGCCTCTGACTACAGTTGTAGATATTCCTTGAACCTCCACATTAGACTCTGCTGAACACAATTGCTTTCTACTTTATTGCAACATTCCCATTCTTGGATGTGTCTCTAAGCATTTTTTTCCCCAAATGCATGAGCTTGAGTCCTAAACCAGAGAGAGTTTCAAATCTCAACTTTTCTCTAACTAACTTCTGCTGGGCACAATGAGAGTTGAAACCAAACCTCTGTCTGCACCCTGGAACACTGTGTGAGTTAGAATCATAGAATCATGGAATTGTCAGGGTTGGAAGGGACCTCAAGGATCAGCCAGTTCCAACCCCCCTGCCATGGGCAGGGACACCTCACACTACAGCAGGTTGCTCACAGCCACATCCAGCCTGGCTGCAAAAAACCTCCAGGGATGAGGCTTCCACCACCTCCTGCACAACCTGTTCCAGTGTCTCACCACCCTCATGAGGAAAAACTTCTTCCTAACATCCAACCTGAATCTACCCACTTCTAGTTTTGCTCCATTCCCCCCAGTCCTATCACTCCCTGACACCCTAACAAGTCCCTCCCCAGCTTTCTTGTAGCCCCTTTCAGATACTAAGGCCACAAGAAGGTCTCCTGGGAGCCTTCTCTTCTCCAGACTGAACAACCCCAACTCTCTCAGTCTGTCTCCATAGCAGAGCAGCTCCAGCCCTCTGATCATCCTCCTGGGCCTTCTTTGGACACATCCAGCACCTCCATATCCTTCCTGCAACAGAGTCTCTAGAACTGGACACAGTACTCCAGGTGGGGTCTCAGCAGAGTGGAGCAGAAGGGGAGAATCACCTCCCTGGCCCTGCTGGCCACACTTCTCTTGCTGCAGCCCAGGCTCTGCTTGGCTCTCTGGGCTGCAAGTGCTCACTGCTGGCTCCTGTTGAGCTTCTCATCCACCAGCACCCCCAAGTCCTTTTCTTGAGGGCTTTTCTCACCCAGTCCCTGCCCAGCCTATATCTGTGCTTGGGATTGCCCCAACCAATCTGCAGGACCTTGCATTTGGTCTTGTTGAACCTCATGAGGTTGTCATGGGCTCACCTCTCCAGCCTGTCCAGGTCCCTCTGGATGGATCCCTTCCCTCCAGCCTGTCTGCTGCACCACACAGCTTGGTGTCATCAGCAAACCTGCTGAGGGTGCCTCAATGCCACTGTCTAAGTCACTGACAAAGATGTGGAACAAGACTGGTCCCAGGACTGATCCCTGAGGGACTCAGCTTGTCCCTGGCCTCCACTGGGACATGGAGCCATTGACAGCCACTCTTTGGGTGATTGCCATTACTCTTCATCAGTTTCAGTTCAAGTCATATTTGCTACCAGAGTGCTTGATCCCATTCTCTGGTGCAGCTGCACCCTGTCAGATGCCCTCCTCAGAAGGCTGAAACCTTCCACAATCTTCAGTGGGGGGACCTAAGGGTCCTAGCACTGCCAAGATAAGGTCAAACCCTGCTCTTAAACCCGAGTTTGATGTGATAGGCCAGAGCTTGGCCAGCTGCTGAGCAGGACTGTGATAATCTGCAGCTGTAGGTGATGCCCAAGGACAGCACAAGGGGCAGTGGTGGAAGCTGAGGCATAGGAAGTGCCATGGAAACAGGAGGAAGAATTATTATTATATGAGGGTGACAGAACACTGGAAGAGGCTGCCCAGGGGGGTTGTGGAGTCTCCCTCTGTGGAGATATTCAAGCCCTGCCTGGATGTGTTCCTGTGTGACCTGGTCTAGGTGCTCCTGCTCTGGCAGGGTGTTGGACTGGGTGATCTCTGGGAGGTCCCTTCCAACCCCTAACATTCTGTGGTTCTGTGCTTCTGTCTTGGTGCTGCACTGTAAGGCCTGTGTGTAAGAACACCTCAGTCCCAGAGCAGGTGCAGTCCCACACAAAGCTGTGGTGGAGAAGGTTTGTTCTCCCATCCCTGGCTCTGGGAGAGGCTGGCAGCCATTAAGGCACACAGTTTCTTACCTCTCACTTTCAGAGCTGTGTTACAGCACAGAGGAGTACATTAAGATTTACTATATCTGTGCAGTGAGCAGCTAGCTGCCTTGCACAGGCACAGTGCTGTGGTGTTCAAGGACAGACTCCCACCTCTGAAGGCTATAACCTGTGCTCTCAGTCATGTTGGGCTCTCAGTGAATAGGAGCCAGCAGTGTGCCCAGGTGGCCAGGAAAGCCAAAGGCATCCTGGCTGGGATCAGCAATGCTGTGTCCAGCAGGAGCAGGGAGGGGATTGTCCCCTGGGACTCAGCTCTGGGGAGGCCACACCTGGAGTGTTGTGTCCAGTTTGGGGCACCTCAATCCAAGAGAGATGTGGAGGTGCTGGAGCCAGGGCAGAGGAGGGCAAGGAAGCTGGGAAGGGCCTGGAGAATGAATCTGATGAAGAGCAACTGAAGGAGCTGGGGATGGTTAGTGTGAAACAGAGGAGGCTGAGGGGAGACCTCATTGCTGTCTACAACTACCTGAAAGGACCTTGTGGAGAGGCTGCTGCTGGTCTCTTCTCACAGGGAATTAGTGACAGAACAAGAGGGAATGGCCTCAAGCTACAACTGGGTGGGTTTAGACTGGACAGTAGGAAGAAGTTTTTCCCAGCAAGAGTGGGCAGGGATTGGAATGTGCTGCCCAGGGAGGTGGTGGAGTCCCCAAGCCTGGATGTCTTTAAGGTCATTTAGATGTGGTGCTTGGGACTATGGTTTAGGGGTGAGCCTTGTAGTGTTCTGTGTTGGCCTTGGTGATCCTGAGGGGCTTTTCCAACCTGAATGCTTCTGTGATTCTGTGAAAGGCTCCAGAGAGTCTACAGCAGCCTGCCTTGCACAGGCACACAGTGGTGTGCTATCAGAGGACAGCCATCCACCTCTGAAGGCCACGTTGGGCTCTCAGTGAAAGGCTGCACCACCATCTGTCCACCCTGGAGGTACCCCCACAACACTTCCCTTTCCTTTTGACTGCTGGCAAAAAGGACTTGACACTTAGGTTTAAGAGAGAGATCCACAAGCCAAGCTTTATTGAATTGAAACTCAGTCTTACAGGTGGTGCAGTGTGAGACACGAAGCAAGGGGGGAAAGCAGTGCTTACCTCCAACCAAAACCAAGCACCTGCTCGAGGGATGCCTAAGCACTACAGCAACTACTCTGTCCCACAGTAGTTAGTAACATAGAGGAAGCTCTGTTCTTTGTTGTAGCAGGAGCTCAGCAGAGCTGTGACAGATGTGCAGCCCTGAGCCCTCACTGGGCATGAACGAGGGCCCCTGCGCCCTGGCCGTACCCAAACCCCTTGGGGCCGAAGTTCTTCGCGTAACAACCTGCAAGAAAGAGCAGAGGATCACAGGAGGTTAGGGGTTGGAAGGGACCTCGAGGCATCACCTAGTGCAGCCCCCCTGCCAGGGCAGGAGCACCTAGAGCAGGTCACACAGGAAGGCTTCCAGGTGGGATGACCACGCAGTGGCTGAGGCTAGGCTCTTCAGTGCTTCCACCGAGTCACTACGACATCCCCATTGGGAAGCAAGGAGCCTCCTTCAGTCAGAAGCAATGAGCCTC
>VXBD01000916.1:3776-26790 GCA_013399975.1 Indicator maculatus
GGGTGTACGTCACGTCTCTGGTGACGGGATCTCCTTGCGGGTCCTTGAATGCACACTCCGTGGGCTGGCTTCCGTGTTCGCAGAGGCTTCCGAGTACGCTTGCGGGAAGGCTTATAGCTTACTCAATCGTGAGATGCATGATGGATGAAAGCAAAGGAGAGAGCAACGTGGCACCAAAATGGGGCAATACTTATAGACACATCGAGTCTGGACTTAGCCAATGGGGCACACTTGGCAACCTGCTTCCACCTATAGAAAGGTGAAGCTAGAATTATGCCCTTAGATGGGCAGAGCATAGGCATCCCATTGAGATGGGTACTTGCAGTTGTTTACTCCCTTAGGAGACAGGCTGGCGCCTGATCCTTTGTCTCCCCTCCTGAAAGGGGGGTGAAAAGGGGGGACTTTCCCAGGACATGTTGGGACAAGTTAACTGGTATCTGAGGCATAATTCTGGGCATGTGATGCCTTCACGACAGACCCCTCCAGATTCTGCATTTGATCAATAGCACTGTAGCCACATCAAGCAGCTGTTTCACAGAAATTATATCTAGCTACTTTTTGTTCAATGTATTATTTATAGGCTTTTGTCCTAGTTTCTCTAAAACATAACCTATCTGTTTGATAAACACTCTGGTTGAAGAGTTTTCAAGCAATCCCTCAATTTCTTCCATGTATTTGCAATCCACTATTCATATGGAAAGAAGAATTATTTAACTCATATTTATTCTGTTCCCTGAAAGACTGAGATTTCAAGAAGAAGATGAGGTGCATTCCATGACCATATCTAACTTATAGGTCCTGCTCATTCAGTCATCTTTAAGACCAAGAATAATATCCAGTTACACAACATTTACAATGTTTTATCAGCCCAGTCATAATTATTAGGACTAAAGAAAAGGACAAATGTGGGTTTAAAGAATCTTCTTTCACGTGGTGCCAGTTACCTATGGCTTTCTCTGACTAGACTAAATGGATGTGGTGAAGGTTCATGTGATGTTGACCTTATTGTCCTCCTTGTTGTTTTTATGGGGGGATATGGCTTCATTGTCCATTAATCTGATCTTTAGATAAACCTGCAGCGACTGGAACTTTCACATTTCTGCCTGTTTGCTGATGTCCCACATGTAACTGAGTTAGAAGCTGCAGAAACTTGCAGACTTCTCTGTGAATAGCAGATAATTACCAAGCTCCACATGCCTGGGTTAGCTGACCCATGGATCTTAGGAAATCAGCGTGCCATTTTTCGCTTGGGGAAGTAATTTTGGTTTTATCTAGTCCAGGGAATCTATCTGAAACAGCAACAACTCTGCTTCTTGTAGATCAACATTTTTATTTATAAAGAAATTACACATCTAGTAATTTGTTGTTGCTGTTGGCATAGACCAAGTGTTAGGAAAAGTGAGCATGCCTGTAGCTGAAACTTTCAGCAGGGCTATTCCCACTCACTTCCCCAGACACAGCTAGATTCTCAACGACCTGTAGGCAATGCTGTTTTATCTGCCTTCAAATGAGAATGGCAAGCATTTCAAGTGAGGAGGAAAAAGCCTG
The DNA here is from genome assembly GCA_013399975.1 of Indicator maculatus. Lineage (NCBI taxonomy): Eukaryota > Metazoa > Chordata > Aves > Piciformes > Indicatoridae > Indicator > Indicator maculatus. The sequence goes on from VXBD01000916.1 coordinate 5,325, forward strand.
CTCACCTCCTTTATAGTTTTCATAACCATTTAGCTGAGTGACCTAAAAAACGTTCAAGTGCAGATTATGTGGGGGAGAGCAAGAGAAAAATGAGGTAAAGCTTCCTAGTACTCACAGCTATATGACACTGAACTCAGAGAGTCTTACAGCTGCCTTTGAATATTCTTGAACCTTCAGTAAACAAGAAAACAAATAAAAGCCACTCTCATTAAATCAGAAGTTCTGTCCCCATGTAACACCTCCTACAGAACCATGGAAAGGCTTTTATTGCTTCCAGCCTTTCAAATTACTCCTGCTACATAAAGCCAACACTCCACTGCTGTAAAATCTTGTACTTAAAAGCTGCAAACACTTCAATCAAACTGAAAAATATGTGACTGGAAAGGAGCTGCACAACACATGTGACAGGTCTCAGATTTCTCTTCTACTAGCTTCTGTTACTGGCAGGATTTGTAGGAGAACAGATTTGTTTGGTTGGGTTTTTTGTGAACATCAGACAAATAATTATCAACCAAAGGCTCAAGTTTCTCACAATTCAATGTGGTCCAAGATGTGTTTCCAAGCACATAGCTGCAGTGAGTCTGGGAGCAGGCTACGATCTGAACCTAAATCTGGATCTGAGGCATCCCCCTTGGCCTCATCTCCATTTATCATCTTTGCAGCAGAGAACTAAAAATAATGTCTGGACAGTGTCAAATCTCGCAGTCTGGCATGTGCATTCCCTGTTAAATAATGCAGTGTTAAGTGGAGGGTTTGGACCAGGACATGCCAGAGAGGCAAAGCCTCTCCCTGTTTTTTCTCTCCATTTGTCTCTAGTCTAACCTTCCACTGCAGAGATATCACTGGGACAGATCAAACATATGAAATGTGGCTTAATAAAGCAAAAACACAAAGGAATCTCTTTAGTTAATGTCATATTTGGGTGAAAAATACTATTTACCCTCATCCAGCTTTCACATGATTTTGGTTTCCTTGCATTACATCCAGTCTTCCCAGCTGGGAAGCAGGAGTCTGGATGTTATGAAGAAATCACAAGCTCAATTAGGAGAATTCCATCTGGGAAATCATACTGCTTAGGATTACAAGGCTAAATGCTTTTGTCTGGCTCATCCAGAACATTTGTAAATGCACAGGGATTGCTTATATCAGCATTTTATGGCAAGAAGCTGACAGTCCTTGATTGAGTAGAGTATCCCTCTGCCACCAGTGGATTTGCCTGAACAGAGATTGTGATAGATTGTCTAAGGGAAGAGTTGTTACATTCACTTCCAGGCAGCACAAAAGAGGAACAAAGGGACTAAGTTTGTTAAGACTTCTGAATTGTTGTAAGTTATTAGCACATTGAGGAAGACTCAGATATCCTGACATCTAATCCCATGCTAGAACATATGCATACCATGAAGAATTTGTGTTCTTTCCAAACATGACAAATGTCATTAAATAACACTGCAGTGTCAAATAGGAGAAGCTCTGGGGACAAGATGTGGGTTTTTAGACTACTCCTCCATAGGCTTTTTAGACTTCATTTTGGAGAGGTTTCCCACTGTGTAAGAATTTAGCTCGTGCACAAGCCACTGCCTACCCCTACATCTCTTGGGCTTGCAGTGCTTGCCTCTAAGCACAGATTATTTAGCCTCCTCCTCATCATCAGGAAGTAATTTCACACAAGCAACAAGGGAATTTTCCTTTCTAGGACCAGCCATCATTCTCCAGCTCCTTCCCTGTCTCTTGTTGCTGTGTGAGCAGGGCCAGGTTGAGAGCCCATCAGAGAGAAGGCAGGAAAGGGATAGCAAAGTGAGGCCAAAAAGGGGCGGGTTGCTCTGTTGTCCCCTGCACCAAGAAAAGAAAACTCAGGCCTTATGCAAAGCCTGAGGCAAAAGTTTTCCCTGCAGAGTGCACTGGGCAGTGATGAGTTGCTGAGTTTTGTTCCCCTCGCCCTCCCCAGATGGCATTTTATCAATGGCTGTCTAGCAGTGGTGCACTCCTGACACAGAAGGGAAGTGCAAAGCACTGAAAGCAGCATGTGGCAGACAGGCTGCTGCAGTGATTCATGTGCCCAGCCAAGCTGGCTGCTCACCACCCAGGCAATGAATCACTCACCAGGATTTGGGTTGCCATGAAATTCTCTACCATTGTTAAGAGAATGTTACCACTAGACAGGCTTTCTTTGAAGTCAGATGTCACAGTTCTGAGGTTCCTTACCACCTCATTTTACTTCTTAACTGCCTACTAAAGCATATTTCATTATGACTACTGGTGTGCCAAGTGAGTAACTTCATTTTCTCACTATGAGCTCTATATGGATGCACTCTGACAAATGCTAAATTCTGAAGTGCAGTTTCTCCTTCACTTCAGTTGTAGTTCCTTGGTGTTACTCCTGCATAAGAGGTCTAGATCCAACATGCTGAAAGCTGTGCCCATCCAGGTGTTGCTGGGACAGGAGCTGGTGACCAGAACCTTGCTCTTCTGCCAGAGCAATGTTAGGATAGAAGTTATTTTCCTTATGCATGAGGGGAAACAGAGGTCTATGGGTAGATACTGAAGGAGCTCCAGCAAAAGGGAATTCATATCTGTTTCTCTACCTGACTATGAAGAAGACCATATGAAAGAGGCAGATTGATGGACTCCTCAAAACACTTTAGTGGGCAAAATAGTTATAACAGAACTTGGCTTTGCAGCCTACTAATTTTCATCTTTCCAGAGGATTTTACACAGCTTTTGTCTGACTTCACCTTCCATTCTTCAAGTTTCTGCATTTGGCAAACTTCCTACAAAAAATTAAACCTCCATCCTGGTTCCTCTTATTAACGATGTCAAGCAGGGAACATGGGGGCTCTTTGTGCTAGAAAAGGTTCAATAGATTTGATAAGAAACACTAGGCAACGAGCTCTGTTTTGAGAAGGAGAATGATCAATCATTCCCTCTGCACAGAGAGAAACAGAAAGCTACTTATTTAAGTGAAAGCTATGAATAAAATAAGCACAGCACTTTAGCTGGGTAACCTTCTAGAAATGAAAGAAAACAAAATACAATACAGGGTTATAAAGGATGGATTTAGCACAAAGCAACCAGTGCAAACATCACCTAGCAGAGGTGACCAAATTCATAAGACCAACCTTGGGAACAGTGTACTTCATAGAATCACAGAATCACAGAAACATTCAGGCTGGAAAAGCCCCTCAGGACCACCAAGGCCAACCCAGAACCCTACTCTGCAAGGCTCACCCCTAAACCACAGCCCAAAGCACCACAGCCAAACCACCTTCAAACACAGACAGGCTTGGGCACTCCACCACCTCCCTGCCCAGCACATTCCAGTCCATGACCACTCTTGCCCTCAAAAAATATTTCCTACTGTCCAGTCTAAAGCTACCCAGTGGCAGCTTGAGGCCATTCCCTCTTCTTCTGTCACTAATGACCTGGGAGAAGAGACCAGCACCAACCTCTCCACAACCTCCTTTCAGGTAGCTGTAGAGAGCCAGGAGGTCTCCCCTCAGCCTCCTCTTTTCCAAACTATACAGCCCCAGCTCCTTCAGTCGCTCTTCATAAGATTTATTCTCCATCTTATCTCATCTTCAGGTGAGATAAAATGGGAGAAACTCCTACCCCATTCCCTTGACACAGCCCTACTAGTCTCCGTTGGACTGCAAGTTGCTATAACACACATGGGGGTGTGCACACAGGTGCAGGCATGCCAGAGTACATGTCAGTACATTCAGCATTCTGGACTGCAATGCTCCTGTAGTGAGAGAGCAAAGCAGAAAGGAAAGCACACTGCCACTGCTGCTGAGCCACATCCTGCTCCCTCAGTCACTAACGGGAATGGCTGCAGAAGTGGAACAATGAACCTTACACCTGTGCTCCTCATCTCACTGCATTCCCAGCAGCAGCGTTTGCAGTGTCTTCAGCATCAGGGAACATGTCCTTTCAAGCACAAAGAAGCAAATTCAAACAGCAATGTCATGCCCTTGGGATGCATAGTTGCTCAAAGCCCTTGCTTATAAAGATCAAGTTAATGCTTTATAAAAATCTTTGTAATTTAGAGCCAGAGTGCTGGGCAAGATTTCTCATAACTTACAGTAAGCATTTGTCCTCTGGTGCTGAAGACAAGTCATCACTTGGGTCAGAGAGCTAAGCTGTGTAGGGAAACTACCCTCAACACAGCTAGCTGGACTTCATCCCAAAATGTGAACTGCTCATGACCTAACAATCAACAAAGTCGACACTGGGCGCAGTAGTTTTACAACACAAATGACGACTGTTTAACCCACAGGACAGTAAAGATAAACACAGACAGGCTTAGATCTGGATACCAGGTTGTCCTCAATGTTAAATACCATGCACAAGACAACAGTTCCCTGACCACCCAATTCTGTTTCATTTTGTAAAAGTGCTGGGTTTTTTTTTCATTTTGGAGAGGTTTCCCATGAAAGTAGTCTACTCTGTCTCTGGAGAAAAGGAGTGCAGTGCCTGTGCAATGCTAGGCAGTCCATACAGACCTGGTGCTTGTATACAGGTGCAGAGCAGTGAATAACAAGGGCAGGAAGTTAGTAAAATTGAAATCAAAAGAGATAAGTCTAAGGACTCTATTCAAATGAAATGGCTTCATCTGGACCTCGTATTTACATTATTTCCTGTGCACCAGCACACAGAACTAGTGACTCACCATTTATGTTTATCAATATCTGAGGGTTGGGTGTCAAGCGGAGGGGGCCAAGCTCTTTTGGGTAGTGCCCTTGCCAATAGGACTTTAGACAGCTGCCATGTTATTTTAACCACTTTCTCCCCTTCAGCCAGCTTCCCATAACAACTTACAAAGCAATAGACTGAGTTAATTACAGTTCATCTTCTTGAATCTGTGAGTAATTAAACATACACTGATGACCACACTTACCCTCAAAAATTCAACACCAAAAAGATAGTCCATCCATTATAAAATAATAAAATAAAACAAAACAAAAAAATAAAGGCACCTTACTTTAAACAAATAGTTGATGAATTCAAAGCTGAGAGTGAGTCTAGTTACCACAGTCACCAACATCTTGGTCCTTTACTCATACAGCTAAGCAACAAGAGACCTGAAACCTGTGATTAAGGTACCTTAAAAATACAAGTAAAAGGCAAGTGGTAAAAATTTGCTGTTCTCAGTAGAGAAAACTGAGTCATAGCTATAGAAGTAATCTGCACAAATAACTTAGAGTTTTTTTTGCAATCGAGTCAAGGCAGAGGTGACAATCAGTCATTCCCATTCTTCTGTAGTTTGAGGAAATCACTTTCGCATTTGAATGGAATTTGGCACTAAAGTATCTTTAAAGTCTTTGGTGTCAGAATACTAAAAATCAGGTAGATGTTGATTTGAAATACAATGAGAGAATTTAGAGGGGTAGAAGATGATAGTTTAATTATGTAAAGAAAAAAGTACTAACCAAAGTATGTTTAACTTGTGCATGTTTATGGGCATTTAAAAAAAGATCTCTGTATTTACTTCCAGAAACAGTCACCCTGATTGGCTGCCATGGTTTACTTATAAAATTACTTCCTTTGTCCATTAAAAAAAACCCCAAACTATTATTGACTGAAGAAAACAGAGACATTAACAGGAAATCGTGTCATTAAAAGAGAAAAACCCAAACCAACAAATAAAAACTTCAGAACAGAAATGAAATATTCTAATCAAAATAAAGCATAAAAGATTAAAGGTGAAATATAATAAATAGACTTATTGTAAGAATAAGCTTCAGGTTTGGAATTAGAATGATCTGAAAAGAGTGAACACGTTAAACATGACCTTCAAGCTTCAGTTTTATGTGTAGGAGTGTGAGGTTAATGAAATAGCTGAAAGATCCTCTTTGCAAGAACTCTGCCTGCTGGTGGAGGCAGCATTAGTCTGATCAGTGCTGCTAACATTCTCCACACTCAGTGGACTCCAAGGTCTGACATGTTATTTATTTGATGAAGTGGTTTATCTTCAGCCCCATTTTTTGTATTTCCTTTGTTTTCTTCATACTTTCCATGATTTCAAGCACAAAAATAAAAATATGAGCTTTTGGCTAGGGCCAAAACTGTGCATGCAGAGCCTGCAGAGCACTTGGACTGAGAGGAGAACTTGATGCTCAACACCCTACATTGCTGGGCCTATTCTTGTTTGCACCTGAACCACGAGATGTGTATTAAACTTGTACTTGTGACATTCCAAGAAAAGGCTTGTCCTTTCCATCACTCAGTGTGTCATCTGAACAATCTTCGTTCTGTAGTTTTTTGTGTGTAAGCCTCTGGCTTCCAAACCCAAGAAGTAATTTGCCTCTCTGGTGAAGCTGGATGGTTCAGTGGCAATATAAGCAAGAGAGGTGAAAAGTCAAAGCCATAAAAACAAAATTAAATCTTATTGTGAAGATTGATAATGAAGTTGATGATTTAAGACTGAGTTTCACAATATTTCCTCAATAGCATTTACTTATTTATTGCCTCTGACAGGAGCACAAGTTGACCAGAGTCAAAATCTGTTTTTTTTCTTATATCAAGCACTCTTAAAATGCCAATACTGGGCAGAAGAGAGATTCCTCTGTATTCACTCTGTCCCTGCTGGAGAGGTCCTTTACTGGACAGTGCCTTCTCATGCACAGTTCCACCTCAGCCTTCTGAAATTAATCCCATCCCAGCTGAGACCTGGGAGTGCATTGGTTCCCTTTGCTCAGAAGACTCCAGGCTCTGCAGTGTGGCGTCCTCCAGGCCTGACTGCTTGCTTGTTTCTTTGCTTCTTTTTTCATACTACCTACTGCATCTGAGAGCCTGAGAGCCCTGGGGCTGTTTAGTCTGGAGAAGAGAAGGCTGAGAGGGGATCTGATCAATGTCTATCAATAGCTGAGGGGTGGGGGTCAAGTGGAGGGGGCCAGGCTCTTTTGGGTGGTGCACAGCAATAAGACAAGGACCAAGGGATACAGACTTGAACAGAGAGGGCTTCAGCTCAACATGAGGAGAAACCTCTTTCCAGTGAGGGTGACAGAGCCCCAGAGCAGGCTGCCCAGAGAGGTTGTGGAGTCTCCTTCTGTGGAGACTTTCCAAGCCCACCTGGATGCATTCCTGTGTAGACTGCCCTGGGAGATGCTGCTCTGGCAGGGGGTTTGGACTGGATGATCTCTGGAGGTCCCTTCCAACCTCTAATATTCTGTTCTGGGATTCTGTTCTGCGACCTTATTCATTGGTTTCCTCTCCCCAAATTCTGCCTCTTACCATACCTCACTGATCCCAAAGGAGAGCGTCTTCCTGTTCCTGTCCCACTCAGAGCAGCAAACAAATTCGAACTGGGAATCTCCCTTTCCATCACATAGGAACCCTCTGCTACTGGAACATGGGCTGTGATCACCAATAACCAAACACATCAAAGAGCACTGCCACAACAGAAAAACAAGGAAGAAATACTAAACTTTTGACTGATTTTAAGGGGTTTGTTTAACTAACCAAGTTTCAATTTCTATCAGAACAAAGTCAGTTGGTAGTAGAAGGTGAGAAAGACAAACTGTTTGCAGATTACCTGCTCACTGATTAGCAACTAAGGAGTGCAAAGTTCTCATTGTCCTTCCTCTGTCTGTCTTGCTGTTGTCTTGTACATCAGAACCTGTTTTTAGCAGGAACCTCTTGATGAGCTATTCACTCTCAGATGCTTTCATACACAAAGAAATTCATTAAAAGAGCATTAAAGATATACAAAAGACTTAAGACTGTCAGCATGGGCATGGATTGTGCAGTTTTAATTTGGTTTCTGGTGTATAAAGGCTGCTGTTAACATTTTCCACAGAGCCTGGGCCTCAGTCAATTCATAGAATGGACAGAGCTTGCCAAAGGAGAAGCTGTATGCTATGTCATTTGTCCTCATTTGTGGCACTTAATTAAACTTTGGATTTTATGAAAAAGTCTTCACTTTCTCGTGGTCACTTCTAGACTATAATTGCAGTGATTCTCTTGCAAAGACATTCTCAGAGTTTGTAAGGTAAAGCCTGGTGAAAACTGGGGAGACAAATCTCTTGAGGGAGTCTCTCAAGACTCAGTTACTCCCTGGAGGATAAAAGGAGTCTGACATCTTCAGCTGGACTGGAAGAGTCTGAATGGCTCTCCTGATGAACTCTCATGCCTTGTGTGGCTGCTCGCATAAATTCGTAACTTTTGCTATTGATTACCTTGAACAAGACACAGGACATCCCCATTATGTGTCACCATTACTGCAGCTGCAGGGACAGGTTCTCCTGGGCATTTGTAAGTGACTCATCTATGCTTCAGGCTGACTTGTGCCAATATTGCAGCAGGAGCTGTGGACTCTGGGGGATTCTAGGTGATTGGCAAACTCTCAACCTAGGGTAGTAATCAACACAGTGAAGCACAAAAGTTGTGCCCGTTGGCTGGATTGAGGGACAGCAACAGCATTCTAGGGAAAATATCCAGGACTGCCCAAAATTCCTACCTGGAGAGCTCCTGTAACAATTAGTGAAGTGCTTCTTTGTGGAGGTGGTTACTAGCTCAATCAAACACTTTCTGCCAGGGTGGCCTATTTGCTCATTGCAGACCAGCATCTCAGACATGCAGGGATCTGGGGACCATACCGCAAATCAGTGATTTCAGGTTGCTGAGTGTGCACAAGGAGCAGCCCTTGTGTGTGCTGTGTCACCTCCACCAGCTCCACCACCTCCACCACCATTATTCATCTACATAGCTCACCCATAACTGAAGTCTCATAGGTCAGGATACAACTCACAAATGTTAGTTGCTTTATCTTCTGTGTTACAAAGCAGGTTTATTTTGGTGGGAACAGTTTCTCTTCATTCCTGCTACCCTACCTCTTTGTCCCAAGCTAGGCCTTGATTTAGCTCTTTCACTTCATTCCTGTCCCAATCCAAGTCCAGAGTTCTGGTAGCAATCTACATCTGTTTGCATTATCACTTCAAATCTGTTCTTTCAGGAATCCACACTGCAGCCTCCAACTTCTTTTTATTTGATGTGGGGTTTTTTCAAGTTTCTCCCCAGATCACCACAGAACATCCTCTTGTTTACATGGTGCACCTGAAACAAATCTTTGTCCATCAGGATATGGTATCTTACCTTTCCCTTAGCTATTCATTCCATTTTGGTCTCCTACCTCCCAGTTCCATTTCTCATTTTCATCCCTCACCCCTAGTCTATTTATCCTTGAATCTCCTGCAGCTTTCTGAATTCCTGACATGGATGACTATTGCCAAAGTCCTCATCCAATCGACTCCCTCTGCCATCCCAGATATTTCCAGCATTTTCTGCTTGGTGTTTTATTTGGTGGGTTCTTTTTCAGCCAAATCTCTCTCTCCTTCCTACTGAAGGGGGCAGCTATGGGAGAAGCAGAAGGCATTTGTGTGGGAGAGGTCCCCACACCCTCCCAGGAGAGCGGAGCAGCAGTTTGGGTTGGTCAGGCTCAGCCCACGCATCTGTGCTGCCAACACACACAGATGGGAGCTTCAGCACAGCTGTCCAGCAAAGCCACTGCTGAGAATGTGCAAAGGGAGATTTTTCAGAGGCCTATAAAACTGCCCAGTTTAGGCAGTTTCTCTCAAGGGTGCTGCTCCAATCTCTTATCAAAAAGGTACCAAGGTTTCTTACTGTGGTGAAAATCCTTCCCTTCTCCTTCTCCTTAAGTTATTAGGAGGTAAAAAAAAAAAAAAAAAAAAAAAGAGGCTAATGCTAAAATTTTGTAACAAAACCAAACATTGTGGCACCAGCAGCTGGTTGGAAAAGTTCAGCCTTCACAGTCCAAGTCTGGAAAGTTAAAAGAAATTAAAATCAAGACCTGCAACAGGGAATGTCAGGAAATGAGAACCATGGGCAGTCCTACTGATGCCTCCTGTAGGAAATAAACAACAGTAAATTGGCCTCAATTTTCACTCAGTTTTGCTTTATGTTTTTTTTTACTGCTTTTCCTTACACCCAAAGCTCACAGAAGCAGCAAAACTGATTTCGTGCAGCTACCCCTGTGCTGGTAACAAGAAAAGTGGAGTCTGGCGGTGGAGCCGGGCAGGAGCTGGCACTCTAAAGTGGCAGAAATGATTGGACACAGCAGAAAGACAGAGAAACAGCTGTGCAGGCAGCTGTGCAGAGGGCTAGATGAAGTAAAATACTACCTCTTTCTCAAAGTCTTTCTCTGTGCATGCTGTGCTATTGCCTTAAGACTGAGTCACTCCTTGCCCCAGACAGGCCTTGGTCCAATTCACTGCTGATGGAATTCAGGTGCAATTTCTGTAGCAGTTGGAACTTTAATTTTGCTGTGGCTTTTCTAGCAGCTTGTAACATGAACGAATTCAAAGGACTGCTTGGCCATCCATTCCTATCCTTTTTTTTTTTTTTCTTTTTTCCTGGTCATGATGGATTTTTTTCCTTTTTTAAGACAGGGCTTGCCGGTATCACAGCCATGGAGATAAATTTGCTGAGCTGATGGTTCAGACTCACATTAAGCTCTTTTCTGCTCTTCATTCCTAGATCTTTCCTTCTCTAATCCTCTCACACTGAGATTTTCTTTCTTCCCATCCTCAAGTGTCCCCAGATGTGAAAAAATTGTTACCTTTCTATAACATCTTCGAAATCTGTTTGGAGTCATTTCCAGGGTGATCCCAATGGTGCCCTCTCTCTCTGCTCAGATGATATTTTCAATCAGTGAACAAATTCTCCAGCTGTGCTGTTTAGCATGATGCCAACCAAGCTAATTAGTAACAGCAGCAACAGGAGTAATCAAAAAAAGAAACAAGATAGATTTTTTTTTAAAACCTCCTTGAATGGAGCTTTCCCTTAACACTTAACCCTTCTTCATTTGAGGAAGAAAAAGAACATCTTTAAATGTTTGTCTGCAGATTTCTGATGGATGTGCAATTCATCTTCTATGCAGGAAACAGTAGGGGAAAAAACCAGTTACTGGATCTACTGCATCCAAACAGCTGCCAGATGTGTGATGTTAGCATTAATGTACAAATGTCTATATATGTAGATAGATAGATAGAGATACAGATACAGATATAGATGATATATAGATACAGGTGACATAGATATAGATATATAGATATATTTAGGGATAGATAGATACAGATAGAGATGATATAGATATAGATAGATATAGGGATAGAGAGATATAGATAGATAGATAGATAGATAGATAGATAGATAGATAGATAGATAGATAGAGGGATAGATATAGATACAGATGATACAGATATAGATAGTCAGAGGGATAGATAGATACAGAGATTATATATAGAGAGAAAGAGAGAAGATATAGAGATAGATACAGATAGGGAAGGATGGATAGATAGATAGATAGATAGATAGATAGATAGATAGATAGATAGATAGATAGATAGATAGATAGATAGATAGATAGATAGATAGATAGATAGATAGATAGATAGATAGATAGATAGATAGATAGATAGATAGATAGATAGATAGATGGATGGATGTATTTCTGTAGCCTCTTTTGAAGATCATGGCTTGTTGTATGAAATATACTAAGCAATCAATTTTTATTTATAAATTTATTTTCATGCATAGCACATCTTGAAGGTCTGTAGAATAAAGCAGACAACAATATCAGTGACAGATAAATCAGAGCTAACTATATTAAACAAATGTTTCCCAAAGAATGAAGCCCATATAAATGATGTGAATAACATTTGATCAAACAGAGAGAGATCTTAAATTTTAATTTAAATGCATGAGCAGATGTGACCAACCTAAAAGTCACTGAAAGCAACACTGACCAAAAGAGTGGAGCATGAGAGCAGAAATGATTACCATTTGCAGTGAGCCTGACCGAATCACCTTATTTGCAAAACAAAGCCAGGGGACAAGAGTGAGAAGATCTCTGTGAAGAACAGTGAGATTTGGATAAGTGGACCAATAGGAGAAAACACATCAAATCTCACCTGATGTACATACATATATGTATAAGGCCGTGTCAAAACAATTAATTCTTTGCAGATGCTAAGGATCTGCTCTCTGGACTCCTGCAATCATGACTGTCTTTCTGAGGGAGCTCTGTATCCTATCAGCTGCACACGCTTGCTGTGCTTTCTGAGAGCAGAAGGAAACGCAGTGACAGAATGCAGTGAGACATAAAATGCAATATGACCTTCAGGGAAAGGGTCCTTTTATTTCAGAAGACAAAGGTAGACATGCAAGAATGAATTGAATTGAAATATGGCTGGAGCAATGGGGAAATCTGAGGTCCTAGTCCTGAAAGTTTGTATTTTTTTTTGTCAATGTTTTTAACCAGGAAAGGTCTAAATTAAAAAACATGGGCAGTGGTTAGAGAGGGGCAACTACCTTCCAACCAAATGCTCTAGGCAGAGGGTTTGACTTTCTGGTCTCATTTTTGTCTCTGCACTTCCATATTTTGTACTGCTTTGTATGCAGCATCGAACACCAAACATAAGAAAGCCTGACTGTCTTTTAACTCTCAACCTCTTGGTGAGTTCTGAGCAGAGTTAAAATCCCTGCAGGCCAGGAATTTCCCCAAACTACATCTCCTTCTCTCTTGTCAAGTCTTTTGGCTATAAACAAATTAAACAGGTCTGAGCTGCAGACTTGAGCACTTGGCCATAATTATCCATACTGGTTAGCTGCTGTCACCTTCCCTGGCACCTTTTACCAAGCCAAGATTGCTCAGGCTCAGGACTAAGCTGGTCTAAATGTGGCTTCCAACAGCAAAAAGAAATGAGACAGTCTTTATTTTCTACAGGAAAACAACCAAACACCACCACACATTCCAAAACCAACAAGGGCAAAAAGAAGAAAAGAAGTTGTTTGCCAATAACCCTGTGAACACCTGCATGTTACAACACACCACAGGTTCTTTTGGGCAAATGGCTGTCTTGGGCCATATTCCTTGGTAGCACAGAGACTAAATTCCCCCAATATCAGAGACAGTTTAACAGAAGCAGGCCCTGACTTCCTAAGCCTGCTTCTCAATTCCAGCTTTCCAGAGACTGAACCTTGCACAAGCTTCTCAGTTCATACTGAGACAGGATTCTACATCTACCTATCTTTCTGGAGGTTCCTGTTGGAAATTGCAATCCAGGCATTTATTCTCTCTCATTTAATATGTAGGGCACCTGAGCACTGAGCCCCATATTTTGGACCCCACTCCCTAAAGAAATGGGTGACAAACCTTCAGGTTTTATATGGCCAAGCTTTTGGAGATGCCCACATCCCTCTTAATTCTCTGCCAATATATGCTGCTGGCTAAGCCCCAGCACTTGCAACTGTGCTTCAATTCTCATCTATTGTCATTCCTACTTTTCTAGGTTAATTCCTTCCACCTCTCCTTTCACATGCTAACAGCTACAGAATGTCATCAGGCAGACATCATTGAGTATTTGTTTTTATCTCTTCACTTGGTTGGTTGCTGTTAACAAAATCCTCTCAGGGTAACTTGAGAAGCGTCCTTTTACATCACCAGTATGCTGTCATACTCTGGAAATGAACTGTAATAAATACATTCAGGCAAGTCCCTTTTAAATTATTTTTTGTTCCCCCTTCCCAACAGATTCTGTATCAGCTTGGTTGGCTTGGGGTAACACACACAAAACATCTCAAGAAATAATTATGTAACAGAAAAAGAAGGACAGGTTCCAAAACCATCTGTTAAGGATAGGGCAAGTGTGGAGCTGCCTTGACCTGCTCTGTGAGTCTGTATTTCTGCTGTAGGAGCTGAGAAAAGGTGGGAGCAGGAGGTTAGGTGTGACAGCCCTACCCCTGTCCTAAGCTGGCTACCAACAAAGATCAGCCTGGGTTCCCAGTTTGGCAACAGAATCCCCTTTTTTGTCAGGGCTGAGCTACCCACTGTGCTTTGAGGGGTACTTGGCCAGATTGAATCACAGCTCCTTTCTCTGCATCAAGGCTTGTTCCACAGATCACCTTGCAAAGGAGACTTGTCACCTTCAGCACATCTTCTCAATTGTGTCAACTTGGTATGTTACCCTGGAAGGACCTCAATCTTCCTTCAGAATCTCACAGGATCCCACTTAGGTCACTGGTGATTCCCTATTTTCAGCTGTGACTGCAAAACCTGCAGTCTCATTTACCAAACATTTAACCTTTTCAATCTGTTCCAGCAGCAGGAATATGTGGATTTCGGCACTGATCTCCAAACACTTCCTGAAGAAGGTTGTCTGGAATCCATTCTGTTTCTTCACAGATACTTGCACAGGATTGTCCAGAAAGACAGTGGCAGACCTGGGGGGAAATACAGATCTCCTGAGCTCTCTATCTTCTAGGTGTTCCCCAGGAAAGGAAAAAATTAGGAAAAGTTGAGAAATCTTTAATCACTACCTAAAAAGTCACTGAGACATGCAAGAAGAAGCTGTATTTTAATACTGCCATTGAAGGGTGAAGGCTCTAATCAGGAATGATGCTTCCTTCAGAACCACAGCACTCTGGCTAAGGCCTGTTACCATGCAGCCACTGAGGATGTTTCAGGTTTATGAGTTAGAGCTGAGCCTACTTGCTACTCACAATATTTATTTCTCAGCTAAAATATTTTGAATCCGCATAGATAAAAATATATGGAGAAACTTTATCTCTTGCTACTTTGGTTATGGACATTAGGACATGACAGATACTTTCTGTCTTCATTTAGAGGCAGTCCAGAGTGGCAATAGATCCCTTAAACATCTAACATTGATTCAAACTGTGTAGCCCTTTCTGGAAGTGCATCCTGTGGGCTATAGCCAGATCACTGGAAGCCTGTATTAGCTAGCATGGAGTTCCAGCCAGAAGGCTTGCTGCTCAAACGTTGCTTTTCTTCCTCCCCCAGCTAGGAACATGTTGTTATCTCCAGTGTATTCCTAATCATTGGAAACAAAGGTCCTTAGCTGAGGGAATGTAGTGGGACTGAGCGGGTGAAGAAGCCCATGAAGAAGAAATGGCGACTCTGGACCATCTGTTGTTAAAAGGGAGAACAGATAAATTGAGGTTTATGCAGGATGATTTGAAGTGCTTGATGTGCAGTATTGTTAGGAAAAGACTTTCTCCTGCATGCAGTTAATTTGGGAATGACACTTCTTCAGAACTGCTAAGTGACTCAGTCAGCAGCTGGCAGGGACTGCACCAATCCATGTTGTGCTCAAGCCAGTGAAGGCACTGCTCCATTTGCTCACCCCATTATAAAACACCTGAACTCTAATCAGTACTTGAGGACCTGAATCTGAGGAGCTCTCCAACGACTGGAAATGATGGAGTTCATCATTTTTCATGTATTGCTGGGCAGCATTTTGCCACTCTTGGTACACACATCAGCTTGCCTCCACTGAAGCACAAGGAGTCCTGGCACCTCTAAATGCATGGCCACTACAATACAGTGCTCCATTCTGGGTTTTTTCTTTGCCGTTCTATTGACTGAGAGATTTTCTCCTCACTCCAAAATAACCCTTTCTCCACTTGTGATTTTTCGATCAATCTGAAAAATGAGCCTCTGGTCACTTTCCTGTAGCACCTACTGTGTGTCTTGAGGCCCTGTTGGGACCACTACAGACACGATTTCAAAACAACATGGGGATGCTCTCTCCACAGCCAGTACAGTGCTTTGCCTTGCTCAGATACTTCCTCCAATAAAGCAGCCAGGAAAACAGATTAGAAATGACAGCTCCAAATTGTTCAGTGATGTTCCCCCATGGTAAAGGAAACCATTGCCAGACTCTGAATATCTCAAATGCACTTTGGGCCACCAGAAGGATGAGAAAGGGACTTGGTGGTAAAGTGGGATTAGTTCCTAAAGTGAGTTGCCAGCACAGTGCATTAATAGAATCATGGAATCATAGACTCAGTCAGGGTTGGAAGGGACCACAAGGATCATCTTGTTCCAACCCCCCTGCCATAGACAGGGACACCTCACACTAGGATGTGCAAGTTGTTCTACCCCATGAAAACCAGCAAAGATCTCTGCTCTGATTTCATTATCCTGCAAACCAGCTGGCACATTTGCATCACAATTCCTACCAAAAGTTAATGTTTCTGAAACAGGAACCTTATGAAGAATACTGAAGTCAATGAATTTCAAGTACATAGACCTGTGCCAACTGTGCACCTCTGCACATACGCATGCCTACATGGACCTGCTCAGCCATCAGCAGAGCTGAAAACTGCCAAGCAGATTCTTTCACTAAACCAGAGCTGACCAAAAGCATGCAATGGTTCTGAGTGCCAAGACAAGTTACAAAACTCAGCTGGTCTCCAACAAATGAATAATCCTAACTGTTTAGTTTTCAGCTGCCAAATGGAATGAAGTGGAGTAGCATGTGCCATGTGTCTGGGGGTAAGAAAAACCTCTGGAAATTCAGATTTGTGTTTGATTGCTTCTGACAAGAACATTGTTGTACCTCAAACCATTATATTTACAATTCCAGCTACCAACTAAGGAAACAATTGTTCATTTCCCCAGCACTCTCTCAGTGCAAAGATGTGTTATATCCATTTTCCACAAGGACACACCGGACCACAGGTTTTAACTGATTGAATTCTAGGGCACAGCACCTTGTAGTGAACTTGTGGTACCTAAGAGCCTCTGAGCTCGGCTTCAATTCCGTAAGTGGCCCTGTTGATTTTCCCTGGTACCAGGAAGGGAAATGTGGTTGGTGTGAACAAGGTACTAATGGCTCCATATGGGCTTTGAGGGCTGCTCACCGTTCAGGAAGGACTTGCAGGCTGTTTACTGTGCTTTGGACGGAAAATAATGGGACACAAAAGAGTTTGTAAAAGGCTGTTTTGAAATCAGTGCTCTCAATTTTGGAAGCACAGGGTTTATGTAAGCCCATCTGGCAGCACTCCCAAAGCGTCTTTTGTGTCTGGCTGGCACCAGGGAGCCCGGTTGTGATCCCCTGACGCAGCTGGACACCAGCTTTCCTTGCATGAGGGGGAGGGCACCACACAGAGCCTGATGCACAAATGAAGTTACTGCAGCCTGACCCTTTTTGTTGTGTAATTGCGGTGATCAGGGAAGAACAATACATCTGAAGCTGCAACTGCTGCTCCAGCCACATCCAGCTGATAGCTTGACAAGTCCATGAAAGCAGCAGGTTGTGACTTTTCGAGACTAATAAGCAACCCCAGGGAACGCTTCAGCAGAAGCTGTGTATGTCTGCACGGATGTGTGTCCGCTTTTAATCTGCATTTAAATCATTTTGTTTGTTATTCAGTGGTATTTCTAGTCCTTTCCACCTCCCTCCAGGTGCCAGCAAGAGCTTTCTACATAAGAGAAGTAAAAAAGTCTAGTTTTCACTCCTGAAGGCTGAGATGTACTCAAAATTCTTCTATTTGTGTTCCTAACCTTAGTTAAGGACATCTGTAGAGTTTATACAACCCACAACATAAATAATTTAACCCACCGATAGTTTTCCTGTGGTAGAGAACTATAAACCCAACGAGAATGAGTGCAAGAATAAATGAATAGTAATTGTTCTGATATAGGTAGAGCCAGAGAGGTTTCTATTTCCCTCACATAATGGGACCAGATATCTGTGGTCTAGTCAAACAGAGAGGTAAAAGCCATGGTGTTAAGGCTCTGTGGATATTTGTGGGATCTATGTTTCACATGTTTCAAGTAAGAATTAAGGACAAAGCTCAGCTGGCTTCGTACATAAAATGAGGGGGAGGACTGAAAGCTGTCAAAAGAATTCCCATATGTATCTCACATATATTTGCATGACCTGCAGTGTTAGCATTTTAGCTCCAGATGACTGCTTTCATTTGCACTTAGTGAAATGCAAACTTTATTTCCATTCAGTGTGGATCAGGGTGCACACATTTATGAAAACCTGGCTACCTGAAAGGCTATCTCAAAGCCACCTCCAAACGACCACGTTTCTGAGTATTTTACTCTCCTTTCACTTGTGGATAAATGGTTCAGAATATCTGCTTTCAACATGAGCAATTCCCTATACCTAATAATCTGAGCATCCTATGCCTGAAGTTTTCCTCATAGTGTCAAGACCGCCAAGTGGTTTACTCGGAGCTTGGCCGAACTCTGTTTGCTTGCTCCACCTGGTGGAATTCCTTTGTAAATGCCTGCCTGGGTCTGAAGCATTTCATCCGCTGTGGCGTTGTCAGGATTGAGTTTGGCAAGACAGCAGTGACTCTGGGAGAACTTTCACTAAGGTAAATCTTTTTGTATGCCTCACCTTATTAGCATGCTACAGTTTTATTTTCTGTGAGCATAGAGGAGTACAAAGTTAATTTATCCCCTTAGGAAACCAAATTTTAAAGAAGAGTGAAATATGGCAGACAATTCTGCATTTGAAAGCTGTTAGGTTTATTTTGTGGACTTTTCCTGCAGTACCATTCAATTAAATTAGCATTAGAACAAATGAAAAATAGCTGATGATTTCACAAAACTTTACAAACATGATAGAGTTGCTCCTTTGGTAAAAGCAAAATTTGATGTTCTTTTTTTCTGGGGAGAATTAGAAGGGCTGTGGTTAGTAGGTCGAGAGAGGTTCTCCATCCCCTCTACTCTGCCCTGGCCAGGCTACATCTGGAATATTGTGTCCAATTTTAAGCCCCTCAGTTCAAGAAAGACCTCAAGGAACTGCTTGAAAGAGTCCAGCACAGAGCCACAAAAATGATCAAAGGAATGGAACATCTTCATTAGGAGCAGCGCCTGAGGGAGCTGAGGGCTCTGGAGCTTGGAGAGGAGAAGCCTGAGAGGTGACCTCCTTCATGTTGATAAAGATGTGCAGGGTGAGTGCCCAGAGGCTGGAGCCAGGCTCTGCTGGGTGATGCCCAATGACAGCACAAGGGGCAGTGGTGGAAGCTGAGGCATAGGAAGTTCCATGGAAACAGGAGGAAAATATTTTCCCTGTGAGGGTGCCAGAAGACTGGAAGAGGCTACCCAGGGGGGTTGTGGAGTCTCCCACTCCCGAGATATTCCAGACCTGCGTGGATGTATCCTGTGTGACCTGTTCTGGGTGCTCCTGCTCTGGCAGGGGGGTTGGACTGGATGAGTTTTGGAGGTCTCTTCCAGCCTCTAACATTCTCTGATTCTGTGATTCTTAATTGCTAATTAATGTCAGAAAACTAAGTGAATAATTTATTAAAAAAAAAAAAAACCAGAAACCAAAACAACCTCCCCCTCACAAAAACATTAAAGTGTCTCATTAAAGTGCTACATTTAAAGTCCCTTATGCTGATGTGGAAATAGCTATTTGTCAGCCTACAGTTAATTTTTACAGTTACTGCCATATTTTTGTTTATACCTGGCTCCACTGAAACCAATCACATATTATTTGTTCATTTCTGCCCCCCTGCCCCCTGCTGCCCCCAAAAAAAACCCAAAACAACAACAAAATCCCAACAAAAACTAACAACAAAAGCCCCAAATCCAACCAACCTGCCCTTCTGCCATTTTTCTGCCATTTGAGGGGAAGTTATTTTTTAGTGGTCATAAAGTCCAGGAAATTATTTTCTAATAAAACAAGGGAAAGAGTCAAAATTAATTACTTACACTGCTAGAAAGTAATCCTTCAGGATTTTTATTTTTCCTGGGGAATTTTCTACTAGTTGGGCGCTTGGATGATAACCCAAATAAAGTTGACAGCGAAGTTCAAAATAATCCCATCAGCAAAGTGATACCAAATCAATTTACATTGAGATGAGAAACAAGAGACCTTAGAATGAACCTCTCTTTGTAGTGACTTCTTTCCCAACAAAGCTTATGATTTTCCACTAAAGTTAGGTGGAAACATCTTCCTTCAGAATAGAAGACCACTATGGATCCAAGTATGCGTTTGGGTTTTTTCTACATCATTAGCCTATTGTGAGAAAAAGTTGCACTTAGTTAGGATTTAGCTTTGACTTTCAAACATGATCTGACAACAAAAGTCTCTCATTTCTGTGCACTCATGTCTTCTTAACAATTAACCAAGAATTACTTTACCAACTGTGTCTAATTTAGCCTTTGTGCTTAATTTCTTGGATTAAATTAAAAGCAGATGGCCCCTGAGTGTTAAAGTGATCATAAATTAGTCTTACATATTGAAATGAACATGGCAAAATATTAAAGTGAAAGCCAAGTGCATTTTTTGCTGTGCCTTGCTTTGTATGAAAGTTGGGATGATACTGATGTGTGTAATTAGCAATCCTCAGCTAAAGAGCCAGAGTCCAGAACTCCATCTGTCCTCAGAGTCACCTCCTACTGTTTGGAGCACTTTTTCACTGAATTACACAGAAGGATTTTCTGTTCTTAATTGCAGATTCCATTAAACAAGACAAGACAAATATTAACATCTAGAGATCAGCTCAAGCTCACAATGCATTTAGGGCCACAGGCCCTATGAAGTCAGTGACTTCAGGCATTATTTTTCTTTCTGCTCCTTATGTTCTTCCACTCTCATCTCCCTCAGCTCCACATATAGTCAGCAAAGAGCTGCTTATCTCAGCATGCAAGGAACAGTCAGACCCCAAGAATTTAATTTGAGGAAAGCTGTTTTAATTCTCAGTTTTTCCTAGAAGGTCTCTTTAAGTGGAAAGTTCCCTTTTCATACTTTCTTCCTCAGACTTTTGCATGAGATAGAGACATGTCCTTATTCAACATATCCACGTGAACAAGAGCTGGGATTTATGCAGACAGGAAGAAGAGTTGTGCTCATGAGCAAGGCCAGGCTGATGTGGCTCTGAGCAACCCAATCTAGTGTGAGGTGTCCCTGCCCATGGCAGGGGGGTTGGAACTGGATGAGCCTTGAGGTCCCTTCCAGCCCTGACAACTCTGTGATTCCAAAAGCCACTCATGTTAATAGACAGGCATGGACACAACATAGACAGAAAGCTCTCTGCTCCTTTAAACCATGTTGAAGGTTAACCTAACTTGAGACAGTAATTAATGTATAAACTGGGTAGGAAAGAGGGTGCAAAGGACTAAGGCAGCCATCATTTTGTAACAGATGGGCAGTCCAATGATACTTTGTTGTTCTGGGGAGTGTCAAGTGTTTCTGGCGTAGCTCTTGTATTTTGAAGGGCTAAGTACATTCAAGCTCCGCCATCTTCAGGTCCTGCATCTGGGTCGAGGCAATCCCAAGCACAAATCCAGGCTGGGCAGGGACTGGCTGGAAAGCAGCCCTGAGGAGAGGGACTTGGGGGGGCTGATGGATGAGAAGCTCAACATGAGCTGTCAGTGTGCACTTGCAGCCCAGAAAGCCAAAGAGATCCTGGGCTGCATCCCCCCATCTTGAGGGGAACAGAGGGACCCATATGTCGTCCCGACCCATCCCATAGGGAGGTGTGCTGCCTACCTGGGGCCCAGGTGAGGGACGTCACCCAAAGGTTACCTAAACTAATCCAGCCCTCTGACTATTACCCATTGCTGGTAATCCAGGCTGGAAGTGAAGAAATTGAAAAGAGCAGCACCAGGAAGATTACAAAGGAATTTAAGGCCCTTGGGAAAGAGATTGACGGGGCAGGAGCTCAAGTGGTGTTC
>VXBD01000925.1:350-17573 GCA_013399975.1 Indicator maculatus
GAGATTGTTTACCCAGACTAAGTTGTGCCAAGACTTCCCCCCTCACTCCATAAGGGAGAGGGAAAAGGGGGTTCACGCTGAACATGTAGGGATATGTCCTGGCACTATTTGGGATGTAGTCTTGGGCTCAGGCATCATTTACCGCATACTTAAAAGTGACAACCTTGCATTTTTTATGAAACATTTTCTCTGAAAAACATTGAAATGGTACTAAACCACAGTGGAATTCAAAAGAACATAGTACTCAGGTCTTATGCATCATTGACCATGTACTTGTCTTAAAGTATCAGCATTCAAAACTTTCAGGAAAATGAATCTTAACTGCTGCAATTTTCTCAAAGACTGTGTTTTGGAAGTACTTCTAGGAATTTCCACGTTAAGGGTTTTTTTTAGAAAGCTTTTTTTGGGTGGGTTTTGGGTTTTGGTTTTTTTTTTTTTTAGTTGCTTGAGTCAATGAAGAGTATTTACCAGAAAATGTTAGTTACATCAGTCACCATTGAGGAGTGAATGCTTAACATTTCAAACAGCAATATAACTGAGATATTTCTTACTAAAAAGGTAGCTGGGATAGATAATATACTACTGATTATTTTTATTTACTTCAACTTCTTTCTTTGTCATGCTGACAATGTGAGTCACTGCCATGCTGATACTTTCTCCTGTGATGTTGCTCCCCTGTGTAGTTTAAAGCACCTCTACTTTCAAGCATCCCAGCTTAGTACCTGCCAACACAACCATCATACCTCTGCAAACACTTCCAGTCCATTATCCTTAAGGCTATTTTTGTCTCTTGAGATTTCTTACATCATAATTCCTGAAGCACTGCAGTGAAAAGGAAGGAAGTCCAATGTAGGCATCACCTAAATAACAAGAAGCATTTCTTCTAATTAAGGAAGAAAACA
The DNA here is from genome assembly GCA_013399975.1 of Indicator maculatus. Lineage (NCBI taxonomy): Eukaryota > Metazoa > Chordata > Aves > Piciformes > Indicatoridae > Indicator > Indicator maculatus. The sequence goes on from VXBD01000925.1 coordinate 1,253, forward strand.
TTACTGCTTCAGGACTTTTGGGATTTTGTGTGTTTGATTTAAACTAAGAAATGTGAGAATACTTCTTCCTTCTTTAAAAGAGCTAAAGAAATTAACAGAATTCATCTGCTGATAAACCTGATTGGTTTATATGATTGTGAATAATGATGATATTGTCATAGAGAAGCAACAATAGTTCTACCACAAAACTGTCTGTCTGACAATAATTCAGGACTGACAAAAACTGTCTTGATTCTCCTGGTCAGTCACCATTCATCAGCACCAGGAAAGATCAGAGATATGGAATGAGAAATCTGAGTACAACCAGCCATACTGGCTCATATTGTTGAGTGAGTGCCCTGGTATTTCATCTCAGTTGACATGTGAGCCAATAAATCTGAAGTTCTACATCAGCAGAGCTAGAAAAGGCAATCATAATAACACAGACTTATCTAATCACATATCTCATTCACTAGAACTGCACCTCTAATTGAGAGAACGGTAAATTACCCTTCATGTCAAGTACATGTCCTTGCTAGGACATGTTATTAATAGCTGTCTCTACTGCTTCCCACCTGTGAGCAGGGAGAGCCTGACCTATGTTGTGTGAGAACCTTTAGAGAAAAGACATTACTGAGAAAGGAATGTTCTGTACCCCTTTTACATTTCTGTGCCATGGGAATTTAGGATTGAAAATCAAGATTAAGTTTAAGATGATTGAATTGATGGCTCTGCTATCGCTAAATCATACAATGTAATTACTAAAAAAGTTTTCACAGTTAGCTGTAGCACAACCAACAGACTTTCTTTTTTGAGCCATTATCTCAAGTAGGTGGAAAAATACAATCAAGCAGCCTTGTGTTTGCAGAAGCCTTTCTTTCTATTGCAAATGAGTCACAAAGAGCCTCCTATGACAGTTACATAGAAAAATAAATAAATGAGAATGGTTAGATGTAAGGAAGGTCTCCTACTGCTCCTTAATGCATATCTTAAAACTCAAAGATATGTGACTTGTAACTAGTTCTGTCCCCAGTTCATGCTGCTTCTCTAAGCAAATCCATTCCTGTCCATAGAGCTTGAGCTGGAGGTTAACTAGCAACTTCATTGAACTCTGCTTGCAAAACAAGGAAACCGAAATGTGAGCTTTATGGTGGGAATGTACACATAATAACTGCCTGCTTTTTTGCCTTTAGGATCCTCCTTCTGTTGATGGGAATGCTGGGTGTTTCAGGCAAGATATCACTATTTCTCCAGCCTCTCATTCATTCACAATCACATCTATTGAGAAACTACCACTCATCCTTGACAGAAAAACTAGCACAATAGGCCTGAGCGGAGCAGCTGATGCTTCTGGATAGTTGGTGGTTTGGCTGTTGCATGTGCCCCAGTCTGCCTTTCGTATGTGCTGCCAGGCAAGGCGTGAGTTCAAGGTCTAGGTGCTAAAAGAAAGAGAAAGGAGAATTATTTTACAGGACATGCACGATAATCTCTGCAATGCTTGAAAAAAAAACGTTAGGAAGCACGATATCTGGAAAGTGTCTGAAATAAAAGAGCTGCAGTGCAGTTTCAAACTGTTCACCAAAGATGTCCTCTTCAGGAGAGAACATGTAAGAATGGTTACTAACTGAGGACGGCTTTATGAAATATCATGGCTGCAAAATTGAAGTCTGCTCTCATGAGTGGATGGGAAGTTTCATCTGAAGCTATCACATTTCCTTCTCCTGGTGATGTGAAATGTACATTCTCACTGAGAAATGAATGGCAAAGATATTTATAGGGATTTTATAAGTATTTATTTACACACTATATTACAAGTTATTTACAGTTGATATTTACAGGTCCTAGTATTCAGCTGGAAAAATCAGTTCTGCAGAATATATATATATGGGTGCCTTAAACAGCTTGAGGGGATCTAGAAGTTTAGAAAGTGAAAACAATTTGGAAAGAGGTGGTGGTGGTGGGGTGCTTGTCGGGGACCGGCAAGCCAACAANGATGTGCCGTAATAAAGAAATTGAAAAAATGGCACCAACTGTGTGGTGCTGTGCTGCATTGTTGCTGCTTCTCCCAGAACAAAAATGTCTGGGAGTTTTACAGAGAGCCTCGGAGGCTTTTGCAACTCAGTTCATGGAGTGCGCTGCGTAAGAAGAGCTTCCCGCTCCAGGGGAAAAGCCTTGTCGCCAGGGTCGCAGGACACAACAAAGTGGCTTCTCTGCAAGGCTGGGGTGACTTCTTCCATGATCCGCAGGCATCAGCCGGGAAGCTGCCGGTCCTGCCAAAGCAATGTACCCACTCCGGGGGAGCTGTAGCAGTCCAGGATGGGCAGTGCACACAGGTTACCATGGTTCCCTCACTCGGTGATCAGTTCCCTTGCTCGTCAATCAGTTGGGCAACAGTGGCAATCTGTAGCAATGCACTCAGACATTTCGAGTCCCAGGTAAAAACGTACCCTTCAGCAACACAGGGTGTGAGGAAAACACGGGTATGCACATGGGAACAGGCACAGGTACAAGCATGGAGCACTTGTTTATCAAGGAAACCCCTATTTAACATTTGCCACACTAACACTGGTCCAGTGAGCATCCACTGTAAACAGAGTAATCAACGAATGAAATTATGTTTTACCAAATGCAGTATGAGCATACACCCTGAACAAAGCAAGCACAAGCATGTCACCTGAGCTTTGTTTACCACAATGGGCCCAGGGAGGTGGTTAGAACATGTAGGGACATGGCTGCTGGCCCTATTTGGGATGTAGTCTTGGACATAACCATCATTCACCACACCTGGGAAGAAGCAGGGGCTTTGATGTACCTGGCAGAAATTCTCCAATTATAGTATTTCCCATATTTTGTCCTAGTCTCTGTCTGCATATTCTCCTTCTAAATGTTAACTGTGGACAGCAAATATCCTGAAGGGATCATGTGGTCTATAGGTTTCAGCATTATTGACCCAGCTATTGAAAGGCATGTATCGATCTGGGCAGCAACTTGAGATTCACATATGTGTGTATTCCACTGCATGCTGCCTACTTTTTTGTTGTTGTGATTTATGAATTATCCAAGTTTTAAAAAGCAGGATTTCATATTCTTCCTTAATTGCCTGACTGGAAGAACTAAGCTATAGAGACCAACTATAGCAACACTAACTCACAAAGGCACACACCATTTGATTTAAGATGTCCATATTCTGTAGGAAATTTTTGCATATACAAGGAAAAATGAAAATACAGAATACAATATTAAAGAAATGGTTAAAGTTCATTCCATTTAAAAGGTTTAGTTAGCACCTCACTTTGTCAAGTAGGACACTCTGAAAGTCTGTTCAGAGCTTTTAATATCTGTGGGTAGCCTGCCTGGCCCTTGCACAGGAATCAAGGAAAAAGGAGAAAATGAAGTGGAATGCAAATGCTTTGGATCTTAGTGGAAGAAAAGAAAAATAGGTGTTTGGCTGCTCTGTATGGTCAATAGTCAAAAGAAGGTGAGAAAGAAATCTACATGAAACAAAGCATATTAAAAGAAAAAGATCAAAATTAAAAGAAGTGCATTAAAAGAGCTTTATGTTTGAAGTAAAGCAGATTAACCTTTGGCAAACCTGAAAGTCTAAATATAAGGTTCAATATAAAAGTGAGGGAAATTATGGAAAGTACTGCAGAGGTGACCTTAATCATGCTCTTAATCCTGCTCTTGTATTACCTAACTACAGAGATAATCTTCAAAGTAACTCTGGCAAAAGGCTGTCCAGTATTAAAAATTTCTTTGTAATGCTTAGTACCAGTGGGCATTGACCTCTGATTGGAGCAGCCAGGTGTTAACAAAATACATATAATATTTATATTCATATTTTGTAGAATACTAATAAAACTAATAAAATTATAATTTTGCACATCAAAATGCAACAAAGACCATAACACTCTGATTTTGCAAGTACACGCATAAGCTTTGTCATGAGAGTGGAGCATAATGACCTTGTCAGACAAGTCATCTGTAACATTATAATCTTTTTTCAAAGACATACCTGGAAGGTAAAGGAAAAGAGGTTATTTAGAGCAACAGTGACAAACTGTACTCTCTACAGTTAGTGGCATAGCCATGATGAGATTTGAAGATCAGACTCTCAGTTTGTACTTATTCCTTCCTTGACCAAATATTCACACATGCAAGTAAAATGAACATCCAAAACAAAAGACCATCCCCTGAAGATCCATGAGGCAGCACCTTCCTAATACACAGAATTTTGTCTAGATGGAAACTCCTTGCTTTGTGCTGATCTCTTTATTGTCACTGATACGAGAACTCCCCCAGACAATTCACAGCTTGTCACTATATGTCAGTAGTCTAGTGTAACTGTCTGTAAATTGTCATGGAAGAAAAAATAGAGTGGAGTGATTTTTCCAGAGATTACAGGATTAAAACAATCTCATCATAATTAAGTGTTCAGTGGTGATAAGGTTGAACCTTCAGATTAATTCGTCTCCGAAATCAGCGATATTTTAAAAACAAAACACAAAATGTCTGAAGAGGCATTTCTGTGCCACAGAAATGGAAATAAAAATAATTTTATTCTTATAATCAAATTTTCTTAAATTTCATTGAGCAGATAGAAGAGACTAACATTATGTCCATTGTACTGAAGAATTATTTGCTAACCTAATATTTAAAAATCTGTCAGGAATCACGTGTTTTTTCCCTACTCAGAGAAAATACAGTTAATCCACCAAGAGGTCTGTATGTACCAGAAACAAAAGATTCAAAGGCAGGTTTTGCCTGTCATTCTTTTGTTGGTCCAAACGCACACTATGTGTTTCAGAGTTAACTTTAGAACAGGTGAGGCTTCTGTTGTTAAATGGTTTTATGTGGATGTAAATCATACAGCAAAACCTAGCAATTAGTGATACCCTTCTTCATGGAGAAATTTGAAATACATTATTTTACCAGCTGTATTTTGTTGCTGATTTGGAAAAAAAAACATTTTCAAAGGGTAACCTGATACATTAAATGCCCTTCAAATTCTGGTAAATAAAGTAAAAAGAAGGAACTAGAAATTACTAATTTCAGCATATACCATTTAAAATGCTACTTAGTTTTACAGTAGGCTTAACTGGATAAATCATAGAAAAAGCCTTTGTTCTGCTAAAGTGCTTAGTATCAAGCTCAGGGATTTTTTTTTTTTTTTTAATAAGAAAAGATACTTTCCAGAAAAATCCCATTTAAAATTACTTCACTGCTGTTTCATTTGTGTGAAATACAGACTTAATGAGAAAAGGGAATTTCCTCTAAAAGGTATTGGCTTGAGCTATAAAATTGATACAAGCAAAGTACAAACACATACAATGTATCTATCTGAATAGTTTCCATCCTGGGACCCATTAACATATCTCTCAAGAATTGTTTTAGACAGATGGCTACCAATGTCTGATGACCTTTGCACTGTTTTGTATTATCTTTGAGAAGGCTACAGCTGACATTCTGTCCTCCAGGGTTTTCAAAAGAATCAGATGAGGATTCAAAAAGTAGGGCAATAAAAGGCATAAATTACTTCAAAAAGATCAAGGGAATTAATTAAAAGAATAGATAGTTTCTTTTTCTAAGTTAGAGAAATTTTAGTTTATATATTTCTCTGTCACATCAAGGGAAAACTTCAGAAGTTTAATATTAAACATCTGAAAATTATCAAGAACTTTTATTATAGGCTAACAATTAAGTTTGGTGCTATCATTACAGTGACCCAGTTACAGTACTTTTCAAATGTTGATGTTCTTCATGAAAACCAGCTGGTAGCCTTTGCACCCAGGTTTAACATGGGATCACAACAGGTGCAGAGTTTCCGCTAACTTTCTTCACCATTCCAGCTCAAAGAATGCTTTCCATAGATTGTCAACTTCTGAAGAACAATCCACTATTCATAATAAAGTAAATTGTTTTTAATTGTAGACATAGGCATTATGCTTGTATATAGTATACACATAAATGTGTCTGTTTGAAACTAAGACTTGGGTTAAATATTTGGTGGAATGAAGCCTTTGTTTTCTGTGGTTTTGACTAACTAGTATACGGAGCATCTGAAAGGATCTAATTTTGCAGAGGTACCATGACAGCAAATATCAGTTCAGAAATCTCAAAATACTCTTTTCAAGTTAGAAAAGAGAATGTAGTTGATTTTATACCCATTCTTTACTGCTCCTGTGTTATAGGAACCATAAAATATTTTGTAATACTTTATTTCCCTGATTTCAAAAAGGATGGCAAGTTATAGGAAGGGAATATACAAGCCCTTTTGGTTGAATTTGCCTTATCATAGGTTTCATAAAGCACTTAGGATTATGCAAAGTGCAGGTGAGCTGATGATTCCATCATTAATTTGTTCTATAGGAAATTAGTAGGACAAGCATTAGGACCTAAGATGTCATAAGCAACTTGCCACTAAAAAAACTTTTACAGAATGTTGTGTGTAGATTTGACCCTCCTCTGTATCACTAACCTTCTGAGAAGGGTTTGTGTTACAAATGGATTTAATCTGATGTGAAAGTGACACAATGATAATGGCAGTATTAAAAAGCAAGGCTGTAATTTTGGTTGTTTTCCAGGTGCGAACTGCATCTTTTTTTCCCACCATATCACCAGTAGGTGGGAGATACCAAAATCACTTCATTTATTAAAAATTACACAGTATCATGCAGACTGCTTGCCACTGCTTATTATTATTAGTACAGGAAACTTTGCCTTGTGTGATGGGTGGAATTAGGTCACAACAGAGATATATAAAAGTATGCCAGCACTTTGTCTCCCTCTAGACAGGTGTATAAAGAAGGCAAGACCCTCCTTCAGTTCAAGCTGATCACACTGTCCAGGAAAAAATGTTCCTGACTCCTGCTAAACCCATCCGTCTGTGAGGTTATAACTGAAAGTAGAACAAGAGTTGCCTTCTCACCTGTGATGCATGGGAAAGCCAACCTGGAAAGCCCTGGGTATTCGTCATTGCCCCAGGGGCAAGGTGGGGAGAAACGTCATCTGCCCTTTGGGGATGCTACACCATGCTCCCCGTCCTTTTGGTTCCTCTGTCATGTCACAAGGTGGCAGTATTTATTTTCCACTCTTCTGCTTTAGCTATGCTTGCTTTCAAGTTCCCTTTTCCCCAGTTACTGCCATTTTTAAAAAAAAATTCTTTTTTTTTTTTTTTTTCCAGTGGACATTTCCAAGTCATGGTTGTGAGCAGTTTGTTCTGTGTACTGTGGACGCTTGGTACTTAGTACTTGGACTTAAGCATGCTTGATCTGTGAGGCCATCTTAAAATGTCAGATAGGGGCCATCTGGTGAGGTTAAACACTGTATTTCATCACATTCATGTTTAATCACTACAGCTATATGTATGAGCTTAGATGCTCTAGATGATGGGTGACCCCTAATCTGGGTCATTGGTTTGTTCTACGGTCTATTTAGTCTTTTCAGGAATATCCCCTTATTCACGGCAGTTCAGACCAGGAGAGTGTAGCCCCAGGGTCTGTAACCCAGGGGAGCTCCCATCTGTAGTAGAAGTGGACTTAACGTGACAGAAGGATCTTTGAAGCTTCAAGATGTAAAATATTTCTCACACGTAAGTTTCGGTCAGCTTAACAACTGCAATAGTACAATGCAGTTATGAAATATCCAAAATGCTAGATTGCCTGTAAATGGGAGGTAATAGTAATAGTATAAATGATAAACTGAGGTTTTATTTACTGAAAGCAAAGGAAAATGTGGCTGACCTCTGAATTCAATCATCACAAAACAACTGTGATTTGACTTTATCATGAGGAAAGTGTGAAGCGTGGCCAACTGATTTGCAAAACAAAGACACACGAATGTTCTTGGACAATGATGTGATGGTAAATCTCACAAAGATGGTAAGTCTCACAAAGTTTCACTTTTGGTTACAGAAGATTGGGAAGGGTGGGCTTACACTGAAATAAGCAGAGTTGATCGAAGGAGAGCTCTAAAAATGTATCTTTTCCATTCTCTTATGACATGGAGAAAGTCCAGTTGCTCTCTATACATATGTCATGCTGGAGATAAAGTAGGAGCAAAATCAGAGCAGTGGGCATTGTAACAGGAGCAGAAAGTAGATGCTATTGACTCAAAGGTTATATCTAAACCTTTCAATTTAAAAAGGTATTATGATGGAAATAGTTCTTGGTGACTTTTTAGAAGGTTCCATCCCATCCTGTTGTTCTTAGGAGCACATTTCAGTCAGTTACCACAAGGGCCTGAGACTGACATACTGATGAAAGAGCTCAGTATTAAGGGCTTTTTAAGATTGCAACACTGGAAAAATAATTTCTTAACGATGTCCATTTTAGATTTAAAAAACCCTCCACCCAAGTTGAGGAAATAATACATCACTTTATAAGCAACAGAACAATCATGCTTCAGATGACATTTTCATTTCTAACACCATTTTTCTTGAATTGCATTTATCTGCAGAACAGCATATACCAAGTTTTGTTGTCTCCATTGAGCTTGACTGCCATTCAGGAACTTCTGAAAAAGGCTTTTTGGCTTCTGCAAATTATGGTTGTTCTGGGATGCTGCTGTGTGGGAAAGGCTTGTGGTGCAAATTTACATAAGGCAAGAGCCACTGGAAAATTTGAGCACTTGCTTTAGCATCTGCTACTGAAACCAGTTTTAAAGAAGCAGAATGCTGGTTAATTTTTTTGCAGAAGGCAAAAAAATTTCTGGGAGTGCAATGGCAGGATGGTCACTGCCACATTCCACTGGATGTGATAAATAAAGTCTCAACCATGGCAAATCCCATCAATAAGAAAGAAACTCTGAGTTTCTTGGGTACAGTGGGATTTTGGAGATTGCACATTCCTGGATACAGTCAGATCGTGAAACCTCTTTATGATGTCACTCAAAAGAGAAACAGTTTCCAGTGCTTGAGCACAAGCAACCTTTGACCAGATAAAGCAAGAAGTAGTCCTAGCCATTGGCTTAGGACCTATTTGAACTGGTCCAGACATTAAGAAGATTCTATATACAGCAGGAAGTGAGATTGGTCCAACCTGGTGCTTAAGGCAAAGAGCTCCAGGTGAGACATCCACTTGGTTTCTGGAGTTCTGGCTACAAAGGCTCAGAGGCAAATTATACTCCATCTGAGAAAGAGATACTAGCTGCTTATGAAGGAGTAAAAGCTGCTTCTGAACTAACTGGAACTGAGTTGCAACTTCTTCTAGATCCCAGTTACTGATTTTGAATTGGATGTTCAAAGGGAAAGGTTCTTCACCACATCGTGTGACAGATGCCACATGGTCTAAGTGGATCGCTCTGATAACACCGAGAGCTCAGATGAGAAATCTTGAAAGACCTGATCTGGCGGAAGTGATCAGAAATTGGCCAGAACGCACTGCTTACACAAAACTTGCAGAGAAGAGAGTAACTCCTGCTGAGGAAGCTCCTCCTTACTGTGATCTTTCTGATGATGAAAAGAAATGTTTTGTTCACAGACGGTTCCTGTCGTCTTGTTGGAAACAAGTGGAGATGGAAGCCTGCAGTGTTGAGTCCAATATGTCGAATTGTGGAGGCAAAAGTTGGAGAAAGTGAATCCAGTTGATTTGCAGAGGTAAAAGCTGTCCAGCTAGCTCTCAACTTAGCTGAACGTGAGAGATGGTAAATACTTTATCTCTACACTGATTCCTGGATGGTAGCCAGGGCTTCGTGGGATTGGCTAAAGAACTGGAAAAAGAATGTTTGGTAGAGGAAAGGAAAGCCTATTTGGCCTGCAGATCTGTGGCAAGACATTGCTGCTCACATTGAGAAAATTCCAGTGAAAGGGAGATTTAACTGCAAAAGTTTCTCAAGCAGATACGAACTGTGATCTTGACCTTGATTTGAAACACCTTGGTGAACTCTTTGTAGCCCGGTGGGTTCACAATTCATCGGGACATCAAGGCCGAGATGCAACCTACCATTTGGCTTATCATAGATCCATTGACATTTCTATGGACACTATCACATGAGTCATACACGACTGTGATGCTTGTGCTGCTATTAAGCAGGCAAAGTGAATCAGGACCTTGTGGTATGGTGACCAATGGTCTGAGTGTAAGTATGGTGAAGCCTGGCAGATTGACTACATCACTCTACCTCATTCTGGATCTGGTAAACAATATGTGCTAACTATGGTAGGGGCAAGCACTGGATGTTTGGAAACTTATCCAGTTCCTCATGCTCATGCATGTAACACCATTCTTGATCTGGAAAGACATTTGTGGAGACGCAGTACTTGTAGGAATCCTGTTTAGATGCAANGAGATTTAACTGCAAAAGTTTCTCAAGCAGATACGAACTGTGATCTTGACCTTGATTTGAAACACCTTGGTGAACTCTTTGTAGCCCGGTGGGTTCACAATTCATCGGGACATCAAGGCCGAGATGCAACCTACCATTTGGCTTATCATAGATCCATTGACATTTCTATGGACACTATCACATGAGTCATACACGACTGTGATGCTTGTGCTGCTATTAAGCAGGCAAAGTGAATCAGGACCTTGTGGTATGGTGACCAATGGTCTGAGTGTAAGTATGGTGAAGCCTGGCAGATTGACTACATCACTCTACCTCATTCTGGATCTGGTAAACAATATGTGCTAACTATGGTAGGGGCAAGCACTGGATGTTTGGAAACTTATCCAGTTCCTCATGCTCATGCATGTAACACCATTCTTGATCTGGAAAGACATTTGTGGAGACGCAGTACTTGTAGGAATCCTGTTTAGATGCAAATCACCTTGTGATTATATCATGAGATGAGATGTACCCAAACAAAGGATAAGATTGGTCACCAGACTATGGCTGCCTTGGAAGACTGGGGAATGGTGGAGAGGTGCAACAGAAATACGTAATGGGCAGATGTCACTGGTATTGACTCTCTGGAATGTGCACAGACAAGATCATCACTACCCCAGAAAGGGAGGATGTTGGAAAGGATACAGTGGATTCACCACCTGGCATGATAAGCTCCTGATGTGTATTGTGTACGGACAGCTAAAAGGTGGTGGCCCCCTCCTCCACTAGACTTCTGTAAGCACACAAGGAATACACACGAAGATTCCTGGGGACAATAGCTGGACACATACCTAAAAAAACCTGTGACTAAAAGACTGTAAAAGACCTGAGAGATGCCTGCTCAAGAGAAAGAAGAAGGAAACATCACATGCTGGAAACATCACAGGACAGCACAAGCGGAAAAGGACTTGAACTCTGAAAACTCTCCCTCTCCCCACTTCTGGCTGATGGTAATATAATCCCTTTCCTGATTGCTCTCTCCCTCTCCGTCTTCCTCTCCCTCTCCCTCTCCCTCTCCCTCTCCGTCTTCCTCTCCTTCTCTCTCTCCCTTCCATACATTTTCTTCTGTCAATAAACAGCCTTGCTTTGATATTTGGCATTGTTTGTGCCTCTAATTTTTTTAACACGGGAATGTTCAAAAAGAACAGGAGAAAATACCCCATTTTCCCTCACATATTCTTTTCTCGAATTATAGGAACTTTATCACCTTCCACCTTTTATAACAATTTTGACTGTGCAGGTCCAGCTCAATTTACAGAACCTCTACTATTCATCAACTGGATTTCTTGTGCTGAATGTTTTCAGCACAAGTTTTTCAAAGTTCCATCTCCCTGTGACTTTCAGAGTGGTTTTCAGCAAGCCATCGTAACATTCAATTTCTCATGCAGTTGTTGCGTAGTAGGGAACATCATCTATTGACTAGATGCCATGCTCTTTAGCCCAGTTTTTTATGAGATTGTTTTTGAAATGACATTGAAAGGACATTGTGGAGAGGTTGGTGCTGCTCTCTTCTCACAAGTAATAAGTGATAGAATAAGACGGAATGGTCTCTAGCTGTGACTAGGTAGGTTCAGACTGGACTTTAGGAAATTTTTTTCACAGAAAGAGCGGTCAAGCATTGGAATGGACTGCCCAGTGAGATGGTTGAGTCACCAACCCTAAATGTGTTTAAAGGTCATTTGGATGTGCTTTGAGATACGGTTTGTTTGACTTCATTCTGAGGTAACAATGTACATAAAATGATTTTTTTGGTCCTAAGGCTTCACAAAATGAGTGAAGATCTTATAAAGAATCTCATGCTTTTCTAGCATGGGCTTTAGAGCTATTTTTTAATGGGCACCTTAAATATTTGTTGAGCAGGGTTATTGGTTGGTCTTGCTGATCCCATGGGTCTTTTCCAACCTGAATGCTTCTGTGATTCTGTGAAGCAATCTCTAAATACAAACACCTTGTTTATGCATTTATCTGACAAATCAAAATTGGGAGCTGCCCTGAGAAACATGTCAAGAGTAAAGGCAGTAAAGAACTACAGGCTAGTATTCACGATAACTTGATTTTCTTTTTTCTATGGGGATTTGTAATTTTACTTTCTGTTTAAGAAAATTTCAAAACAACAACAAAATTCTGTCCAAGATCACAACAATTTACAAATAAAATGACCCAAACTCTTCTTTCTGTGGACTTTTCAGAAGAATTGAAAAGGCTAATGTGTGAAAGGTAGAACCAGACTACAATAAACTTACCAAAGGCTGAACATAATTCTTCTCCATACTGGCTGGTGTTGATAAAATAGTGTATCATTCTAGATAGTTCATGACATTCATTAGCATTAGTAATTAATTCAATAAATCCCTATTGAGAAAAAATTTCTAGACAATTCAGTGATGTCAAAGGTTGACAAAAAATAAACTTTTTTAGTTCTTTCTGAAACACAAAGCTACGATGTTAAAATAGTTTCTTGAATTAGTCAAGTCTTAAAGCAAGTTGTCTGAAGCGTTATTGCATGGTTTTAGGAATTTCAACCACATGGTGTTGTGGTGATTAGGGATGGAGGATAATGGTTATTAATTATGAATTATGAAATATCAGTTATGAAAATTATTATTTGTTAATTATTAAAATTCTGAATACCAAATTAATTACTGTATATATATTGATTCAAATGCATGGTTGTAAAAATATAGTCCATAACTGGTTTAGTATTTACAATTATACCCAATTACAATATTTACAGAATCAGTTTTTAATTAAGGGAACAAAAGGTGCAGTTCTGCTGCTTGTCCACTAGATGGAGACTCGACAAGACGCTTTGGGGCTGTGGCTATGCACAGAGATATTTATAATGTCATCACAAGGCAAGTCAGTCTGGCAATATCAGGTGACTATGTGCGGGTGCTTTGAATAGAATGTTACTGAATGTTGCACACATGTAAAGATACATTCTGTCTTTCTTTGTAGCGAGGCAAGTTGCTAGGTTACGCTAGCTGCTCGCTGCAGCCAGCTTTCTGCCTGGGGCTGGTCCCATCCGGGCGGCAACTTTCTTTCTCCTCCCTCCTCCGTGAGTGAGGGCAAGGCTTTCTTTCTCCTCCTGTGGCTGCGGAGGGGGAGAGGCTTCCCACTGATCAGCAGTTTCCCTTAACAGGGTTGCAGTGGCTCCCTGAACAGAGGGTCGGCCCGGCAGGCCCGGTCCGGAGGAGTGGCCGTGTGCGATCAAGGTGGCAGTTCTCAGTGGGTGGGGTCGTCTTTCTCAGATCTCAGAGACAGGATTCGGGGAAGGGGTGCTGTGAAGCAGTGCTTCCCCCTCGGCTCAGCTCGAAGTAAGCTGACTATGCCAAATCTCTCAGCAACTGCTTCCATTTAAGGTGACACTGCAGTCTTTGACTTGATCTCAATGGAGAGGATATTTTTCTCTCTCTTTCTTTCTCTCCCAGCGAAATCCTGGGTGCTTTACCCTGACGACACAGGGCTGCGGAGCACAACAGTAGGAGGCTCCTTTTCTCTCCTGCAAATGGCGGGGGTCACAGAAGATGCGTTTCTGCTTATGGCTGCTTATGACTGCAGCAGATCTGGACTGCCAGGCTTGGGCTAGTCCCTCCCCTTCTGGGCTAAAGCTTACTGTCTCGGGGCTTTTCCTCAGTCCGCTCGACTGGGCTTATGACACCGGCTTTCTCTGTAGCTCGGGCAAAGGGATCATCCTCTGCTGGTTCCTCAAGCAGCTCAGGGAGTTGGCTTCTTTCCATATTGCAGAGGGTTCTAGTATGCATGCATTTGGGAGTGAGAAGACTTAGGGGCTGCGAGCTTCTGTAGCTCAGCCAAAGCGAGAGAAAGCAAAAGGAGAGAGCAAGGTAGTAAACAAATGGAGTAGTACTTATAGATTTCTCGAGGCTGGCCAATTGGCACACTTGTCAACAACCTGCTTCAACCTATAGAAAAGGTGAAGCTAGAATTACGCCATTAGATGGAAAGAGCGTGAGCATACCATGAGACGGGTGCATGCAGTTGTTTACCCCTTAGGAGACACGTTGGCACCTGGGCCTTTGTCCTCTTCTCCTCAAAGGAGGGTGGAAAGGGTGACTTACCAAAACATGTTGGGACAAGTTTGCTGGTATCTGGGGTCATAATTCTGGACATATGGTGTCTTCACTACACTGACATCTTATTAAATGAAGGCATGAGTATTTGTTTTTATGTGTCTTCCAATAGGTTAATTATAGCACCTTCATTCAGACCGTTTTATAATTTTTTTTTTAATCTTTTATCCTGTTGTTAAATTGTGGACAAATATTTAAGGTGCCCATTAAAAAAAAGCTCTAAAGCCCATGCTAGAAAAGCATGAGATTCTTTATAAGATCTTCACTCATTTTGTGAAGCCTTAGGACCAAAAAAATCATTTTATGTACATTGTTACCTCAGAATGAAGTCAAACAAAACTGACCTGAACAGAAAAGGTGGGCTTTATCTCCAATCCTCCTTCTCCCAAAAAAATCAGAGCCAAAATGAAATGGTTTCCTTAACCTTACTGACAAAAATTCCTCTCAAACATCAGACGCTAAGGGCAAAGCAGAAGTTCTGACTGATATTTTGAGTATTATAAAACTTCAGGTCTGTGCTTCCACTTATAATAATAATAAGGCAGTGAAGAACATTCAGAATGTCCATATGTTTTAATAATTTTAAAAAATAGTCATAGGGTCATTAGATAGTGGGAATGAGGTAATGACTACAGAATCAACCATGTACACACTCCCTTCTGTTTCCCTAAAACTTCTACCTCATTCTTTTACTGACATGGTATTTCACTCTAATCTGGCAGGCAAACTGCGTTTTCCAGATGTACAGGAGAGAGTCCTGTAGGTCTTGACATCTCTCGAGAGTCCTGAAAATAAACTTTGAAATGGCTGAGTGACAGTGCTAAGAGTTAGGCCTTGTCTGGCCACTGAACAAGTGATAGACACTCTCTATTAAACACTCTCACTTTCCAAAGGGGAAGAGAAAGTTTAGAGAAGGGAGAGTTATGGATTGGAAAAGAAAACTGAAAGAGCTGCAATGAAAATAACAACTAAACAAAATATATGCAAATATATACAAACCCAATATTGAACCCAATCCCCCTGATGCCAGTTATACCACTGCCACCACTGATGCTGTGGGCAGGTACTAGGGAAGTGCCAGACCAGGACTCAGCAACAGAGAGAAACCAGATTAAGGAGCTGGATCCTGGAAATAGATTCAAGAACATGTGGACTGAGGTCAAAGGCAAAACAGAGTCCTCATAGGACACTGGTCATTGAAGAAGAGAGCTTGAATCTAGTGGTCTCTCAACTTCATGCCTGATAAAATACATACATAATGGCACACCTTTTTGGTTAGTTTAGGGTCATCAGAACTCTCTGCTCCTTCCCCCCAAGTGTGGCTTTTTACTTCCTGCACCCACAGTGTGGTACACGAGATTAGCAGTGGCCTCTTTCTGCACGCCAGCATTACTGCTATTCCAGTATGATGATAATTCTTATTCTTTTATTCTTAAGCTTTTCAACTTTCAATGCATTTTCAGGCCACCGATTTGGAATTCTGTCATTACGAAAAAGACATTCATCCCACTATTTTCAAGTGTATTACATTTTCTGAAAAAGATTGGCATAAATATTCTTTGCTATAACAAAACGTGAAGAAAAGAAACAGAGATGTAAATGCTAAGATTCAGTTGCTGGCTCAGGTTTCTATTACCTTATAGACATTCAGGGGGAAATCTTCAATAAAAGCTATATTCTATGTTAATTTTTGTCTTCTATTTCTGCCTGTTGATTTGCCTGGAACGTTCCTTTCTTTTTCTGTGGTCCTACCAGGATAAAAAAATTCAAAACATTTGTTTTAAAAGCAAACAAACCTGATGTTGAGTGGGCAATGGCAAAGTTTTCTAAAGCTTTCCCACTGCAAGTTTGGAGTTCTTTTAAGTCTGATACTTTCTGGTCATCCCTTTGTTTGAAGTTCCCATGGCTGGAATGTAGGGATAGATGGG
>VXBD01000967.1:0-14851 GCA_013399975.1 Indicator maculatus
GAGGAAAGAGAAAGGAAGGAAGGGAGGGAGGGAGCACAGCAATTGTAATAAAGGTCAAGCTCCACTTCATATAAATTTGGTAGTAAGCTGCGATAGATAATTTGTGTACATATTTATATAGGAAGAAGGGCATCCAGCTTTCAACTTTCTGGTACCCTGTCTCTGTGTAGTGTGCAGTGCTGTGCAATCACATTGTTTAACTAGCTGGAACAACTGCCTTCACCATGGGCTCTAATAAGCAGCATTATTTTTTCTTAAATGAAATGTTTAAAATTGGCTCTTATTTTGATCCACTTCTGTTTGATTTCTAAACAGAACCAAGTGGCTCAGCCCATCTGAATTTTACCATATTGAGACTTCTTAAGAGAATGTTTGAAGAAGAGACAAAGGAAGTGTGCTGTGCTGGTGTTCAGAGACAAGAGGGTGGAACTGCTTCCACACTGCGCACTGGCCAAATGGCTGATGACTCTGGGATGATGTTCTCCAGCTGTCAGGCAGTCAAACCAGACCAGTATATCTGTTACTGGCTTACTGCCACTGGGTGCTCCCCATATAAACAGAGCATTTGTATTTTAATTCCACTCTAGTTCAATGGGTTGTGATTAATATTGTGATTACCCTGATTCAGACAACTTTTTTTGCCCGGGCTGTTCATGGTTTGCTCAGAGTGTACCACTCTGCACCAGCCCTGACTGCATGGTGTGTGTGGCTGGGCACAGCCCTGTGTTCACACCTCCTGTCATTCCCTGGGCTACGGTGTGCTGTGATGGTGAAAAAGAGACTCCATGCTATAAAACGTCTCAAGACACTGAAATCTCATTCAGAAAAACCCCTCCAATGCCTCTCAAAACTCATAGCTTTCAACTAGTGATGAGCTGACAGGAGCTCAGCTGAACTTAGCTGATTTCTCTGCAGCCACAATGGTAATTGCTGCCAGGAATGCAAGGCATGGCTTAGGATTTTTGAGGCATTTTGGTTATGCCTAACAGCTCAGAACCTTACCTCAGTTTCAGGTGCATTCAGAACATCACAGAGTTGCATGTGTGTGGCCAGGGGACACAACACTCTGCTGCCAGGAGGTATAGGGCACCCTGATCCCCTTTTAGACATGCAGATACTACCACATTAGTGCCACATCCGGTACTCCTCAGCCATCCCTAGCCTGATCCCATCCTCAACCTGACTGGCTGCTCCTGAGCTCTTGGTTGCAGGGCTGCTGGCTGGGCTGTCTTTATAGGGGAAGAATAACAGCAGGCACCAGGACAGGTTAGAGGCTGCCCTGCTGGAAAGCAGCTTCACAGAGCAAGACCTTGGAGCGCTGGTGGACAGCAAGTTCTGCATGGGACAGCAATGTGCCCTTGTGGCCAAGAGAGCCAATGGGATCCTGGGGTGCAGCAAGAAAAGTGTGGCCAGCAGGGCTAGGGAGGTTCCTCTCCCCCTCTACACTACACTCTGCTGGGACCACCCTTGCAATCCTGTGTCCAGTTTGGGGCTCCCCAGTTCAAGAGAGACAGAGAGCTGCTGGAGAGAGTCTAACAGAGAGCCACGAGGAGGATTAGGGGACTTGAGCATCTCCTCTGTGAAGAGAGACTGAGAGCCCTGGGGCTGTTTAGTCTGGAGAAGAGAAGGCTGAGAGGGGATCTGATCAATGTCAATCAATAGCTGAGGGGTGGGGGTCAAGTGGAGGGGGGCAGGCTCTTTTCAATGGTGTGCAGTAATAAGCCAAGGAACAATGGATACAAACTTGAACACAGAAGATTTCAGCTCAACATGAGGAGAAACTTCTTTGCAGTGAGGGTAACAGAGCCCTGGAGCAGGCTGCTCAGAGAGGTTGTGGAATCTCCTCTGGAGACTTTCCAAACCCACCTGGATGCATTCCTGTGTGGACTAACCAGGGTGATCCTGCTCTGGCAGGGGGGTTGGACTGGATGACCTCTTGAGGTCCTTTCCAGCCTCTGATATACTGTGAGACTGTGATATAGGTGGAATTCCAGGCTCCTTCTGTCCCTGGAAAGGGACTTTGGTGCCCACAGTGGGCTTCTACATGGCACTTCCAGAAATAATTGCACAAGCTGCACCCTAGGAGAGCCTTGGGATCCCTTCAGGAACATGCCTGAGAGTGACAGCATGTCTTGACTTTCTCAAGCAGTCACCATGAGCTGTTAGCCACCCAAGCACCTTCAAAAAGCAGTGCTCTGGTGGGTGTTGGGTGATTTGCTACCACTGTGCTATGCAAATACAGATGCATGGGATACCCATCTGGGTGGTCAGAGGTACAGAGAAATAGAGTGTTTGCACTTCTTCAAGTACATGACCAGCATGGTGACATTTTGTACACTCAGAGAAAAAAAAAAAGTCTGTGCAGCTAATCAAAAAGGAGTATTTTAAGTGGTGGTAAGGGCTTGGTGCTCTGCTTACATTTGCAGCAGTGTCAAGAGTATAAAAAGGACAAATGGGACTCACATGTTCATGATGTTCCTATTTATACACACATAAAATAGAGCAGGGGTTTAAAAGGTAATGCAATTTTCTATTCTAACTATACCCTTAATAACAATAGGGGTTTACTGCAGAGATGCAAACAAATCTAATAGAAAATGAGACAATACCATAAAATAGATGCATTCTTCTTTTCTTAATTTTGAAGGACACTTGCCAGGAAACATTTCCCAACTTAGGCAACTCACAACTAATGAAATATAAACTTCCCTTGTGCTGTTGTCTGGATAGAAAGCATTTATTGTGCAGTTTGCTCCTCACTCTGGGTTTCTAACATAATTACTTGTTCCTGTTGCCAAGTGTATAAAGTCTGACCTAGAATTCATCAGGGCTTTCTAACAAAATGTTGACATCAGAAAGAAGATAATACTTTTTAATTCATTCCTAGATGCAAAAGTGATAAGCTTCCACAGTAATGCTGCACACCAGCTAGATATGCATTGATTATCTCTAGCACTTTACTGAAGGCTTCTGTTTAGATTTTGCATATATTTTGCTGCCAGCCCAATTGAAATTAACTGCAATAGCCAATTAAAAATTAGGTTTCTCCACTTTAGATTGCTAACATTTAAAATAGTGTGGATTAAATAAGAGACAGAATCACAGAAAACCACCCAGCTGGAAGAGACCTCCAAGCTCATCCAGTCCAACCCTCAACCCAGCACTGCAGGGTCAACACTAAACCATGTCCCTAAGCACAGGCTGCTGGAACACCTCCAGGGATGGGGACTCCAGCACTGCCCTGGGCAGACCATTCTAATGTCTGAGAACTCTCTCTGGGGAGAAATATTTCCTAGAATCCAGCCTGAACCTCCCCTGCTGCAGCTTGGAACCATTTCCTCTGCTCCTGTCTCTTGCCACCAAGAGGCAGAGTTTGCCCCCTCCTCACTCCAACCTCCCTTCAGGGAGCTGGAGAGAGCAATGAGGTCTCCCTCAGCCTCCTCTTCTCCAGCCTGAACACCCCCAGCTCCCTCAGCCCCTCCTCATAGCCCAGGTGCTCCAGGCCCTTCTTCAGCCTCATTGCCCTTCTCTGGACAAGCTCCAGCCCCTCAATGTCCTTCCTGGAGTGAGGGGACCAGAGCTGAACACAGCACTCAAGGTGTGGCCTCTCCAGTGCTGAGCACAGGAGACAATCTGAACCAAATCATGCCCTGAGAGCATTGTAACTAACATCTGTTTTATGAAAAATTACAGATTCTAGTTAGGAAATTAGAGCCTTCTTCCTCTTGTTACTTAGTTTGTCCCTTCTACCTTTGCTGCTTTAGCTTTTGCTGCAGTCAGAGTGCTGTACCTTTCACAAGAGGCTGGTTTTGTTGATAGCTTTCCCTTCAGTCCTTTGCTGATTGTGTACGTGTTTCTTTTAACCATTTAGCAGTGTTTTGCCACCTAAATGACCATTCCTTTCTCTTTCATTATGAGAGGATATACCCAGGAGTGCCAAAGTGGATTGCTGGCTGGCATTTCATCATGTGTGGCTTCACTCACCGTGTCCTCACTTCTTCACGTTCTTGGCACGTTGGCAGTCTGAGCTGATTTTCCTCTTGGAGCTGAAGGATGCCTGGGGACAAGGACTCCTCTCCCACCAGATGCTGAGGTACCTGGGCTATAATATGCATCATGCATGCCTCAGGTGGAAAATGATGCTGCAGAGTAAGAAAAATGTAAAAAATGAAGGCTGGTTTGTGCCTTGGTTGTTGCTGTCTGACCCCTCCTGCTTGTGCCTTGGTTGTTGCTGTCTGACCCCTCCTGCTTGTGCCTTGGTTGTTGCTCTCTGAGCCCTGACAGAATCACACAATGTCAGAGATTGGAAGGGACCTTCAAAGATGATCGAGTCCAACCCCTCCTGCCAGGGCAGCATCACTTAGGGCAGTCCATGCAGGAATGCATTCAGGTGGGTTTGGAAAATCTCCAGAGGAGGAGACTCCACAACCTCTCTGGGCAGCCTGCTCCAGGGCTCTGTCACCCTCACTGTAAAGAAGTTTCTCCTCATGTTGACGTAAAATCTTCTCTGTTCAAGTTTGTATCCATTGTTCTTTGCCTTATTACTGTACACCATTGAAAAGAGTCTGCCTCCCTCCACTTGACAGCCACCCCTCAGATATTGATAGACATTGAACAGACCTCCTCCTGCCTTTCTGCCTGTGTTGTTGTTGTGTGACCCCTCCTGCTTTCTGCCCAGTTTAAGGGCATTATAACTTGAACTTTTCTCCTCCCTCTTATGGAGGACAGGAGTGAGAAGGTATGAGGAATGTTTGTTTCTGGGTTTCTCAAGCATGGATTGTGCTGCCCAGCACATCTGGAGATAGGCTTGGAGTATTTGGCAGAGGAGGGGGAACCTGGAGGCCAGAGCTGCCTCAACAAGGTAAGACAACCATGAGCACGGCTGGCTCTGCAAAGGGGCAGAGGGAAGGACAGGCAGTGTGGCCTGGAAGAGGGAGTGCAGGGCTGTTGTGTCTGCTGAGAGGACAATCAATGGAGAAAATGATGGAAAAATGATGGAGTGGCTCATTCTGGGGGTCATCTCTAGGCACTTGGAAGAGAATAAGATTATCAGGAGTCATCAGCATGGATTTACCAAGGGGAAAATCCAGGCCTGACTAATCTGATAGCATTCTGCGATGCTGTAAGATGCAGGGAGACCAGGGGGTGTAGTCTGCCTTGACCTTAGTAAGGCTTTTATCACTGTGTCCTATTACATCCTTGTGAGCAAGTTTGGGAAGTGTGGAGTAGAAGAGTGGACAGTGAGATGGCTTAGGAACTGGTTACATAACAGAGTCCAAAAAGTGGTGGTCAATGGTGCCAAGTCCTGCTGGAGAGCTGTAACCAGTGGAGTCCCCCAGGAATCAGCGCTGGGTCTGGTGCTGTTCAATGTCTTCATCAATGACATTGATGAGGGGACAGACAGACAGAGTGTCTGCTCAGCAAGTTTGCTGACAATATGAAACTGTGAGGCAATGGCCTGCCTGTGCCTGGCTGTGTCTAGAATGAGCTTTGGCAGGTGATGCTAACAGGGCACCAATATGTCTGCCTTGCCTCGAGTCCTGCTGCCTTTCCTTCTCTAACACAAAGGAATGATGATTTTTTTTCCTGGTGCTCCCAGTTGTCTTCATTTCACAGATTATCAAGGCAATATACCACAGATGCTCTCCTTATTATAAAAACAATGCAGTTAGGTATGTAAAATGTCAGCCTGAATGCTTCCCTTGCCGGTGTGATGGAGGTTTAAATCCTGAGCAGGACATGTGATTGCAGCTTGCCTTGAGCGTAATAAGGAAGTAATTACTCAGCTGTTGAGAGGCTCTAATATCATTACAGATAACCTGAATGTCCAGGCAATAGCTGCCAATTACCTGAAATGGTTTCAAAATATATTAAAAAAATAAATTATATCCTATTCAAATCATATGGAAATAATACAAGTTATCATAAAAAGAAGGGGGGGAAAAAAGTGTTATGAGATAATTCCAAATGTCAGTTTAGCATATTTGAGCCTATTGGATCTTTAAGCAGAGTTGAATAACATCTTTCATGAAGGAAATGTCTTTTTGGCAAACTGAAAGGGGCAATAATATTTAAAGGTCAGTTAACATGGAGAGTTGGTGCTAGCTATTATTATTATTATTAAAGCTCCAGCTGTATTCCCTTTACACGACATTACCCCACAAATTCTTATTAAAACTGCAAGAGCAAACCACAGCTTTCCCTCTCTTTCTGCCTCCCTCCTTCCCACCACAATCCTGAGATCTGTGCTTCTGCCTTCTCTTCTACATGCATAACAATTTCTCTAGTGAATAGTGCTGGATGATCCTCACCCTGCTCCTGCCAGGCTGCATCCCAGAGACTCATACATTAAAGCTGCTGTCAGTGCTGCCAACTAGAAAAAACCCTCTCCTTTCTGCATCACATTTCAGCTGCCCACCTATAACAGGAGCTCCCCTGCAAACAGTTGTTTAACAGTTCGGAGCTGCTCAGCACATGGTAGCTGAGTTTGGGTTTGTATTTAAAGGATTTTCAGGAGTGTGCTGTACAACTGCTGCTGTGCCGAATGGGAAGGGGGCTGCCTGCCTGCCCAGCTAACTGCCCACCCCTCTGTAACCAGTTGGCATTAATGCTACATGCAATGCAATGACTCAGTTATCCTCAGGCACAACTCACCTGGGGAGAATTCTCTGCGGGGTACATCTCCAGGGGCCCAGAGGGGGTCTGTGGGGGTGTACTGCAGGCTGGCAGCAAGTGGCAGGCAAGGCGAGGGATCTGTACCTCCTGCTGTGTCCCTCTGCACCAGGGGATGATGGCTGTGGGGGGCATGACTCTTGGGCCTCAAGGATGATTTCTTCCTGCTGTGTCCCTCTGCACCAGGGGATGATGGCTGTGGGGGGCATGACTCTTGGGCCCCGAGGATGATTTCTTCCTGCAGTCCCTCTGCAGCTAGCTCTTCCCTGGCCCAGGGCTTGAACTGTGCTCTGCTTGGGTAGCTTTGCCCCTCGTCTCCTAGCTACCTACTCACAAATGTCAATACAAGGAAGGGAATAGTAATTAAAGAGGAGCTAGCCACAATCCACTTTTGAAGCTGGCAGGAGCCACTATGAGCTGTCAGGGAGGTCTGGCATGGGGCTGAAGGGTTTGCTCTGTGCTTGTGTCTGTGTGTGGACGTTGCTCTGTGCTGTGCTCGCAGTCCTCTCATTACCAAGCCAGCCTTGAACAAAGAAGTGATCAGCTGCTTCTGCTGAGCTTCCCTGATGGGAATTTACTGCCAGGGTCTGGAGCTGTGGAGGAGAATGTTGACATGATTGGGACGAGCGGATGGAGAGTGAGTGGGACTGGAGGCTGGAGGCTGCAGTAGGAGGGGACTGAGGGCCATGCACCCCACGCACCTCTGTGGGGATCCAGGTGTTGTTTGCTCCTGCCTTAGCAACAGAGGCGGAAAAGCAGTGACCAAAAAGGAGATGGGCTGATGCTTTGCTTTCTTCACATTGTTGGCTGTGAAGAAAGAAAGTAGTTTTTGGAACCCTTTCAGTCAAGGTGCCTATGCAGCAGGGCTGGCTGGAGCAGGTTGCTGCCCTGCTCCTGGGCACCTGGAGGATGAGCAAGAGACACAGTGTGTGCCAGGCCCTGTTCCTGATGGGCAATTCAGATGTCACAGACAGAGCTTTGCTAAAGAGATGTGAGCTGTGCTGTGTCTGATGCTTGCAGTGCCAGGGGGCTGCTTGGGGGCCCTTTTCTTCAGCAGTGGAGATATAGCCCAGAAACAATGTCTAAAAATGATGCAGGGAGATTTCCTGGTGTTCAGCACAATGAGTGCTTCTCTGTACCCAAAGAGTCTACTAGATGCAATATACAATTGATAAATGGAGAGCCTGCAAAAGCTGACTAGCAGACTTTTTTTATCCTAAGAAGCCTCAAAATAAATAATAAAAAAAGTTTAAAAAAAAAAAGGTAGTTTCTATTTTCACCAAAGCAGAAATGTAGAATGGTTTTCTGCAAGCTATGATTTCATTGGGCCATGGCAGTGCTCTTTTTTGTGCTAACAGAGACACGAGGAGTTGGTGGGTCATGCTCCCATCAGCATAGACCCCAGGGAGAGGTGTTGGTCAAAGCAGGACAACACTGTGTTTGTCCAGGATGAGGTCAGATCCTTGGATGCGAGTTGATTACCCAAATTACCTGATGGTGCCAGTGAGGAGAGATGACACATGGGAGAAGGACCCTTTAGACTTAGAATGGCTGCTCCCATCAGGCAGGTGGGAATGACTCTGTGAGAAGGAAGAGGACTGGCAGCTTCCAGGCATCACCCTCTGCTCACTAGTTGCTTCTTTTCCCTGAGAGCTACCATCTCATCGTAGAGCAGTCTGAAGGATTTGGTCTTCCTACACATGTTAGCTTTTGAATACTGAGAAGCTGAAAGCCAGAGAAGAATCTGGGCTACACAAAGAGTCCAGTGAGCAGGCTGTGCTCCAGCCAGCCTACTCTTTCTGAGCTTCTAACGGTTCTCCTCACCCACCAAGGCAGCAGAGGCATCTAGGAGGCATGGAGGGCAGCTGTGGTGGAAAGTTGCTTGCCCTTGGCTCTTTTTGCAACCCATTAAGGCTGAAGCTGGAGAGATCCAGAACTAGTGCCAATGGGACACTGCAGAAACTTCCCCTTTCTGTTGAGATAGGACGCTCCAGAGAGCCAATCCCAGGGATGTTAATCAAGTAAATAGGAAAGACATGCAGAAAAGTGTTCAGCTGTCTGTTTCTCAGTGCTGTGAGCTTCTTCACAAGCTCTGTATCTATGGTGACACCCTCTCAGAAGATGCAGCTTCCTGTCTGGGTTTTCCAAGGCTGTTTGCACAGCATCCTGACTCCTGCTATGCTTTTATTTCTGGATAAAAATCTAAAGCCTCACAAACACTCAGAATCTTTCTTTTCCTGCTTCTGCTGTCCTTGTCTCCCTCTAAGGGAGCTGCAGCTGTGGAGGAGGTGGAAGTGTTGCCTTTCCTTTTAGCAGCTCTTCCAGGACTGAAGCCACATCTTCTGCAATGCTGCTGCAGCCTGATGCTTGGGCAATGTGAGGCTGCTGCTCACCAGCAGCCATGGGGCTGCACAGAGGCTGATTAGCTTCAGTCTTCAGCAGTACCCTTGTCCAGCCTTACTGCCCTTACCCAGGGTCTGCAGAAGGTGTAGGTTTGGAGCTGGCTCTAAGTGCTGGGTTAAGCCCAGCCCAGGGGCAATGGGCTGGAAACATAACCACAGGTGGGCAAGGAAACCTGGACCCTACCAGGGGGTGGGCTGGAAACCTAACCCTAGGAGGGGTGGGGTGGAAACCTGACCCCAGGTGGGCAGGAAGACCTGGGAGGGGCCCTGGGTCAAAGTTTATTCCACTTCCTGCCAACCCTAACTCTTGCCTGGGGCTCTGCAACACCTCCTGTTAACCACGTGGATTGGGGCCTGCCTCCAGAGAATCCACTGCCATTGAGAATCCATTTCCATCTGCCACCTGGTTCTGTATGTATCTGTGCCTACCCCTTTCCCTTACACCTCTGTAACCTTCCTTTTACTTCATTTTTTATTAATATTTTTTGTTTTTATTTTTTGTTAATACTACCTTTTTTCTTTACTTTTGGATCTGCTCCATGTGGTGGGACTCAGATCCGAAGGAATCCATTGCCAGCTGCATCTAGTTTTGTATCTATGTTTGTATTTATCCCTTCTCTTACACCTCTGTAACTTCCCTTTCCCTTAATTACTGTTTACCTCTGTTAAGAAATTCCATTTTCACTTCCAAAGTCGATGTCAGTCCATTCTTATCGTTTGACCTGTTCCTCTTCTCCTGCCTAATTCCTTTTTCTCCCTAAAAAGGGAGAGGGGAAAGGGAATACAACCTAAATCTGTTCCATTGGGCTGTTGGGCTCTGGGAAAAGCTGAAAGGGCTACTCTGTAATGGATGGATAGGGTGGATAAGGCAGGGCTTGGGCATTTCCACCTGCTGAAGAGGAAGGCTGGCTGCTGCACAGCAACATCAGGAGGAGGTTTATGGTGGGGAAGGAGGTGAGGACAGCATCTCTGAGGCCAGGCAGGGCTCTTCTCCCTGGGGAAACACAGCAAGCTGAACGATCTTCCATCTGGCCTTCACCTGTTCAATAAATATTCTGCCCTGTGCCTGCTAGATGGGAGGAAGAAAACAACGATTAAAGCTTTGAGATGCTTTTATTTGTGAAGTATTAGCTTTATGTCATATATATTCAAAAGCAGGTGCTCATTTAAAGGTTATATTTAATACAGCTCTGCTCTAGTTTTTCTTTTTTATTATTTTCTTACACGTCTTTCCACTTTCTAAGGCAATGCTCCAGTGACTACTGCAATATAATAGCTGCTTTCTCTCTCAGTACACAATTTGACAGCATTTATTCTTTCCTTCAGTGAACATAATTACTTCACATATGGAACCTGTGATAGCCTACAGGCATCCAAGAGAAACCAGAATCATACAATCTGTCCCCTTTGTGAGCTTAATTTACATTCACAAGTGTCATTTTAATAGTGCTGGCAACATGTAGGATAAAAATTACAGGTCAGCTGCAGCATGTCACGGGGAACTGTGCTTAAGTCAATAACATGGTATTATTACATTGGGGATAATTTTACAAGGTAGATCTCACAGGAGGAATTTGACCCCTATTTCTTTAGTTTTCTGCCTTTTGGTTTCCTCCATGAGGTAATTCATTTAGGAATGGATGTTTGTGAAAGCCGCCAGCGCCTCGACGGAGAGCTGAGGCTGGAGCAGGCTTTTCCTTCCCCTCACTGTTCCTTGGAGCAGCACTGACAGCTGCCATGCAGCTGCCACACATATTTCAATGTTTGCACTCTTAATTCTTGAATTATTTTCTTTTTTTTTTTTCTTGATCTGTGTAATCAAAACAGTGGGGGGCTGTCCTGGTTTGGAGCCACAAGCTACTCTGGACCCAGGGAGAGCAAAGATCTCTTACTCCTTTTTGGGGAGTAAGAATAAAAAGTGCTGCACACACTGATTGGCACTTTAAATGGAATTCTATTTACAAATGTACATACAGAAGGTATTCAGGTAGGATGAATACGTTCACAAATAAGTCTGAGCCTACCAGGCCAAAACCTTCCAGAATCCTCCACCCCTACCAGCCTCAGCAGACCAAAGCTTCATTCCCTACCTCAAGCTTCGTC
Source organism: Indicator maculatus (assembly GCA_013399975.1). Lineage (NCBI taxonomy): Eukaryota > Metazoa > Chordata > Aves > Piciformes > Indicatoridae > Indicator > Indicator maculatus. The sequence continues at coordinate 11,178 of VXBD01000967.1, forward strand.
AAGCCTTTGTGATGCATCTCAGAATTCCCCCTGCCAGCCAAAAGTTATCCCCAGACACAAACCATGAGATAAAGAGGTGCCAGAGCTCTCCTCCAGGAGAAGAGAGGAATCATAGAATCAACCAGGTTGGAAGAGCCCTCCAAGATCATCCAGTCCAACCTATCCCCCAGTCCTATCCAATCAACCAGACCATGGCACTAAGTGCCTCATCCAGGCTTCTCTTGAACATCTCCAGGGATGGTGACTCCACCACCTCCCTGGGCAGCACATCCCAATGGCAAATCTCTCTCTCTGTGAAGAACTTCCTCCTCACATCCAGCCTAGACCTCCCCTGGCACAGCTTGAGACTGTGTCTCCTCCTTCTGCTGCTGGTTGCCTGCCTGGGAGAAGAGCCCAACCCCCACCTGGCTACAACCTCCCTTCAGGTAGTTGTAGACAGCAATGAGGTCTGCCCTGAGCCTCCTCTTCTCCAGGCTAAACCCCCCCAGCTCCCTCAGCCTNTGTAGCACTGCTTGGGGTTGTTGTGGCCAAAGTACAGAATCCTGCACTTAGCTTTGTTAAATCTCATCCCCTTGGCCTCTGCCTCCCCATCCAGCCTGTCCAGGTCCATCTGCAGGGCCCTCATATCCTCCAGCAGATCAACTCCTGCTCCTAGCTTGGTGTCATCTGCAAACTTACTGATGATGGACTCAATTCCTTCATCCAGATCATCAACAAAGATATTGAACAGGATGGGGCCCAGCACTGATCCCTGGGGGACACCACCAGTGCCTGGCTGCCAGCTGGCAGTGGCACCATTCACCACCACTCTCTGGGCCTGGCCTTCCAGCCAGTTCTTGACCCATTTCAGAGTGAATCTGTCCAAGCCATGAGCTGCCAGCTTTGCCAGGAGCTTCTTGTGGCAGACAGTGTCAAAGGCTTTGCTGAAGTCCAGGCAGACTACATCCACAGCCTGCCCTGCATTCACCAGGTGGTAACCTGATCATAAAAACAGATCAGGTTGGTCAGGCAGGACCTGCTCCTCCTGAATCCCTGCTGGCTGGGCCTGATCCCTTGACCACCCTTGACATCCTGCTGTGTGATTGCACTCAAGATGACCTGCTCCATAACCTTGCCCGGCACTGAGGAGAAGAGAAAGATATCAGCTAGGCACTGCCTTAAATAGTGTGACACCAGAAACCAGAATAGAATAACAGGTTCAACATCCTGGGATGGCCAGGTCCCTCCCTTAGGACTCTCTGCCTATCTTTTACGATGTCTTTGTGGTCTTGTTAAAGGTACCTGAACTTCAAACCACCACAGAGGCATAGGTTTCTGCCTTCTCATTTCACAGAGCTGACAGAAGGTTCATCTTTCTCTAAGTGATTAGTTTTAGGCAGCTACAGTAGTCTCAGGCTGGGCATTTTGCAGATATTTTGTACAAGAAAAACTCTGAATGCCATGGAGGCATCTTCTGGACAGAGCTACCTATAGAGAATGCCCAATTTAGTTGATACAACACCTAGAACTCTCTTATCCTGGCATCTGTAATATGTGCAAGAGAGGTACCATAAACAACCTAACAAAGCAACAGGTGATTTGGCTTAGGACAAATCTGGGTTGGGGTAGAGTTCTGAATCCAAATATAAAACCAATCTCAGCTACCATTAGTGATTGTTTTCTGGGGATTTTTTTGGTTGGTTTGGGTTTGTGTGTTTGTTTTGCAAAACTCATAATTTACTGCAATTTAAGTTTTCAAAGGTCATTTGATGATCAGAGGGCTGGAGCTGCTCTGCTATGGAGACAGACTGAAAGAGTTGGGGCTGTTCAGTCTGGAGAAGAGAAGGCTCTGAGGAGACCTTCTTGTGGCCTTCCAGTATCTGAAGGGGGCTACAAGAAAGCTGGGGAGGGACTTTTGAGGGTGTCAGGGAGTGATAGGACTGGGGGGAATGGAGCAAAACTAGAAATGGGTAGATTGAGATTGGATGTTAGGAAGAAGTTCTTCCCCATGAGGGTGGTGAGACACTGGCACAGGTTGCCCAGGGAGGTGGTGGAAGCCTCATCCCTGGAGGTTTCTAAAGTCAGGCTGGATGTGGCTGTGAGAAGCCTGATGTAGTGTGAGGTGTCCCTGCCCATGGCAGGGAGGTTGGAACTGGATGATCCTTGAGGTCCCTTCCATCCCCATCCCTGCAAATATTCAAGATGAGGCTGGACAGGGCTCTGGGCAACTTGATCAAGTTGAGGATGTCCCTGCTTACTGCACAGGGGGTTGGACTGGATGGCATGTGGTTTAGGCCCAGCCAACAGCTAAGTCACAGGCAGCAGCTTACAAAACCTGTCATGCCCACTGGTAGGATGGGAGGGAGAGAATTGGAGCAAAATGCACAACCCCCTGAGTTGAGGTAAGGAGAGTTTCTCAGAACACTAATGAAGTAGTACAAAGGGTGTGCCATGAACCTTCCTCAGCTTTCTGTGCTAGCCCACCCCTCATCTCATGGGTGTGATGTTATATGGTATGAATGCTTATCCTGCATGTGGCTTCTCCTGTCTTCTTGTGAAGAAAATTAGCCCCATCCTAGCCAAACCCTGGACACCATCTTAGCATCTAAACTGTCACTGATGTACAGTCTTGCAGGCCTGAGAAATGGGCCAGTGCCAACTGCATCAGGTTCAACAAGTCACAGGGCAAGGTCCTACCCCTGGGTCAAGCCAATCCCAGGCACAAATATAAACTGGCTACAGAGTGGGTTGAGAGCAGCCCTGAAGGGAAGGACTTGGAGGTGTTGATGGATGAGGAGCTCCCCACAAGCTGGCAGTGCCCTCATGCAGCCCAGCAGGCAGCTGTGTGCTGGGATGCATCAGGAGGAGTGTGGCCAGCAGGGCAAGAGAGGGGATTCTGCCTCTGCTCTGCTGAGACCCCACCTCCAATCCTGCCTCCAGTTCTGGTGTTCCCACTGTAAGAGGGACATGGATCTGTCCAGAGGAGGGCCACAAAGATGATGCAGGGGCTGGAACACCTCTGCTATGAGGATAGGCTGAGGGAGCTGGGAGTGTACAGCCTGGAGAAGACTCTGGGGAGAACCTTAGAGCTGCCTCCCAATACCTGGAGGCATCCTACAGGAAGGCTGCAGAGGAACTTTGTACAAGAGTGTCCAGCCATAGGACAAGGAGAAATGGATTGAAATTGAAGGAGAATAGGTTTAGATTGGATATGAGGAAGAAATTCTTCACTCTGAGGGTGGCAAGAGTCTGGAATGGATTGTCCAGAGAGGCTGTGGATGCCTCCTCCCTGGAGATGTTCAAGGCCAGGCTGTTTGGGGCCTTGAGTAACCTGGGCTGGTTGAGAGTTGGAGAGGTTGGATTAAATGATCTCTAAGGCCTCTTCCACCCTAGGCCATTCTATGATCCTCTGATTAATATTGCATGTGTCTGACAACCTATTGGCTAAACACCTTGACAAGTTAGTGATTTCAAACATAACAATTCTCTTTCTGGGTGATGACCTCATGCAATCTACGGTTCAGCTGCAGCAGTAATATCCTTTGCTCCTCAGGAGATGTGCTGGAGTCTTGTCTGCCTTTCCTTAGCCTCTGTCTTTCCCCTCGGCAGACATTAAGTTTATTACTTGCTTGATTAATGGTTTCCTTGTCTGGTTTGCCTGTTTGTGAGAGGAGAAAAAGAGAAAAGAGAGAAGA
>VXBD01000984.1:19461-33690 GCA_013399975.1 Indicator maculatus
CAGGCGGCAAACAGATTCATCCCCTTGTGCTCGGCAAGGAAGGGAGATTGCCTGCACGGACCTGCGTGCGACGTGGACTAAAGGATTCGGCTGTCTGCCCTGCTGGGGACTGGAGCTGCCACCCAAACCCCTCTGGAGCTGCCTGGGAGAGCTCCAGATCTACACTTACACTATACTTACTGTGTACATGTTCTATTATTTCCAATAAATTATATCAATTGTTGATCAATAGTAGGTTAGCAGTCATTAAGAGCAACAACCACTCTGTTCTGATCTTTGTCCCTCCTACAGCCTCTGTCAGGCTAAGACCAGATTTTTCAGGGGGTGGTGAGATGCTTCTATTTTGAAGCCATTACCCCTCATGCTGTCACTCCATGCCTTTGTAAAAAGTCCCTCTTCAGCTGTCCTGTAGCCCACTTCAAATACTGGGCAGCTGGAAGGTCTCACCAGAGCCTTCTCTTCTCCAGAGTGAACAGCCCCAACTCTCTCAGCCTGTCTTCATAGCAGAGGTTCTCCATCCCTCTGATCGTGTTGGTTCTCTTCTAGACCATGTCCCAGGTCCCTCTTGTGCTGGGGGCTCCAGACCGTGGGACACAGTAGTCTGGGTGGTGTCTTTCCAAAGAGGCACAATGCCCTCCTCAACCTGCTGCCCACTCTGCTTCCACAAGTGTCTTACATACTTCAGGGAAAATCCTTCTGGCACAGATGACTGAAAACATCTAATTTTTCTCAGTGTCCTTTAAACTGATTTTGTATTCTCATTTGAGCCCTTGTCTCTTGGCTGATTTCTCTCATGGCTTATTACCTTTCTCTGCCAAAGTCTGACCAAGATGAATTTCAGATCAGATGGGCTGTTCAGAAGGAGTAGTTTGTGTTCATTTTCTGCGTATCAGTGCCACCGTGTGCCTCAGAGCAGATGCACCGCAGGAGAGAAGTGGACACGCGGAGTGTCATTGGAGGGCGAGCAATGACTGCCCTCAAGCGGCCAAAGCCGAGCGCTACTATTTGTGGGCTGTGCTCCACAGTATCAGAGTACATTAAGGGTTGGAAGGGACCTCCAGAGATCATCCAGTCCAACCCCCTTTCCAAAGCAGCAGGGTCACTTAGGGTAGTACCCACAGGAATGCATCCAGGTGGGTTTGGAAAGTCTCCAGAGAAGGAGACTCCGCAACCTCTCTGGGCAGCCTGCTCCTGGGCTCTGGAACTCTCACTGTAAAGAAGTTTCTCCTCATGTTGAGCTGAAACCTTTGATGATCAAGCTTGAACCTGTTGCTCCTTGGTTACTACTTTGCACCAGCCAAAAGATCTTGGCCCCCTCCACTTGACACCTACCCCTCAGCTATTGATAGACATTGATCAGATCCCCTCTCAGCCTTCTCTTCTCCAGACTAAACAGCCCCAGGGCTCTCAGACTCTCTTCACAGGGGAGATGCTCAAGTGCCATAATCATCCTTGTGGCAGAGCACTTAGCTGATGATGAGATGATGGAAAGGCAGTTTCCATGGGGAATCACAGAATGGTCTGGGTTGGATGTGACTCTCAAAGATCATCCAGTCCAACTCCCTCTGCACTCAGCAGGGACATCCCCAACTAGATCAGGTTGCCCAGAGCCCTGTCAAGCTTCACCTTGAATATCTCCAGGAATAGGGCCTCAACCACCTGCCTGGGCAACCTCTTCCCGTGTTCCACCACCCTCATGGTAAAGAACTTGTTCCTAACAGTCAAAGGGGAAGTGAGGGGTCACTGTGTTTGCCTGTGGTTCCTTGGACACATGTCTGAGTTAGTAAGGCCTGTGCAGTGGTTTTTCGGCATGCTATTCACAGTCAATCTGAAGTAGTGTTTTTAACTGATTAGGGGCCTGCTTCAAAGTAAATTAAACTGATAAAGGGAAGAGGCCACACAGAGACAGAAAACATTAGCTGATAAGTGGTGAGTTACCTCCTGTATCTTCCTACTCAGTGAATCAAAGCCACTACTTGCATCTTCAGTCCCTGAAAGACCATGCTAGATTCACAGAAAATGGGCCAGGAGCTGGAAAATGCAAAGTGCAGCCATCCCAAATGGATGGAAAAACAATTTAGGATCACTTTAAACTCTTGTCTTCAGAAAACTGACCTACAGTTAATTCTAAGTTCTGGAGATAGTATCTGCTGCCTCTTAGATCACTCTGTTTGGATGTTAAGGGCCAAGTTATAAATAGGCTTGGAGAACAAACAGTGGAATTCATAATTTGTAGAGATCTAAAAATTATACCAACAGCCCTTCACAATGAGTGATGTTAATGCTAATCACCTCAATAATTAATATTAACAGCTGCATATTGATTTGGACTGTGAATCTTTGTCTTCATCCTGGAAAGGGACAAAAGAAAAAAATGTGGTAATTCTCCTTTCTACCACTCACGAGGCATAAAATACCTGATTTATAATGTGGAGTGAAGTCAGAGGCTCCAAGCCAAAGGTAGGTTCAAAACCAGGTTGGATGGAGGCTTTGAGGAATCTGGTCTGGTGGAAGGTGTCCTTGTCCATGGGAGGGGGTTGGAACTAGACAATATTTAAGGTTCCTTCCAATCCAAACCTTTCTAGAATTCTGTGATTTTCCATTTTGAGTTGAAGGAAAATACCAGAATTTTTGGAAAGTCTTCAGATTCTTGGAATGATTGTAGTAGCCTTGGCAGAATCATAGAATCACAGAATTGTCAGGGTTGGAAGGGACCTCAAGGATCATCCAGTTCCANACATCTAATCTAAATCTCCCCTCCTCTAGCTTGGATCAATCTGAATCTACCCACTTGTAGTTTTGCTCCATTCCCCCCAGTCTTATCACTCCCTGACACCCTCAAAAGTCCCTCCCCAGATTTCTTGGAGTCCCCTGCAGATAGTGGAAGGCCGCAAGAAGGTCTCCTGGGAGCCTTCTGTTCTCCAGACTGGACAACCCCAACTCTCTCAGTCTGTCTCCAGAGCAGAAGAGCTCCAGCCCTCTGATCATCCTCATGGCCCTTCTCTGGAGGGGCCCTCAGGTCAAAGTTTATTCCATTCCCATTTCCAGAACCCTATTTAAGAGGGGCAATTTCCTGCCTCTCTCTCTCCTGCCCTTGGCTCTCCAACACCCTGCTGCTGCTGTGAGCTGCTAACACATGGCCCAGCCTGCTCCACGCAGTCCCAAACACACCTAAGGGGAGTGCATCCAAAGAGAATCCATCTTCCATCCAGGGAATCCTTTGCCAGCTGCATCTGGTTTTGTATAGCTTTTTTATTTATCCCTTTCCCTTATACCTCTGTAACCTCCCTTTTACTTAAATACTTTTTATTTTTTTGTTAAACTTACCTTTCTTACTCCCAAATCTAGTCAAGACTGTTCTTTGTTGTTTTACCTCTCTTCTCCTTCTGCCTCATTTTCTTTCCTTACCAGGAAAAGGAGGGAGGGGAGGCAACCTAAATCTCTTCCATTGGGATTTGGAGCTTAAACAGGAAAAGCTTAAACAGCTGTAGGCTACACACTAGGACGACCTAGGTGAAGAAGTAATAGTTCCCAAAGAATCTTTCTTCTCTTGAGCCAAACTCAAAAAGGAGCAGAGAGTCAGAACAAAGCGTGCTCAATCTAACTGGCTTCCCCTAAGCTGTCTAGAGACATTCAGTGTGTCTGAAATGTGATGCATGTGGAAGATGATATCCTTAAAAAGACTTTGGAGATGCATTTAAGGGTCTGTATCATTTTCTCACAACAGCCTCTTCAGAAACACGCTGGGCCAAATCCATTTGCCTTTCTCTCCTGAGAATTTCAATTATGTCCAATGAAACTAAGTGCAAAAATAAACTGAACAATCTGAGACCTGATATATCTTTGTACTGACATCGAAATGAAAACAAAAAAACTCTGTAGCCTTTTTTTTGTTATTGCTTGCTTTATTTTTTTTCCCCTACTTGTAATTCCTGACTTTGGATAGATTCATTTCTGACTGTTCATGCTGAATTAATTGCAGCCTATTTCATGGTACGACCTTGGAAAGACTATAAAAGGTTAATAAGCTTCTAAGGTGGCAGAGAAGGAAAGTGCCTCTGTACACATCTCAGTACCAGCATTGGTATCAGCCTGCTGCACCCATTTCTGCCTACTGCATCAGAAAAGGGAGCCTTCACTGGGTACCAAGATCATAGCTGTAACATATATGACAGATTCCCCTGATCTGTCTTACCCAAACTCTGACCAGTTTGTTTTCTTATGCTCAGGAGAGCTGCCGTGATCAATATCCTGTAGTGCATACAGCATCTTGCAGCTGGGTCAGGGCAATCCCAGGCACTGATATAGGCTGGGCAGGGACTGGCTGGAGAGCAGCCCTGAAGAAAGGCCTTGGGGGTGGTGGTGAATGAGAAGCTCAACAGGAGCCAGCAGTGAGCACTTGCATCCCAGAGAGCCAAACAGAGTCTGACAAGTGTGGCCAGCAGGGCCAGGGAGGGGATTCTCCCCCTCTGCTCCACTCTGGAGAGACTCCACCTGGAGCACTGTGTCCAGTTCTGGAGCCCCTAGTACAGGAAGGATCTGGAGGTGCTGGAAGGTGTCCAGAGAAGGGCCAGGAGGATGAGCAGAGGGCTGGAGCTGCTCTGCTATGGAGTCAGACTGAGAGAGTTGGGGTTGTTCAGTCTGGAGNTGTCCCTGGCCATGGCAGGGGGGTTGGAACTGGATGATCCTTGAGGTCCCTTCCAACCCTGACAATTCTATGATTCTATGATTTTATGAATCTATGATTCTACAGTGGGAGATCTGCACTCTTGGTCAGTGGATCTAGATCCTTTTGTGAACAAATAGGGCTTAGGAATCTTCCTCTTTGTAGGGGAATGCATTGGCTGCTTGGTTATGATATGAAAGTTGAGAGCTCTGTCTTCAGAATTACTGAGTAGAAATGGAAATGTCAATGTAGCTTCATTGGTTCCTGCTACTTCTGCTTCCTGGCTGGTGTCAGGTACAGGCTTGGGACATGTGGATATGGCACTTTGGGTCATGGTTTAATGGCCATGGTGCTCTTGAGCTGATGGTTGGACTTGATGATTTTAGAGGTCCTTTCCAACCAACACAATTCTGTGATTTTGTGATTCATTCCTCCTCCAAGAACCCACAGCTGCAGCTCTGCCTTGTGCCTCCTGTTAATGCCATCACTATGGGCACGTTTAGCACCAGACTTGGTAGAGGTAGATAATGTCTGGACTTGATCTTTCCCAAGTGAAATGCTATATCAGCCTATGATGAAATGTTATCTCTGAGCTTCTGCTTGGATCCTTGGAGATTCTCATATAGTAACCTGTGGTTTCTGGGCCCCACAGGGCCCCAATATATGTAATAGATGCTGAAGTAGATGTTCAGATTGCAAGAACTGGAAGGACATTGACATTAATGCAACCATCCTCAGCTCATATAATTCTCAATGCTTTTATTGTTATCATCCACTTTTCCTAGGGTCTTAAACTCTTACAAAGGTAAACACAAAAGAAACAGCAAAGAAGCTCATCCTAATTTAGTCTTTCTCAAAGCATTTGCAATGAATTTGGAATAAAAAAATAATAAAGCTTCTCTCCTGCTGGCTTTATGAATTGTTACCTTTGGAAACTTCCAAGGCAAACATTTGTAAGATCTGTGCTTGTGAAGGCTCTTTGCCTTAAAAACACTCCAGGAGAGGCACATGTGTGTTTTCAGTGCATCTGTGTGCTCTGGCCTCAGGGTGGCATGGCTGATTCAGGAATCATTGCTGTCTGTGGAGCTCCCTGCTCTCTCAGGAGAGGCAAAGCCATCCTCCCAGCCTCTTCCTTCCTCTACAGAGAAAAGGCAATTTTTCTGTCAGGCACTTTTTTGTTTGTGTATTCCTAAGAAGGCTGTGAAGTATCAGCTTTGAAAAAAAGCAATGGAATGTCAGCCTGGGAAAGCAACAGCAAACCCAGCTGGATTTGCAATGCTCCTCAAGGCCAAGAGAGCCAGTGGGATCCTGGGGTGCAGCAAGAAAAGTGTGGCCAGCAGGGCTGGGGAGGTTCTTCTCCCCCTCTGCTCTGCCCTGCTGAGACCACACCTGCAATCCTGTGTCCAGTTTGGGGCTCCCCAGTTCAAGAGAGACAGAGACCTGCTGGAGAGAGTCCAAGGGAGAGCCAGGAGGATGCTTAGGGGACTTGAGCATCTCCCCTGTGAAGAGAGACTGAGAGCCCTGGGGCTGTTTAGTCTGGAGAAGAGAAGGCTGAGAGGGGATCTGATCAATGTCTATCAATAGCTGAGGGGTGGGTGTCAAGTGGAGGGGGCCATTTTCCACTAGAGCAGGTTGTTCCAGGCCCCATCCAACCTGGCTTGGAACACCTCCAGACTTGAAGTCTCCACAACTTCTCAGCCACCTATTCCAATGCCTCACCACCCACATGGGGAAGCTTTTACTCCTAATGCCTAATCTCAATTCAGCTGCTTCCAGTTTGGTGCCATTACTCCCTGCCTGTCACTCCATGCCTTTGTCAAAATTCCCTCCCCACTTCTCCTGCAGCCCCTTTCAGGTACTCTTAAGGTCTCCCCAGAGCCTTCTCTTCTCCAGGCTGAACAAGTCCAACACTCTCAGCCTGTCATTAGAGGGGATCTGCTCCAGCCCTCTGATAATCTTCTTGGCCTGTTCTGGACCTGCTCTAACAGTTCCACATCCTTCTTGTGTTGGTGACTCCAAAGCTCCTGAGGTACTCCAGAGGGTGTGTAAAATAAAGATAATTACCCAATAAAGATTCTTTTGTATGATTAAGGTTTTAATATTTAAAACATATGTGCAGCTATGTCAGACCAGGATTAAGACTACAAAGAGAACAAGTCTGTGAAATGTAATTTTCACCTGGGCTAATTTTCTACTGACCTTCTACCATGCATCTACACAAACTCCAGCGCAGCAGAAAGAAAGAAATGCTAACAGCTTTGCAGAGGGGAACTGAGGATTATCCCTTGTGATGCACAGCTCTGAACTATCTTAAACAGGCTGAACTGATCTCACAGAGTGGCATGGAATCTGTGGGTTCATTTCCATGTTGATGAGTCACTCACTTCCAAGGTCCTTGCCTGGGTGCTGCCAGAGAGACAGCTTTACTCTGGAAACTCTGACAAGCTGCTGTGCTTCTATCCCCAAGAAGCAAAGAGTTTGATGGAAGTTATGTGGGGAGAAAGACAACCTTCAGACACAGCAAGGGCAGTTACAGTTCTGTAGGACATTTCTTACTGAATCAGAGAACTGTTCCAGTTGGAGAAGACCTTTAAGATCCAGTTCACCCATCATCTAATTCTACCAAGGCTCTTGCAAACCATGCTTTTAAAACTTCTTTGCCACCTGAAAGCTTTGTCAAGGCTTTCTTTGTTGTGTTGTGATCCTTATTTAAAACAGATTGAGCAGTTAGGAGTGCAGCAGCTGGATCCATCAAAGGGGATGAGCTTCATAACTGGAACAGTCAACCATTAATGCTGTGTCACACAAGTCTGCACACTGGGGTTTCACAGCAATAGAACATCAGAATCACAGGATCCCAGGATGTTAGGGGTTGGAAGGGACCTCTGGAGATCATCCAGTCCAACACCCCTGCCAGAGCAGGACCATAGAATCCAGCACAGGTCACAGAGGAACACATCCAGACAGGGCTGGAAAGGCTCCAGGGAAGGAGACTCCACAACCTCTCTGGACAGTCTGTTCCAGTGCTCTGGGACCCTCACAGTGAAGAAGTTCTTCCTCATGTTGAGGTGGAACCTCCTGTGCTGTAGCTTCCATCCATTGCCCCTTGTCCTATCACAGGGTGCAGCTCAGCAGAGCCTGTTCCTTCCTTCCTTCCTGACCCCCAGCCCTCAGATATTGATAGATATTAATCACATGTGATTCTGTGACTGTGATTCTGTGGTTCTGTGATTCTGTGGTTCTGTGATTCTGTGGTTCTGTGATTCTCTGACTCTGTGTTACTGTGAATCTGTGATTCTGTGGTTCTGTGATTCTCTGACTTTGTGGTGCTGTGATTCTGTGGTTCTGTGATTCTCTGACTCTGTGGTGCTGTGATTCTGTGGTTCTGTGATTCTCTGACTTTGTGGTGCTGTGATTCTGTGGTTCTGTGATTCTCTGACTCTGTGGTGCTGTGATTCTGTGGTTCTGTGATCTGTTTAGATGGGGCCTGTCATCCAACATAGGATATGGGGAGTTGGTTTGGTTATGGCTTGCTTTCTGATTCTAGGTGGCTATTTTCACCTAGAGCAGGCATTCTGCTCCATTGAACCCCCAGGCACTGTGCACAAGTGACAGCCAAGGTGTGGCTCTTGGGCTGCTCCCAGGCAAACCTTGTATGGGCTGCGATTTTACTCAGGGCATACCAAACCTTTTAAATATAGGATACAGGATGCAAAATATGCAACCCAAACATGGAGAGTCCTCCTCCTAATGCTCACAACTGTCATTACAGCTCTTTTATTGGGATCTGCAAACAGAGTGCAATCATCTGAAAGAAACACATTTCAGTACCAGAAACTGAAGGGAAATGAGGACTGAATACCAACAACAAGGACAAGGAGAAGAATAAACTCTGAGGTGTTTGGTTGTTTTTTTGTTTGTTTGTTTTTGTTTTTTTTTGGGGGGGGGGAACATTCTATTTCAGTTTTATTTTCACCTCTTCTCTTTAACTTAAATTAATTTCTGCGTGCTGTTGCAAAAAAAAAAAAAAAAACCCTGCTGTCAGTGAAATGCAGGCAGGCCCTTCCTTATCAGTGAGCAGCTGTCCCCAGCTGCAGCATTTTAATTTTGAGAAGGATATAAGAGCAATACATTTTCACTGACAGCCATGCAGCAAAGCTGCCCTCGTGCTGTAATAACTTGTCCAAGGTGCTTCTATTCATAACTGCTCTCTGCCTATTCCATGCAACTGAATTTTATATTCACCTCTTTGGTTTATTTGTTTGGTTTGGTTTTGGTTTTTTTTAAACATTGTTTAAAGAGAAGGCTGTCCCTTTCTGTTCATAATTTAAAAGCTCATTATTTGGTTGTTTGTTTTGTTTTGTTTGTGGGTTTTGGGGTTTTTTTTCTGCTGGCTTTTCTCTTTCAGTGCTGCTGCTTGTCTGATGTGCTCCTGTTGTCCTGCCAGCAGGCATTCCATTGTAACCAAGGCTGGGCTGTGCTCAGTGCTCCTGCTGTTTGCCATTTTAATTGCTGTTATTGTGTTTGCCCCTCTAAGTAGAAGACTTGGTAAATAGAGTAGTTACTGCACAGCCTTATCTTTGCAAATAGACAACCTGGAATAAAAATTCTCCTTGCAAACCGTTTCACAGGCTCCTAAGAACTCTTCAGAGGAAAGGGTAGGCCCTTTAAAACTCAGGATGATAAAGCATATTTGCATTGCTCCCAAGAACTTACAGCTCTCTCTTAACTAGCTGCTGCAAACCAGTGAAGGTTCTAGGAGTGCTTTCCAAAGGGACTCACTGTGATGACTATGGGAGACGTCAGGGGAAGTTTAGGCTCGAGGTGAGGAGAAAGTTCTTCATGGAGAGAGTTGTTAGCTGTTGGAATGTGCTGCCCAGGGAGGTGGTGGAGTCACCATCCCTGGAGGTGTTCAGGAGGGGATTGGATGTGGCACTTGGTGACATGGTTTAGTAGTCATGAGGTCTTGGGTGACAGGTTTGACTTTGATGATTCTTAAGGTCTTTTCCAACCTTACTGATTCTGTGATTCTGTGTGATTCTGTGACTCTTCAGCTAACTCTTGGATGTTAGGAAGAAGTTGTTCCCCATGAGGGTGGTGAGACACTGGCACAGGTTGCCCAGGGAGGTGGTGGAAGCCACTCCCTGGAGTTTTTTGCAGCCAGGCTGGATGTGGCTGTGAGCAACCTGCTGTAGTGTGAGGTGTCCCTGCCCATGGCAGGGGGGTTGGAACTGAATGATCCTTGAGGTCCCTTCCAACCCTGACAATTCTATGATTCTATGATTCAGCTGTCATCACTTGTCATTCACACACTGGTATCAGTGCTATGGGAGTTTCTAATCCTTTGTCCATCAAACTCTCAGGAAGCCATTTCATTTGGGAGAAATAACACTGTATGCTATGTCTTGAGAGTGTGCCATAAAGAATTTGAGGTCAATAATACTCAGCTTGATAAGATATCATCTCCAGTGTTTCTTGATGTCAAAATGTACTTGGAAGAGAGAGGCTTTTCTGCATGGTTCTGGCTAACTTTTATTCTGTTTGGCTGGGCCTGAAATAGAGACTGCTGTTGAAAACTATAACCCTCAGCCCCTCTATGTTATATATCCAAAGCTAGAAATTGGATTTGGGGTGAGCCAGGGCTGTCACTGTAAAAGCCAGCTGGGAATTTGCCCAGACGTCGTGTCATGATTTGACTCAGCCCAGTATAGATTGGGACCAGACCAAAACAAAAATCCCAAGTCTGGGTCAAACTCCAGATATTCCTCAACTGCCTGATGTGTTTTCAGTCAAGCTTTCCTATTTATATTCCAGTCACTTGTCTGACTCAAATGGTGGAATCCCTTCAAGCATAAGACAAGGAATACAGGCTGTTGGGTTATTCATGTCGATGGAATTGGGGAATTCCAACTGCCACATCACCAGGACACCACTAGAAAACAAGTAACACTCTGTCCTGCTGAGAGCTCACCTGGAATACTGCATCCAGCTCTGGGCTACCCAGCTCAAGAGGGACAGGGATCTGCTGGAGAGAGTCCAAGGGAGGGCTGCAAGGACGCTGAAGGGACTGGAGCACTGCCTGGGGAGGAGAGGCTGAGAGCCCTGGGGGTGTTTAGTGTGGAGAGGAGAAGACTGAGAGGGGATCTGATCAATGTCTATCAATATCTGAGGGCTGGGGGTCAGGAAGGAAGGGACAGGAACAGCCTCTGCTCAGTTGCACCTTGCGATTGGACAAGGGGCAATGGATAGAAACTCCAGCACAGGAGGTTCCACCTCAACATGAGGAGGAACTTCATCATAGTGAGGGTCCCAGAGCACTGGAACAGGCTGCCCAGAGAGGTTGTGGAGTCTCCTTCTCTGGAGACTTTCCAGCCCTGGCTGGATGCATTCCTGTGTGACCTGCACTGGGTTCTATGGTCCTGCTCTGGCTGGGGGTTGGACTGGATGATCTCCAGAGGTCCCTTCCAACCCCTAACATCCTGGGATCCTGGGATCCTGTGATTGATTTCATGTAATTAATCTGGTCACAAATCCTGTGTTTCAAAGCAACAGCACTCGGGATCTGGAGGAAAGAGAGAGGATTCCTGATCAATGCAGATGGCTCATTCCAGAGAACTAAGCCAGGGCTGCAAAAGCAGCCTGAGACTTAGGGGCTGACTGATGGAGTTTCTGCTGGGCCCTAACTCTGTGTTGTAGTGAAACAGCCATAAGGCTGCAGTCATTTTCCATGAAGGCTTTCACTTTCACAGCACAAGGATTTATTTTCACCTTCCAAATTGTTTGAGGATATTGAAACCCTGTGCACAAGCCTTCCTGTTTTGAAAGTGCTTGAGTTTCTGTGCTTGACTGTGGATTTTTTTTCCCCCTTCTATTTACAGCCCATGCAGGCATTAATAGATATTGGTGAACCCTTTTGCTGAAAGCTTCATGAGAAATTTGAGGCCCCAAGTACTCATCTAATGAAATTCTGCTTCCAATCTGTCCTGTAATTAAATACACTGGAATGATGCAGTCCTGAAATGCTGTTTGTATGTTTAAAGCAGTTTTTCTTGATCTCTTATCACGTTTTTAGACTTACTTTTCCAGACTTTTGCGTGTTTGTGCACTCCTTTGTGCAAAATGCTGGACTGAACAGAGACATCTGATTCAAGCCAACAGAGATGCAGACACCTAATGCAAGCACTGGGAGTATAAATGTGTCTGAGCAGTCATTTCTGTCAGTGGCTACCCCATTTATTTACAATTGGTCATAATGTGCAGATTAAACATCTAGTTTGCATAGACCAGAAAATGAGTAACCCTGATGGGATGCTAGTGAGTAAAGGTTTCACAGGATCCCAGGATTTAAAGGGTTTGGAAGGGACCTCTGGAGATCCTCCAGTCCAATCTCCCTGCCAGAGAAGGATCACAAAATCCAGAGCAGGTCACACAGGAACACATCCAGACAGGGCTGGAAAGGCTCCAGGGAAGGAGACTCCACAACCTCTCTGGGGAGCCTGTTTCAGTGCTCTGTGTTTAAGGATCCAGAGGGACCTGGACAGGCTGCAGAGCTGGGTCCAAGTCACCCTCATGAGGTTCAACAAGACCAAGGGCAAGGTCCTGCAGCTGGGTCAGGGCAATCCCAGGCACTGATANGAAGTGCTGGAATGTTTCCAGAGAAGGGCCAGGAGGATGATCAGAGGGTTGGAGCTGCTCTGCTGTGGAGACAGACAGAGAGTTGGGGTTGTTAAGTCTGGAGAAGAGAAGGCTCTGAGGAGACCTTCTTGTGGCCTTCCAGTATCTGAAGGGGGCTCCAAGAAAGGTGGGGAGGGACTTTTGAGGGTGTGAGGGAGTGATAGGAGTGGGGGGAATGGAGCAAAATGAGAAGTGGGGAGATTCAGATTGGATGTTAGGAAGAAGTTGTTCCCCATGAGGGTGGTGAGACACTGGCACAGGTTGCCCAGGGAGGTGGTGGAAGCCTCATGCCTGGAGGTTTTTGCAGCCAGGCTGGAGGTGGTTGTGAGCAACCTGCTGTAGTGTGAGGTGTCCCTGGCCATGGCAGGGGGGTTGGAACTGGATGATCCTTGAGGTCTCTTCCAACCCTGACAATTCCCAATTACCAATCTCTTGCTCTTTCTCCATTTTTCCTTCCTCTCTCTCTCTTTCTCTCTCTTCAGTTAATAAACAGCCTGGCTTCTCATACTTGGCCTCATTTGTGCCTCTAATGTCACAGCACAGGAATGTTCAAAAGAGAACTGAGTCTCTCTCCTTCCTCCAGACTGAGAGAGGGGTGTGGGGCGTGGTGTTTAGAAACCCTTCCACAGCACCTCCAAACATCTCTCTGTTGTCAAATTTAGTTTTCTACCACCCAGGAACACAAATGCTGGCTGCAAGCAGTAATCTGACTGCATGGAGCTAAATGATCTTTAAGGCAGAATAGACTCACAGAGCTTAAATAATTCCTTTTCTTCTTTGCCAGCATCACACAATGCACTTAATGCAAGGGAATGACATCAGGTACGTGCAGCATGCTCTGAGCACAGTGCTCTGACTGTGCCATGGCTGTGCTCATTTACATTGTTCCAATAAAAGCCATTGCTCCTCTATTCATTTTATACCTGACTTCATCTCCTTGCTCAGGCCAGGGGAGTTTTAGGCTTGGAATCATTTATAAAACAGGTATTCATGCTTTTGGTCAGTTTCCTTACATTTCACCTGTGGTACCTAGCAATGTGGTTTCAGTTCAGGAGTTGGTGGTGAATTTAGAATACTTGAAAATATTCCCAAGCTTGTTTGGTGGAAGGTTCTGAATATTAATGCATTTCAGTACAATTCCTCCCTGTTCTGTTGTTCCTGCTTTCCTTTGAAATGCAGTCAACAGCCTGCACTACCACAACAACAAAAATACGTGCACTTATCTTGAGGCCATTAAAGTCCTCCAGCTGTGTTTACCTTCCTTTTTTTTTTTTTTTGTGTAAGGAATGAGTAAAAAGCTTTCAATAAAATGTTGTTTAGAAAAGCAATAGGAAGGACAGAGGAAGTTCCTAGCAGGGATTAGACACTTCAGCCTTCCTGACACTTGCTGCAGAGCAGAAACCTCCTGTATAATGTTAGCTGCCTTCTTCATTCCTACTGAGTCATAGAATCACAGAATTGTCAGGGTTGGAAGGGACCTCAAGGATCATCCAATTCCAACCCCCCTGCCATGGGCAGGGACACCTCACACTACAGCAGGTTGCTCACAGCCACCTCCAGCCTGGCTGCAAAAACCTCCAGGGATGAGGCTTCCACCACCTCCCTGGGCAAACTGTGCCAGTGTCTCACCACCCTCGTGGGGAACAACTTCTTCCTAACATCCAATCTGAATCTCCCCATTTCTAGTTTTGCTCCATTCCCCCCACTCCTATCACTCCCTCACACCCTCAAAAGTCCCTCCCCAGCTTTCTTGGAGCCCCCTTCAGATACTGGAAGGCCACAAAAAGGTCACCTCAGAGCCTTCTCTTCTCCCGACTGAACAACCCCAACTCTCTCAGTCTGTCTCCACAGCAGAGCAGCTCCAGCCCTCTGCTCATCCTCCTGGCCCT
>VXBD01001011.1:16165-28902 GCA_013399975.1 Indicator maculatus
CTAAACACCCCCAGGGCTCTCAGCCTCTCCTCCCCAGGCACTGCTCCAGTCCCTTCAGCATCCTTGGAGCCCTCCCTTGGACTCTCTCCAGCAGATCCCTGTCCCTCTTGAACCTCACAGACTATAAACCAGTAGGAAAGACAAAAGGCAGGGTGGGATGGGGTGTTGTCCCTTCCTTCTGCTCTTCCCCTTGTGTTCCTCACTCAAATGAAGCCTCAGATCTCCTTGTCCCTGTGGAACTGGGGAGCCCAGACCTGGCTGCAATATTCCAGGTGAGGTCTCAGCAGGGCAGAGGAGAGGGGGAGGAGAACCTCCCTGGCTCTGCTGGACACACTCCTCTGAATGCCCCCCAGGACCCCCTTGGCCTTCTTGGCCCCCAGGGCACATTGCTGTCCCATGCAGGACTTGTTGTCCACCAGCACTCCCAGCTCCTTCTCCTTGGGGCTGCTCTCCAGCAGATCCCCTCCCAACCTGTCCTGCTGCAGTTTCTTCTTCCTTCCCAGCTGCAGGACTCTGCACTTCTCCTTGCTGACCCTCATTAAGTTAATGCCAACAGATTAGTGCTCAGCTGCAGGAAAAAGCAGTAACATAGCTTTACAGAATTCAAATATTTGCTCTCCAATGCCTTATTTTTGGGTTTTTTTGTGAGTGTAAATATTTTGCTTTAAGTAGGTCCTCGATCTGAGTGCTGACAATCCTGACAGTAACTGGCAAGAGGGCAGGGAGGCAAATAATGGGAACATCAGCTTTGAAATGCAATGAAGCCACAAGATGACTGACAAGGATCCTCTCCCTAATAAACTCTCCCTGACTGTAAGCTACTCTAGCATCAATGAGGACAGTGACAGATTAATTTAATCAGTAGGATTTGCCAGCTAACCAACTGAACAGGTCAGGAAAGGATTGTTTGTTTGTTTGTGTGAGGAAAGAAAGAGCTTTGATTGTTTAATGCACCCAACCCCAAAGGTTTCCTTTGGGGAGAGCTGTGGTGCAGGGACTGTGTGGGAAGAACACAGTACTGGGGAGCTACAGCTGGACAAAGTCTCAAGCTCTGCAGGGGGAAGTTTAGGCTTGAGCTTAGAAAAAAGTTCTTCCCAGAATAAGAGAGATTGGCCATGGGGATGTGCTGCCCAGGGAGGTGGTGGAGTCACCATCCCTGGAGGTGTTTAAGAAGAGACTGAATGAGGCACTCAGTGCCATGGTCTGGTTGATGAGTTGGGGTTGGGTGATCTGTTGGACTTGATCTTGGAGTTCTCTTCCACCCTGCTTGATTCTGTGATTCTCTGATACCCAACACACCCTGGTGAGCCCACAGCAGACAGCTTATAGCTCTCTGTTTTCTGGTCCTTCAGGTGCCCAGCAGCTCCTTCCACCTCCTCCTTAAACTCTGGATGGCAAATTGGAATTGTCATGATCTAGCCCCTTGACACATCTGCTTTATGACTGCTGCAAAAGCCAGGTGCTGGCTGCAGCTGAGCTGGGTCAGCCTGGACATGCTCTGGCACAAGACAAACAAGAGACTGGAGGCTGGCTTTGGACAGGCACCCCCTGGCTGCTCCACGGCATTCAGGGAAGCAGCAGCCCAGGACTCAAGCTGCCTGTCCTTGGGCCATTTCCACACCTTCTGCATGCTCTTCAGCTCTGCTGCCCTGGCTGCAGATCTTGGGGAGGGACTTTTGAGGGTGTCAGGGAGTGATAGGACTGGGGAGAATGGAGCAAAACTAGAAATGGGGAGATTGAGATTGGACGTTAGGAAGAAGTTGTTCCCCATGAGGGTGGTGAGAGACTGGCAGAGGTTGCCCAGGGAGGTGGTGGAAGCCTCATGCCTGGAGGTTTTTGCAGCCAGGCTGGATGTGGCTGTGAGCAACCTGCTGCAGTGTGAGGTGTCCCTGCCCATGGCAGGAGGGTTGGAACTGGCTGAGCCTTGAGCTCCCTTCCAACCCTGACAATTCCATGATTCTATGGCAGGGGGGTTGGAACTGGCTGATCCTTGAGCTGTCTTCCAACCCTGACAGTTCTGTGACTCTATGATCTTCTTGATCACCCTCTTCAGCAAGGGATCTGGACAGATAGTCCACATCTCCAAAACAAACTTCAGAGCAGTTCATGCCAGGAGCCATGAGTGGTTCAGCAAGCTGCAGTGAGCCCCTCCTCTGGCTCCACAGCACCCCAGTGCATGCTCATGAGGCAGAGGCCTCTGCCACGCTGTCTAGCAGCCAGAAAGCAGCAAAACACCAAGGGAGCAGTCCTGGCACCACCCTCTCTCCCTTGAAATATGAAAGGCTGTTAAAAAGGAGTCAGACAAATGTCAGTGCAATGAAGCAGTGCTTTTAAAGCCAGCCCTCATTACTGCAAATACTTTGCTCCCCATGCATCCCTTGAGTCACATCCTCTGAAGTCTACTGCCTGGAACAAAATATTTACTACTTGTCAGGGTTTGCAGCCAAGTCAGAGGTGGGGAAAGCTAATGGGGCTGGGTTTTGTCTGATGCATCTGCAACAATTCGCAGCTAACAGGCAACAGTCACACAGACAGCAGCAGACCCTCTGCCAGGGCAGCACAAGGAGGTTCTGCTGCCTTCCTCAGGGCTTGCTGGCAGCTGGCAGCATCACTCACATGTACAAAGCACCTCTGTCCACCTGTATTTAAAACATGGAACTGCATGGGACTGGTGCAGAAGAAACCAGTCTGGCTTCAGTGTTGATCTGCAGCAGGGCAGGGAGGCTCTGCAGAGGGACTTGGATAGATTGGATCCATGGCCAGGAGGAGCTTCAACAAGGCCAAGTGCCAGGGCCTGACCTTGGGGCACAACAACCCCAAGCAGTGCTCCAGGCTTGGGGCAGTGTGGCTGGAAAGCTGCTGGCAGAAAGGGCCCTGGGGGTGCTGCTGGCCAAGCAGCTGAAGAGGAGCCAGCAGTGTGCCCAGGAGGCCAAGAAAGCCAAAGGCATCCTGGCTGGGATCAGCAATGCTGTGTCCAGCAGGAGCAGGCAGGGGATTGTCCCCTGGGACTCAGCTCTGGGGAGGCCACACCTGGAGTGTTGTGTCCAGTTTGGGGCAGCTCAATCCAAGAGAGATGTGGAGGTGCTGGAGGGAGTGCAGAGGAGGGCAAGGAAGCTGGGAAAGGCCTGGAGAAGAAATGTGATGGAGAGCAAGTGAAGGAGCTGGGGATGGTTAGTGTGAAGCAGAGGAGGCTGAGGGGAGACCTCCTGGCTCTCTGCAGCTCCCTGAAAGGAGGTTGTGCAGAGGTTGGTGCTGCTCTCTTCTCACAGCTCATGAGCCAGAGAAGAAGAGGGAACAGCCTCAAGCTGCAGCAGGGCAGGGTCAGACTGGACAGGAGGAAGAATTTTTTCCCATCCAGAGTGGTCAGGGATTGGAATGTGCTGGGCAGGGAGGTGGTGGCTTCAAAGTAGAGCAGAGCAGATTGAGATTGGATGTGAGGAAGAAGTTGTGCAGCATGAGGGTGGTGGAACACTGGAAGAGGTTGCCCAGGGAGGTGGTTGAGGCTCCATCCCTGGAGATCTTCAAGGTGAGGCTGGAGAGGGCTGTGGGCAACCTGATCTAGTTGGGGATGTCCCTGCTGAGTGCAAAGGGCTTGGACTGGATGAGCTTTGGAGGTCCCTTCCAGCCCAGCCCATGCTCCCCATAGCCACCCTGTATGTCCTGCTATGTGCTTAGGAGGTCTCCCTGAAGCCTTCTCTTCTCCAGGCAGATCAGCCCCAGCTCTCTCAGCCTTTCCCCACGTGGCAGGGCACTGCCATTCCTCTGATGGTTCTCATGGCTGCTCTCTGGATGCTTCCCTGCCTGTCTGCATCTGTTTTGTGCAGTGCTCTATCTGCCAGCTAATGCCAGGAGCTTCCTGCTGACTCCCTATCCCTCAGCTGGCAGGGGATAAGCAAACCTGCATTCATGATCATCAGCAGGCTTTAAAGTCAGCAGTTAATCTCCCAGAAGCAACTCCACAACGTGGAAAAATCCAACCCAAACCAGCAGTCACATGCTGGGGTTTGCTGCCCTTACTCAGGGCACAAACACACCCTGAGCAGGGAGGATTTCTGTCTCTCTGTCACAGGATCAGAGGATGTTAGGAGTTGGAAGGGACCTCTGGAGAGCTTCCAGTCCAACCCCCCTGCCAGAGCAGGACCAGAGAATCCAGCACAGGTCACACAGGAACACATCCAGACAAGGCTGAAAAGGCTCCAGACAAGGAGACTCCACAACCTCTCTGGGCAGCCTGTTCCACTGCTCTGTCACCCTCACAGTCAAGAAGTTCCTCCTCATGTTGAGGTGGAACCTCCTGTGCTGCAGTTTCCATCCATTGCCCCTTGTCCTATCCCAGGGCACAACTGAGCAGAGCCTGTCCCTGTCCCTTCCTTCCTGACCCCCAGCCCTCAGCTATTGATAGACATTGATCAGATCCCTCTCAGCCTTCTCCTCTCCACACTAAACACCCCCAGGGCTCTCAGCCTCTCCCCCCAGGCACTGCTCCAGTCCCTTCAGCATCCTTGGAGCCCTCCCTTGCACTCTCTCCAGCAGATCCCTGTCCCTCCTGAACCTCACAGACTATAAACCAGCAGGAAAGACAAAAGGCAGGGGGAGGGTGTGTTGTCCCTTCCTTCTGCTCTTCCCCTTGTGTTCCTCACTCAAATGAAGCCTCAGATCTCCTTTCCTGTCTGACTGTAATGCAGGGCAGCTCATCAGGGTTACTCCAACCAAGAACTGTGCACACAGAGATGTTTACACCACACTCTCTGGGTGTTATTTGGCACCAGACATAAGCCCTCAAGCAGCATTTCCTTTTCCCTTGCATGACACTCAGTGAGGACAGCAGAGTGAGGACCTCCCTGCAGACTGCTCCCAGTCTCTCTCCCCATCTATCCTCTCTCCCTTCACCTGGAGAGCAAGAGGAAAAAGCAAACCATGAAATCCTGCTCTGCCTTTGTCAGGAAGCCTGGGCTGTGGCTCAGAGCCATGACAGAGAGGCTGTGTGCTCCTGAATGCTAACTAAGCTCCCAGGCTACAGACTTTCTCTCTGTGGAGCTTAAAAAGAGCTCCCACTGCACACAGGGATGTGTTGGCATGGCAACGTGGAAAGAAGAAATCAGCCCTGCCTGGCACTCCTGCAGGAGCAGCAGACTGCTCTGTGACTCTCACTCCTGTAAAAGCTGTCTGATGGGATCCACCACCACCTCTCCTCCATAGGTTAACCCTGGGCCCAGCTCTGTGGAATCATGGAATCAGTCAGGGTTGGAAGGGGCCTCAAGGCTCAGCCAGTTCCAAGCCCCCTGCCATGGGCAGGGACACCTAACACTACAGCAGGTTGCTCACAGCCACATCCAGCCTGGCTGCAAAAACCTCCAGGCATGAGGCTTCCACCACCTCCCTGGGCAACCTCTGCCAGTCTCTCACCACCCTCATGGGGAACAACTTCTTCCTCACATCCAATCTGAATCTCCCCACTTCTAGTTTTGTTCCATTCCCCCCCAGTCCTATCACTCCCGGACACCCTCAAAAGTCCCTCCCCAGCTTTCCTGTAGCTCTCTTCAGATCCTGGAAGGCCACAAGAAGGTCTCCTCAGAGCCTTCTCCTCTCCAGACTGCACAACCCCAACTCTCTCAGGCTGTCTCCAGAGCAGAGCAGCTCCAGCCCTCTGCTCATCCTCATGGCCCTTCTCTGGACACCTTCCAGCACCTCCAGATCCTTCCTGGAACAGAGGCTCCAGAACTGGACCCAGAGCTCCAGGTGTGGTCTGAGCAGAGTGGAGCAGAGGGGGAGAATCCCCTCCCTGGCCCTGCTGGCCACACTTCTCTTGCTGCAGCCCAGGCTCTGCTTGGCTCTCTGGGCTGCAAGTGCTCACTGCTGGCTCCTGCTGAGCTTCTCCTCCCCCAGCACCCCCAAATCCGTCTGTTCAGGGCTGCTCTCCAGTCCCTGCCCAGCCTGTATCAGTGGCTGGCATTGCCCTGACCCAGCTGCAGGACCTTGCACTTGGTCTTGTTGAACCTCATGAGGTTGTCATGGGCTCAGCTCTGCAGCCTGTCCAGGTCCCTCTGGATGGATCCCTTCCCTCCAGCCTGTCCAGGTCCCTCTGGATGGATCCCTTCCCTCCAGCCTGTCCAGGTCCCTCTGGATGGATCTCAGCCCTCCAGCCTGTCCAGGTCCCTCTGGATGGATCCCTTCCCTCCAGCCTGTCCAGGTCCCTCTGGATGGATCCCTTCCCTCCAGCCTGTCAGCCACATGCTGATGTCCACCCGCAAGCTGAGAGGACCTGCCCCCATCAGACAGGCGTGGGGCTGGTGGGGAACTGTGCCCAGTGCTGGGCTAACCTGTGCCTGGCAAGTACACCAAGACCCTATGAAGAGAGCCCTGGGGCTGTTTAGTGTGGAGAAGAGAAGGCTGAGAGGGATCTGATCAATGTCTCTCAAGAGCTGAGGGCTGGGGGTCAAGTGGAGGGGGCCAAGCTCTGCTGGGTGCTGCACAGCAAGAAGCCAAGGAGCAATGGAGACAAACTGGACCAGAGAAGGTTTCAGCTCAACAGGAGGAGAAACTTCTTTGGTGTGAGGGTGCCAGAGCCCTGGAGCAGGCTGCCCAGAGAGGTTGTGGAGTCTCCTTCTGTGGAGCCTTTCCAAGCCCAGCTGGATGCATTCCTGTGCTGACTCCCCTGGTTGCTGCTGCTCTGGCAGGGGGGTTGGACTGGAGGATCTCTGGAGGTCCCTTCCAGCCTCTGATGTTCTGTGGTGCTGTGACACACACATGAGTGTCAGTAATGGAGAAAAGGGAGGAAGGGAGCTGGCAAGCGTGGGGCTGACTGGGTTCATGACCACAGCTCCAGGCTCTTCTGCTCCAGGCCTGTGAGCTCCTGAGAGCTGATCATTTCCTGGGCAGAGGGTGAGGGGTCAGGCAATGACCACCCCTGCATCCCAGGCTGGCACCTAAGAACCTGCTGCTTCCCTTCCAAGGTGTCTTTGGGGAAGAAGTTGCTGCTTCAGCTCTGCTCAAAACAACCCCAGCTGTGTGTCTGCAAAAGAAGGCTCTGTTGTTTGGGACCCAGCCTTCCTGCAAAGATTCCTGCCCTTAGATTGAAACTAGAATGGAAGAAAATGTGCTGGCACAGTCCCCAGCAATACCACCTGCCAGCTGCACCTGCACAGGCCACTGCCCACTGCACTCTGCCAGCCTGGCTGTGGTGGTAGAATCACAGAATGGGCTGGGTTGGAAGGGTCCTCCAAAGGTCAGTCCAAGCCCCTCTGCACTCAGCAGGGACATCCCCAACTAGATCAGGTTGCCCACAGCCCTCTCCAGCCTCACCTTCAAGATCTCCAGGGATGGAGCCTCAACCACCTCCCTGGGCAACCTCTTCCAGTCTTCCACCACCCTCATGCTGCACAACTTCTTCCTCACATCCAATCTCAATCTGCTCTGCTCTACTTTGAAGCCATTGTCCCTGCTCCTGTCCCTGCAGCCCTTTGCAAACAGTCTCTCTGCAGCCTTCTTGCAGCCCCTTCAGGTCCTGGCAGGCTGCTCTTAGGTCTCCCAGGAGCTCTAGTTTGAAGCTATTAAATCACTCCAGCTTCACCCCTCTGCAAGAGGCAGAGAGCTGAGCTAAGCCCCAAGGGCAGGAGCCCACAGAGAAGCAGGACACAGCCCTGCAGAGGCAACCCAGGGCAAGCAGGGACAGAAGGAGAGGACACAGTCTCAAGCTGCACCAGGGGAGGTTTGGGCTGGATGTGAGGAAGAAATTCTTCCCAGACAGAGAGACTGGCCATGGGGATGTGCTGCCCAGGGAGGAGGTGGAGTCACCATCCCTGGAGGTGTTTCAAAGCAGCCTGGATGAGGCACTCAGTGCCATGGGGGAGTTGATTGGATGGTGTTGGGTGAGAGGTTGGACTGGATGAGCTCTGAGG
This sequence comes from Indicator maculatus, assembly GCA_013399975.1. Taxonomy (NCBI): domain Eukaryota; kingdom Metazoa; phylum Chordata; class Aves; order Piciformes; family Indicatoridae; genus Indicator; species Indicator maculatus. Next base: position 24,064 of record VXBD01001011.1, read on the forward strand.
TCTTTTCTAACCTGGTTCATTCTGTGACCAGCCTCTGTCTGTCTGTCTGTCCCCTCATCAATGTCATTGATGAAGATGCTGAACAGGATTGGAGCCAGCACTGATCCCTGGGGACTCCACTGGTTACAGCTCTCCAGCTGGACCTGGCACCACTGATCTCCACTCTTTGAACTCTGTCTTGTAATCAGTTCCTAATCCACCTCACTACCTGCTCTTCCATCCCACACTTCCTGAGCTTACTCACTAGGATGTCATGGGAGATGGTGTCTAAGGTCCCAAACTGATTCCAGACTGTTTCTTTCAAAGCTTCACCTCCCTTTTCTCCTGCCTAATTTGCTTTCCTCTCCTGGGAAGAAAGGGAGAGGGGAAACACCTCAATCTCTTCCATTTGGGCTTTTGGGCTCTGGGAAAGCTTAACCCACAACACCCAGCCAAGACCAGTGCTGGAGGATTGAGATCTGGCCCATGGAAACTTCATTTTCAGCCCCTACCAGAGCAGGCAGCCAAACATGGGTGGTGGGGAGGCAGCACAGAGGTCAACAGACCAAGGGCAAATTATTTTTATCCAGGAGAAGGGGAGACAAAAGCAAACCTGTGGCTGGCAGGAGGTGTTCTGTATCTGATGGAATGAGTAACAACTCATCCTTCCCCAGCCCCAGCAGCCCCAAGAAGGGCTGTGGAGGTTTGCTCAAAAGGTTTGAGCAGCGTTTGTGGCTTGCAGCCTGAGCAGCTGGCAGGGCTGGAACACCTTAGGAAAGAGATTTCCTCCATCTTCCCATCTCAGAGGTTGCCACCAGCTACACTTCCTGGGAGTGCTGATGGCACCAAGCAAGCACCAGTTGCCAGGGCAACACTCACAGGCACTCTGCTCTTCCTCCTTCCCTCCCTGCTGCTGCTGCACTGCCCCCTGACAATGCTCACAACCTAACAAGAAAACACCAAACTCAGTCAAAACAGCAACAGGGAGCCCAAAGAAAAACCCTGGGAAGCTGGAGAGGTGGTGCCTGCAGAAGAGAAGGCTCCAGGGAGACCTAAGAGCAACCTGCCAGGACCTGAAGGGGGCTACAAGAAGGCTGCAGAGAGACTGTTTGCAAAGGGCTGCAGGGACAGGAGCAGGGACAATGGCTTCAAAGTAGAGCAGAGCAGATTGAGATTGGATGTGAGGAAGAAGTTGTGCAGCATGAGGGTGGTGGAACACTGGAAGAGGTTGCCCAGGGAGGTGGTTGAGGCTCCATCCCTGGAGATCTTGAAGGTGAGGCTGGAGAGGGCTGTGGGCAACCTGATCTAGTTGGGGATGTCCCTGCTGAGTTCTCCTGTTCTACAAGAGTTCCCCCCTGCTCTCCAGGAGTTCTCCCCTGTTCTTCAGGCTGAACACCCCCAGCTCCCTCAGCCTGGCCTCACAGCAGAGCTGCTCCAACCCCCTGAGCATTTTCCTGGCCCTCCTCTAGACCCTCTCCATCAGGTCCATGTCCTTCCTGTGCTGAGGGCTCCAGAGCTGCACACAGCACTGCAGCTGAGGTCTCAGCAGAGCAGAGCAAAGTGGCAGAATCACCTCTCTGGCTCTGCTGGCAATGCTGCTTTGGCTGCAGCCCAGGCTGCCCTTGGCCTTCTGTGCTGCAAGCTCACCCTGCCTGCTCCTGGCCAGCTTCTCATCCCCCAGCACCCCCAAGTCCTTTTCCTCAGGGCTGCTTTCTCTCCCCTCCTCCCCCAGCCTCTCTTGACAATGAGGATTGTTCCAGCCCAGCTGCAGAACCCTGCACTTGCTCTTGTTGAACCTCATGAGGTTCCCCTGGGCACCACCTCTGCAGCCTGCCCAGGTCCCTCTGGATGCCATCCTGTCCCTCTGCTGTATCAACAGCACCATGCTTGCACTGCCCAAAACTGTGCCAGAGCTTGAGCTGCAACCAAGAAACTTCTGATTTCTGAAGTCCCAAAAGGAGGTGGGAGAGCAGAGCCAACCCCTCAGAAAAATTGATGGTTGGCCAAAATGTTGATTCTTTCAGGATTTAGAGACCAGTGGTGCCAGCCATAGGAATTCCTACAGGGCCTGCTCTCTGCAGCACTTACTGAATATACAGAGGCAGAGAGAAGATGGCAGGAGATAGGAATTACATGGGAAAAGATGGAATTTCTGTGGCTTCCCTCCCAGTGCTCTGCAGAAGCACAGCTGAGAGTGCTCCGAAAAGGCTCTGCTGCTTCTGCCTGTGCTGTCTTCAGGCACAGAACTGGAACATGCCTGAAATATTCCAACAATGCCTCCCAGAAAATGGCACTTGTATGGCTCTTAACACAGAGCAATTCCAGAAGTCTGCTCTGTCTGCCTGCCTCTAAACTGGCAGAGATGAGGTGGGTGCACAGTTAATTACTGCCACATTTCCTGGGCTAAGGGAGGGAGATCAGAATGCTTAATTAACAGCTTCTGCCCCATGGGAGCCATCAGTGACAGGGGAGGATGAATTCTTCCAGCTGTGTGAAAGAACCAAGTGACACAGGGCAGCCAGCAAGCAGTCCAGCTCTCAGTGCCACTGACTCTGCAGCCTGCCTCTGCCACCCAAGACAGGGAGCTTGCTAAAGATGCACATCTGACACCATGGCTTAGAACCACAGAAACATTCAGATGGGAAAAGTCCCTCAGGATCACCAAGTCCAACCCACAACCCTACTCTACAAGGCTCACCCCTAAACCACAGCCCCAAGCACCACAGCCAAACCACCTTCAAACACAGCCAGGCTTGGGGACTCCACCACCTCCCTGCCCAGCACATTCCAAGCCCTGACCACTCTTGAGGGGAAAAAATTCTTCCTCCTGTCCAGTCTGACCCTGCCCTGCTGCAGCTTGAGGCTGTTCCCTCTTCTTCTCTGGCTCATGAGCTGTGAGAAGAGAGCAGCACCAACCTCTGCACAACCTCCTTCAGGGAGCTGCAGAGAGCCAGGAGGTCTCCCCTCAGCCTCCTCTGCTTCACACTAACCATCCCCAGCTCCTTCACTTGCTCTCCATCACATTTCTTCTCCAGGCCCTTCCCAGCTTCCTTGCCCTCCTCTGCACTCCCTCCAGCACCTCCACATCTCTCTTGGATTGAGCTGCCCCAAACTGGACACAACACTCCAGGTGTGGCCTCCCCAGAGCTGAGTCCCAGGGGACAATCCCCTGCCTGCTCCTGCTGGACACAGCATTGCTGATCCCAGCCAGGATGCCTTTGGCTTTCTTGGCCACCTGGGCACACTGCTGGCTCCTCTTCAGCTGCTTGGCCACCAGCACCCCCAGGGCCCTTTCTGCCAGCAGCTTTCCAGCCACACTGCCCCAAGCCTGGAGCATGCTAACAGGATGATCAGTGCAGACAGCCAAAGGAAAAAGGAAAGCTCTGACAAAACAGGACAGCAGGACTAAAGAGGCCTCTGTACAAGGCAAGCCTCTGTGTGCTTACTGGCAGTGCCAGCTTAGTATTTGTCACTTGTGAGGCAACAGAGAGAGAAAGAGAAAGACAGAGAAAGGAAGGTTGGATGAGAAGTCACCAGAGGGGGCAAACCCATTCACATACCATGGGACCAAGCCATGACTGGCTGCACTTTCAGCCTGGAGCTGCCCTGGTGTTCACTGACCCCCTGCACAGTCCTGCCCCTACACAACCTGCCAGCACTCCTCTAGTCTTGGTCCTCAAGGGCTGAGCCAGCAGAAGTAAGCATCATGGTGAGTTCCTAGCAGCACAGTGGGGGTGAGGAGCCTGAACAAGATCCTCTTTACTTGCAGGCTGGCTGCTACAAGGCAAGCTATGGAAGATGTTGGCAGACAGTTTCCTTGGTGGACTGCCAGGTGGATGAAGGAAGCATAATCCCTGTCTTCCACAGGGCTTTCTTTCTCCTTTTTTCCCCATAGCCAGTCTGAAGGGACTCCCCACCTCTGCTTGAGGACTTACCAGCTATGCCAAGACAGTCTTTCAGGCTGGCATGCCCTGAGGCTCACTTTAAATGCACTGATTTGAAGAGTGGCTGGTCACAGGAACAGCTTTGTGGCAGTTGCCCATTTCATAGAATCACAGAATCAACCAGGTTGGAAGAGACCTCCAAGATCAAGACCAAGATTTGGTCTAAAAGCAATGTCCAACTAGGATAAATTACACTCCAGGCTGTAATGAGATCTGCCCCTTCCCTCTTCTCTCCTTGGTTGTTCCCTGCAGACTGTGCTGCTCCTGCTGCCTGAACCCCCTCCTCTCCAAGCTAACATCTGCCACCATGCCCAAACAGTCTTGGCTCAGGATGAAGAGGTGAAACTGAGCCTCTTTCTGCTGCCCTCACTTTATCTTCAAGCTTTCCTTCTGTCTCTGCCATTTCCCTGCACCTGCTTTGCTCCCTCCCAGCTTTCATCTCCTCAGCTCTCTGCCCTTCACCTCTTTACAGCTCTCCTACTGCTGGGTCTGCTTCTCCCTCCACCATTCCTTAACTCCTCACTCCTCCTTCAGCTTCACACTGCCTAGGGCTCCCTCCTCTTCCTGTTCCACTGATAGACTAACACAGAATCACAGAATTAACCAGGTTGGAAAAGACCTTTGAGATCATCCAGTCCAACCTCTCACCCAACACCATCCAATCAACTCCCCCATGGCACTGAGTGCCTCATCCAGGCTGCTTTGAAACACCTCCAGGGATGGTGACTCCACCACCTCCCTGGGCAGCACATCCCAAGGGCCAATCTCTGTCTGGGAAGAATTTCTTCCTCACCTCCAGCCCAAACCTCCCCTGGTGNAGTCTAAACAGTGCATTGCTAGGGTCCCCCAGCCAGCAAAACCCCCTGGGCTGTCTCATTTATGGATGTTAGGATTGGATGTTAGGAAGAAGTTCTTC
>VXBD01001033.1:0-14632 GCA_013399975.1 Indicator maculatus
ACCATGCAGTGCTGTACAAGGCAGCTCTGACTATTACTCCTCACAGTAAGCACTGGCTTTGCAGTCCATGATAAGCAAAATGTAAGAAAGGTATCAGAGAAACAGACCCAGCAAGGTACCATCTCCAACAGCAGCCTGTAGACAAGACCGGCAGAGGTGTGCCCCTAACTCAACCACCTTCAATTTCAGAAAGAGAAATTAGCCTTCATCCCTGACTAATCATGCTGCAAGTCTTCCTTGCCTCACTGTTATACCTGCCAAAGCTCATTTTGTCCTTTCTCCTCTGTTTCCTCTTTACCTGACACATTCTTTCAATAAACCACCACCTAGCAAATGCTGCAGGGTAGGTTTTTTTCCCTCATGCACCAGCAAATCTACTTTCTAATTGTTTCTGTAACTATATGTAAAAATCACTACTTAACAACACACTGGATATCATCTCACAGCCTCCTCATATCCTCTTTTTGCCTTCCTCTGACTTTAATTGCAAGGTTTGCACCCCAAGCTGGGAAGAGAACTCAAGATCCTGCCTCAAAGAATGAGAAAGACCCAAAGTATACCACAAGAAATCATGTGAAGTTCCATGAAATGACAATGCAGTCCAGGCTGGATCCCTTACCTCTTTTCTTCCCAAGGCAGCTATGAAATCCCAACCATTAAATAAACCTCAAACACTTTTCATTGTATCAAACATACCAAATTGCTTCAGCATTTCCCTTTGCAGGTAAACATGGTGCAGTTTTCCCACAGAACTCTTCCTCATCAGGATCCTGAAGCACCCACTGAGGTCAGATGATTGCACTCCAAAAGCTCCCTTGTTACAAATGAATTGAACAACGCTGACACAGACACCAAGCCACTACTCCAGCGTGGCCAGAGGTAAAAGTCAGACACATCACACAGTCTGGAGCCAGGACTGTTGTGTTAATAGCAGGGCAGAGCATTTGCTTAAAAGTCTGTCTGGAAAAGGGTTTAGAATTAGCCTCAGAAGATCTTATTTCTGTTTCATCAGAAATAAACACTGACAGCATACTCCTGGAGATTGCAAATCTGTCTTATGTTACCCAGACCTTCAGCAGGGAAGGAGACCCAGACAAAGAACAAGCATGAGCTGAATCTTTTGCCTCTGGTGACAAACTGGGCAAGCCTATGCCCAAAGCTGAGAGCACCTGCAGGCAAAAAAAGTGGTACAAATAAAGAGAGCAACATTATTTATAGAGAAGGATACCACAGGGTCTAAGAAACTGAGCTCAGGAAAAATTCATATAACTAAGTGAGATTTCCATGGTAGAAACTGAAGGCTAATAAAGCAAAGAGAGTGGCTGCAAGTAGCTGGACTGGTGATAACCTGAAGTATGAGAAGCAAAAAGAAATTCCTTTGAAAGATTTTATTTAGTTAGTTTGTTTATTTCTTTGTTTTTATGGAATGGAAGAGAGCTGGTAGGCTTTGGGTTTGGTTGGGTTGTTATATAATTTTTGTTCCTCTTCTTAGAAGACTTGGAAGTATGGACTGCTGTACAATTGTTTGAAATGGTGGCAATAGGATCAGAAGGTGGAGATTCAGTGCAAAGAGATCACAGAAACATTCAGGTTGGAGAAGACCCTCAGGGTCACCAAAATAGATAGATCAATAGACACACAGAGACATAAGCATTGTGTTCCTACCTCACTTGAACTCCTAATCCACACCAGCTCCCAGGCTCATAGAACAGAACACAGAACATTGTTCTTCCTTTCTTTTTACTCTCTGCCTAAAAGGAGTTGACTGACTAGTGGGCAACTACTTGTCCTGGTTTTGAGCCACGAGCTGCCCTGGGTGAAAGGACACAAAAGATATTTTACCCCTTCCCAGGGAGTAAAATAAAAGTGCTCCCTGGTGGAGTAGAAGTTTAAATGGAAGTTCTGTATACAAAATTCTATTTCCAAAAGGCATTCAGGCTGAAGGAAATGCATTCACAAATTAGGCTCAGTTCTTCACCTGGGCCAAAACCTTCCAGAGCCTTCCAGAAACCACCAGTCAGCCTCAGGCCTAGGAGCAGGACAAACTTCCCTACCCCCCGCGACTAGACCCAAGCCTACTGCAGACCTGGTGGCGTAGCTGAAAATTCTCTGCCAGCCAAGGCCAGGAGAAAAACCTCACCCCCACAACCCACAAAGATAACAGCATGCAGGGGTCCCAAGGCAGAGAGAAGAGAGAGAGAGAATTGGCTTAAATAGATACAGGGAAGCAGAATAGAATAACAGATTACAATATCCTGGGACAAACTGCCAGTCCCCCTGGGACTCTCCAGCCTCTGGAGGACTTTTCTTTGCTGCTACACCAATTAACTCCTGATTTCCCTTAACCTACAACACTACTTGGTGGTGAATTGCAGCACAATTCAGTGACAAGAGACAAAATGTCCTAATTAATTTGAAAATAATCCCATGGAACACATTCAGCTGTTCAAGAAGCATGCAGAACCTCTGCCAGCTCCCTTAAAAAGGGGCTCCAGGAAAATTCCACTGATTTCATCTCACAAGGCACTCTTCAGCCTTTGCAGCTTGGGCTGTATTTAAATTTCTCTATCACCTTTATGTAATCTCATACACAACTCAGATCAATTTCCATATTTTCCCGGGTTTTAGTTAACCACTGCTAAAAACTTCTCCCTGGAAATATCTTCCATTACTGCCTGAAATTTGTCCAATATGTTTGTTTGGAAGCATTTATCTGGCGAGCATTATGGAGCAGATTTTCTGTACTGTACTGGAAGAAGCTACAGAGATCTGTGCTACAGAATATCAGCAAGCAGTTAGGAGCACAACTATTAAATTGGACTATAAAGGACTAATTATTTGAATGTTTCCACTTCACACATCCTTTGTTATGTCACTTAGGATATACCACTGAGGACATGGGTTTGATACAACAACAGAGACTGAAAGCATCTAAAGAACTCATTTTCTGCCACACTAAGCCTGGGTAGACTGAAGTGCTTTAGTACAACTCCTGAAACAACAATAATAACTTTTAAAAAAGTATGAGAGAATCACTTTTTGTATTTGGCAACAGTGAAAATTATTGAAAAAGAAAAATCTACCTCATATGATACCTGACAGCTCCTATTGTAACACTAAGATAATTTCCCATCTCACCTAGACCATCTGAACAGCTGAAGAGCTCAGTTTCCAGGAATATAGACAGCAAAGTGCAACCACACATAAATGTGGATGAACCACACATAAATGTGGATGAACCACCCAACTACCTTGATTCTGAGCAGCAATCTAACACACAAATGATCAAAACCACACTGCAAGCCCGTTGTGCCAATCCATGCACATGGACTAGATCTTGGGGAAAATTCAAATCCAAGTATTCTATTCTAGGTATTTGTGACACCAGTACAAAGTATAACAGAGAACTACACTCGGTCTGTGACAGAAAACGAAGTCACTGAGAGAAGCTGTGGAACCAGTGAGAGTCAGAGGATCACAGGATCAGAGGATGTTAGGGGTTGGAAGGGACCTCAGGAGATGATTGAGTCCAACCCCCCTGCCAGACCAGGACCATAGAATCCAGCACAGGTCACACAGGAACACATCCAGATGGGGCTGGAAAGCCTCCAGAGAAGGAGACTCCACAACCCCTCTGGGAAGCCTGTTCCAGTGCTCTGTGACCCTCAATTGTTGAGGCCTTTGTCACTCAGAGAAATTAAGAATTTCTAAGCGTTTGAGGTCTCTTCCAACCTTCTTGATTCTATGATTCTATGATTTGCGGAAGGAGTCAGGGACAGACCAAGGCACAGACACATGAATGCCAAACACATCCACACACACTGCTCAGGGCCATAGCAAAGAAGGCAAAGCTTTCCTGGCTGGTGTGTGATGAGCCAGGCTGGAAAACAAAACAGAAAATGTTTGTTTGTATTACAAGGAGTGAAAACACTTTGCACAGACATGATGAATTCAGGGGAAATTGCAAAGCAATGCACCTATTAACTAATGATGCCATCACCATTTGGACTCCAAGGTGGCAAAACAGCTTTGACGTTCTTCAGCACAAGCACGTTTATGAGGAGAGCCTGAGGGAGCTGAGGGCTCTGTAGCTTGGAGAGGAGGAGACTAAGAGGAGACCTCATTCATGTTGATAAAGATGTTCAGGGTGGAGCCAGGCTGTGCTGGGTGATGCCCAATGCCAGCACAAGGGGCAGTGGTGGAAACTGAGGCGTAGGAAGTTCCATGGAAACAGAAGGAAACATTTTGTCACTGCGAGAGTGACGGAGCACTGGAAAAAGCTGCCTGGGGAGTTGTGGAGACTCCCTCTCTGGAGATATTCAAAACCTGCCTGGCTGTGTTGCTGTGTGATCTGTTCTAGGTGACCCTGTTCCGGCAGGGGACTTGGGCTGGATGTGCTTTTGAGGTCCCTTCCAGCCCCTCACATTCTGTGATTCTGTGAACTGCCTCTGTGCTTTCAGTGGGGGTGTGACTTTTCTTCCCTCTCCAATCATGCTCCCAGTCAGCAAGCGTAGTCATAGGTGTTTTGATGGAGGAAGACAAAAGTGATCTGCTTCAAGGCATCACCCCATATTTGATTAATTTGGCAGCAGTAGCAATGACAAAGGAATGGGAGTAATTGCTCAAAAGGAGGGCACTTTTCAGCTCGTCACAGGAGTAAAGTCCCAGTAGCTAGGAAAGGCTGAAATAAGAACACTTTACACTCACTCAACCACATTGCCAAGGGCAACAGGGTTCCTTTTCTGTCCCTTGGGCAGAACAGCAGGGGTTACCCTGTGCTCTCACTTGATGCTGCAGAAACATCACTTCCATTAATTTCTCATGGATTCATACCTTACAAAGGGATAACAAAGAAATGAGAGGTGCAAGTCTCCTAAAGAAAAACAAAACAAGAGCAAGAAAGTAAGAGATAGCAGTTTGGCACCTCGCACACTTAACAAGTGCTGTGTTCCTCCCTTCCATACATGACACAGAGGCAGGCACTCATATACTGAATATCCACCTCACATCCTGATGGAAGCTACCACCTAGAAAACCAGAGAAACCATTTGAAACTTGATAACAGAAACAAAACATCAAAGACTTTATAGCAAAGGCAGAGGAGCAGGGGAACCGTGTAAGAAAGAAAAAAGAGTGTATTTACTTGCATTATGCTGAGCTTAAATCAGAAAAAATTAAGACAGGAAACTACGCTGCCACTGCCACTTCCTGCACATACAACCATTGCTTATAAAGACTTTGCCCAAGATCTGAGTTTCACTTGAAATAAATACCGAAGATATTCTACTACTGCAACAGTGATGATAATGGAAGCATTCTTGTCCTGTCCTCTGCTCTCCAGAATCTGTTCTTAAGGTCTTTGTCATTCCCACTGCTGCCAGTTTAAGCAAATATGAGGAATGTCTCAGAACAGAAAGTGACAACAAGAAGTTTTGTATTGAAGTTTATAAATATGGACACAAGTTTGCTGCTCCCTAGAAGCAAACAGAGGTAGCACTTACGCATTAGTGAGCTTCCAGCCCCTCTATGACAGCAGAGAGCCTAAAAACATTGCACAAAACGAGGCAATCGCTTAGGTCCAGAAGAAAAGAGACATCCTACCCAACATGAAACCAGGAGACACAAAGGCCAAGTTTTCTTTTAAGAAAGCAAAAAATTATTTCTTGCAAGTCTAGTGAAATTAAAAGGCTTGCCGTCTCAGAAAATATCGTAGGACAATTATAGCTCCAAAAGAGACCTAATTTTGTTTTGTACTTCACTAAGAGTTATCTCTGAAAGCCTAAAACATTCTAGAACATTTCTGTCTACAGACTCAGAAAGAAGGATATGAGGATGAATAATGTCAAAAGCAGATTCACCTATACAAGCCTGAGAAACATTCACTAGCAATTCAAATTCCCAGGAAACATTTTGACTTGGAGAGGATCCTGACTATACAACAATTGTACTGGAAGGGCTCTAAAGGGCTACGTTACTTCATTTTTGTAGGGACAGTGTTTAGGCCACAATGAAAGCTGTGAGTATTAAGTACTAAAGGCTTACATCACTGTAGCACCCAGCACCTTCTTCTGTGTGTGAAAACAACTGATCCCTTCTCCACCAAGATGAAGAAAGTTATAATGGAGAGGAGACAGAAGCAACTGCTGTGATTGCTCACTGCAAGGAGAAGCTTCGAGACAAAAATCTGCTCCATGTTTTTCCCTGCAAAAGATTTCCTAAGACTTGGTGAAAGGACCACTTTTGCATAGTCTCACTTTTGTTCGTTCCATTTCTGGCCCTCACCTTTGCTTTGCACTTAATTTCACTCATCAGAAGGAAGTGCAATGGAGTTCTACTAGCATGAGAACAGGTCAGAGCAGCAGAAATTGCCATCTCATGTAGCACATGCAGGCTGCCTATGAATAGGTAAAGCTACTCCACCACTGAGGAGGACTGTTCCGTTTAAGCAACACCTTAGAAAGTAAAAGGATGAAAAACATTCATTTTAAAGCTCTGGTCTCCAATAAAAGCACCTAGAAGCTGAGTAATCTACTAAACTGAGTAACATAGACACCTCCAAAGAGTGTAATGGAAAGGGGGGAGAGCTGTTGAAGAAGATCCTTCATTGTGATTATCCATTTCCCTCCCCCCATGAAATTCTCCCAGGCTTAGAAGTGCTGCTGGCACTTCGTCACATCGGAACAATTTACATAAGCAGCAGCAGCCATCGCCACTCTCCAACCTTTAATTCCCAGAAATCGGCCTTGGAATTCCCTACTTTGGGCACTTCAAATGTTTTATTTTAAAGGCTTATCCTTTGAAAGTTGGATCGGCCCTAGAGGAGGCTGCTTCTGCAACATTATTTGTGTTAAATGCGACGTAAAGAGAGTATGGGGAGAGTAGGGAACACACACATCAGTAGCAGGTTTCTCACACTAGTTACACAACAACACACTTCCAGTCATGCAGGGTGAAAATAATGAAAGACGGAAGATGACACAGGAGAAGCAGCTGATCCTCACCCCAGAAACGAACGGGTGAAAACTAACTTGCTTCAAAGTCCAAATTGGTTGTCGCATTAGGTTTGTGTGAAGCCTTAGCAAAGAATGGTGTGAGGGCTCTCTCTATAAAATCACACCAAGTGCAGGCTATTTCACTAATTAGCACCCCTGCCCAAAGAAATCCTTCTCTCCTTTCCAAACAACCTGCTTTTAAGCAGAGAAAAGGCTCCAAACGTTTGCTGAGCCCTGACTTCCAACATCTGTTGGCATTCCCTACACACGAGTGTGCTTCTGCGTGCATGTTTATCAGAAGAAGTCATCAAGGGCTTGCTCGGTTTATTCATCGTTTTAAGGCTGTCCTATTTGCAAAGCTTCTGTTAATGTCAGTGAAACCTAAGCCAGCCAGAAGTTTCAGAGGTCAGATATTTGGCATGCTACATTTAGAAACCCAAGCACAAAGTTGAGGAGGACGCTTCAAACACAGGGGATTACAGCGGAAATGGGGCTCCTTAGAGCAAACTGGCAGATTCAAGAACACGCTCAGACTGGCTGATGCTGCTAAAGCGCATATTCCTGCTTTATTTTCTTCCACCGGCTATATCAATTCTCCCACCCGGCAGAGCCCAGCACGGCAACAGCACTTCATTTTTAATACGGCAGCAAAGGAATAGGCAGCAGACAAAATCCTGTCCTGCATGACCTATTAAAAAAAAAAAAAAAAAAAAAAGGCAGATACTCACAGTTCGTAGGAACTGTATTTCATCTTCCCCTCCTTCACCCCCTTCAGCCATGGCTCTTGAGGAGTCAGCTCTGCCGACTCTCCGATCGTCTCCACCGGCAGCTCGCTGCGCTCGTAGGGCTGCTCTTCTCCTATCAGTATTAGCATATAGCTAATCCACAGCCATATAGGGAGCTCAGCTAACTCCACTGCACTGCAGACTGTCACTCAACCCCCTCACTGCCAGAGCCAACTGCGCCGCTTCGTCAGCTCAGACCTAGCAATTCTTTGCCTTTTCTCTACCCTAGAGGCAAACTCCCCTACTGTTAAGGCATTGCAGGAAGCATTCTATGCATCACTAGGTGTTGATTTTTTTTTTTTTTTTCCTTCCCCCACAGATGCTATTTGGTCAAAGCAGCAATAGCAGTGAAGTGTTCGTGAAAGCAAGGCTTGTATTTGCGTTTTCACGGAGCAGGGTACTCAGTTTTGCAGAGAAATGCATTGAATCCAGCAACTCTGAACCTACTGATTTGTGCAGCCAAAGGATGTAAATCAGATGATCACAGGGCAAGCTGATTTTTGACAGCAGATATTTCCAGCTTGCTTACAATAACTTCCCCTTTCTTGCTTCTCTGCATAAGCAGCTGCAAATCTGATTTCCAAGATGACTTAATGATCTATACCTGCTCTGTGTAGTTATTTGTGCTACCCTTTTCAATGGTGTTTGCCCATGTATCCTAAGGGCTGCAAGGGTTTGATTTATGCCTTGTCAGACCTGCACCTGAATTATGGATAAAGGGTGGTGCAAATTTACTTCAACGCATATAAACTGCTGATGTTAAAATAAAACTTAAAATACCTTGAAATTCTACTCCAATAATGGGGGAAAAAAAACCCAACCTGTAATTCATGAAAATTGATCAACTCTAGGAAAAAAAATACTTAAGGGAGGAAAAGAGAAAGGCTGCAAAGAAACAGAAGAGCACTGAGAAGACTCTAGCCAGCCAGTGTATGATGGTGCATTTTGTGGTGAGGTTGCAACCCCAGCCTACCCATGGATTCCACCCCTGAGAAGCATTACCCAGACTTTGTGCTGTCCATGAATCCATTGCTGCACACCCTCACAGAGTGCTGTAAGCACACAGTCTGTTTGAATAGTAAAAACCTGTGCTTTTGTCTCACAAAGGAGAAATGCAGGCATGAGGGTAAAGGAAGAGCACAGCACCAAGTGTAGCACAGTGAAAATGGAAACTCTGTATTTATACACAATTGCCCTCTGAACTGGAACCCAAGGCTCACTGTCCTCCCCTCCTTAAAAACCCAACAGTATTCTGCTTGTTCAAGAGTTAAAGTAAGTGTAGGCACCAGCCAAACAACGAGATGCCCACAGGTTTCTCTCCTTGAAGGGCAAAAGGCTTTGAAACATGCTTCAGTTCACTCCCTCTTAATACCCTGAGGAACTGCCCCAAAATTAAATGAGAATTGCTCAGCAACAGGCAGCTTCAGGCCAAAAGCAACTCAGAAGCCTCCAGCTGACACAGTCCTACCAGCTGGCCCTGCCAGCACAGCCACTCCTCTTCCCCCAGCCCACAGCTTTTGCTGGCTGCTGTGAGCCAGAAGAAGGTGGCTTGTGCAAGACAAATGCAAGGTGGCAGGCAAACATTTCTCGAAGTGACAGGTTGCTGAACATCTACTTTTGTGTTTGGCTTTTGTGATGTATTTTTGCTCCAACCATCTCTGAATGAACTCCTCCTTACCTCTTTCCTCATCAATCCAAAGAAGAGAAGCCTAAGAGATCTTCCTTCTGGAATATAGTTATTGCAGAGGATAATAAAATATCAGAGGAATGGGCAAAGCTTGCTTCAAGCCAAAGCATGACACTCAGTGTTTTACTGAAAGGCAGGTCAGGTAGAGAGGGTCAGTAATGCTGCATGCTCAGCAGTACATTTACACACATACTGCATGGCAAAAGCCACACAGGAAAGGACAGCTTTCCTCCAATGAATCTGATTGCAACCTGATATCAATCACAGAAGCACAGAATCCTGCTTTGGTTGGAAAAGACCCCTAAAATCATCGAGTCCAACCCTCAAAGAGAGATCTTACCAAGGGTTTACATCCAGCCTTCACTTGGCATTCACCATACCACTTTATCTACTCAGCTAACAAAAAGAGAGCTGGTTGTGGTGTGTGAGGAGACACAGAACCACAGAGTCATGGAATTGTTTCAGTTGGAAAGACCTCTAAGAACAGCAAGTCCAAATGTCAACTTAACACCCCAGTGGCCATTAAACCATGTCCCCAGGTGCCATGTCCCCGTGCCATGTCCCCAGGTGCCATGTCCCCGTGCCATGTCCCCATGCCTCTCAAACACCTCCAGGGATGGGGACTCCACCACCTCCCTGGGCAGCCTGTTCCAATGCATGACCACTCTTGCAGCAAAGAAATTTGTCCTCATATCAATTTGGCACAACTTGAGGCCATTTCCTCTTCTTCTGTCACCTGATCCTAGGAAGAAGAGACCAACCCCTAATTTGCTCCAATCTCCTTTCAGGGAACTGTGCAAAGCAATGAGGTCTCCCCTCAGCCCCTGCTCTCCAGACCAAACACCCCCAGTTCCCTCTGCTGCTCCTCACCAGACCTGCTCTCCAGACACCTGACCAGTTTTGTTGCCCTTCTCTGGAAGCACCCCAGCACCTCAATGTCTTTTTTGAAGCCCAACCATCAGCTTAACACCACTGTGGTCATTAAACCTTGTCCATGAAACCCTGAAACAACCTTTCATGCAGACCACAGCACCTGGAAAATTATAAAGGAGAAATACCCCAAAACCTGTTGAAGCAAGTGCAAGTCATGACTCATAAAAAGCCCAAGTGCTCTGTTTCTTTAACAAAGAGAAATCAATGTCATGTAGTACATGCCCTGGATGAGATTTATTTCAATTACTGCAGTCAGACTTCCAGGTACTAAGTTCTGAAATTGCAGAGGTGAGATGAATCCCTCTGAACTAAACAGGAAGGGGGAGGAGGCAGAGGGAGGCAATAACTTTTAAAGTCTTCTTCCTATATTGGAAGAGCCTAGGTGGCCAAGAAAGCCAAAGGCATCCTGGCTGGGATCAGCAATGCTGTGTCCAGCAGGAGCAGGGAGGGGATTGTCCCCTGGGACTCAGCTCTGAGGAGGCCACACCTGGAGTGTTGTGTCCAGTTTGGGGCACCTCAGTCCAAGAGAGATGTGGAGGTGCTGGAGCCAGGGCAGAGGAGGGCAAGGAAGCTGGGAAGGGCCTGGAGAAGAAATCTGATGAAGAGCAACTGAAGGAGCTGGGGATGGTTATTGTGAAACAGAGGAGGCTGAGGGGAGACCTCATTGCTCTCTGCAACTGCCTGAAAGGAGGTTGTGGAGAGGCTGCTGCTGGTCTCTTCTCACAGGTCATTAGTGACAGAACAAGAGGGAATGGCCTCAAGCTGTGACTGGGGAGGTTTAGGCTGGACAGTAGGAAGAATTTTTTCCCATCAAGAATGGTCAGGGATTGGAATGTGCTGCCCAGGGAGGTGGTGGAGGCCCCAAACCTGGCTGTGTTTCAAGGTGGTACTTGGGGCTCTGGTTTAGGGGTGACCCCAAACCTAAAAGATCCTGAGGCTCTTTTCCAGCCTAAATGTTTCTGTGAGTCTGTGATTCCATCAGAATGTTTCCTATAAAACTTCAAGACACTTCTGGAGTCAAATATTGTATTTACATCAATCAATATAGGTACCTATAGATAGCTAAGTCTGCAGCTTCTCATAAGGCACCTGCAGAGGTTATCAATATTTATTTATTCAAAACCAGGACCTCGCTCTGCACCTTTAAAGAGAAAAGGCAAAGCACATAGAAAAAGGAGTATTGGAAATACCTCCAGCATTGTAACAGAGATCACATAAGACACCTTAAATTCTGGCTCTCACAAGACTTCACCAGCAGGTTTGTCTTTCTGTAAGCCCACCTGCTTCTCTCTGTTTGATACTCAGCTTTCCAAAGCAGCCTGGGAATTGTTCAGGGAAACAATTGCCTTCCCCAGGAAACAAAACATTTTGGTTAGATTACACGATTTAAAAATTGCCAAGTGAACTGGAAAAGCATTTCCTAGTGCTGCTGTTCCTTAGAGTGGAGCTCTGCTTGGTATTTTGTCCTAGGTATTTAATGAGAAAAATACTCAGCTTGTACAGCACAACAAAATGTATAGAACCATTAAATTGTCAGGTCTGGGAAGGGATCATCTAGTTCCAACCCCCCTGCCATGGGCAGGGACACCTCACACTAGATTAGAGGGAGTGGAGCAAAGCTAGAAGTGGGGAGATTCAGATTGAATGCTAGGAAGAAGTTCTTCACCATATCAATGGTGAGAGACTGGCACAGGTTGCCCAGGGAGGTGGTGGAAGCCCCAGCCCTGAAGGATTTTAATGCCAGCCTGGATGTGAGCAACCTGATATAATGTGAGGTGTCCCTGCCCATGGCAGAGGGGTAGGAATTGGATGATTCTTGAGGCCCCTTCTAGGATTCTAGGATTCAGGTGGACTGACTCTTCACATGAGTTCTCCAGTCTAGGTTAGCTTTAGGCAGACCCAGTGCTGCTGCTGCCAACCAACAACTCTGAGTTTTTATGGTGGTGGTAGCCTGGCAATAAAGTAATAACTTGAATTTTACAAAAGAAACTAAAACATCATTCTGCTGCAAAAATAATGAAAAAAGAAATATCTGGGTGCCTGACACCACCACTCCAAGAGGGATCAAACACCTAGCAGAAGGTCTTTACAACACCTATGATGGGAGGTAGATGCCTGTTGGCATTTTCAAAAGCCACATCAGTTATCTAAATGTCTCTTGGCTGGTATTCTCCACTGATAATTACAGGCCTGAAGTGATAAAACATAGATGCTGCTTGAAAATGATCAGGGGGGTGGAGCACCTCTGCTACAAGGACAGGCTGAGAGAGCTGGGGGTGTTCAGCCTGGAGAAGAGAAGGGTCTGGGGAGTCTTGAAAGGGGTTACAAGGATGGAGAGAGACTGTTTGCAAAGGACTGCAGGAACAGGACCAGGGGCAATGGCTTCAAACTAGAGAAGAGCAGATTTAGATTGGGTGTTAGGAATAAGTTCTGCACCAGCAGGCTGCTGGAACACTGCAACAGGTTGCACAGGGAGGTGGTTGAGGCTCCATCCCTGGAGATATTCAAGGTGAGGCTGGACAAGGCTCTGGGCAACCTGATCTAGTGGAGGATGTCCCTGCTCAGTGCAGGAGGGTTGGACTGGATGAGCTTTGGAGGTCCCTTCCAACCCAAACCATTCTGTGATGCTATGATTGCCTCTGCATTCTTTAGGCTCCACTCAAGTACAAAAATATGCATTAAAATAGTTTTTAAATTAAGTCACTAAAAGACACACTGGGAAATGTAGACAAATTTCACAACAGGATTCAAATTCCTTATATGAAGTATTTTGAGTCCAGGCATTAAGGCAGACAGCTGCTTGCCCTGTTCACAAGCACTAGGCACTTGGGACAGGTTAAAATTCCACCCACAGAAGAGAAAAACATTCCTGAGGATTTGCATTTAACAAGTTCTGGTTTGTTGGTTTGGGTTTATTTGATTATTTGGGGCTGGGGTTTTGTCTGTTTGTTGTATTTATTATTTAGTTAGTTCTGTTTTGTTTTGGGTTTGATTATTTTGGGTTAATTCTAAGAGAATTAAATTACATTTTATAGTGAAAATGCAGGATCCTAGTCAAGTTAAGTATAATCTTCATCAGAAGGGAGTTTTATTATCTCACACATTTCCAAGCTTCATCAACCTTCATTTTCCTCCATCCTTAAAAAAAAAAAAAAAAATTACTTTTGTTGAGGCTTCCTGCATCCCCTGTGTCAATGCTTTCTTATATAGCACAAAGTTTCCTTTTGTTTTTCTTCCCTGTGAGGGTGCCAGAGCCCTGGAGCAGCCTGTCCAGGGAGGTTGTGGATTCTCCTTCTCTGGAGACTTTCCAACCCCACCTGGATGTGTTCCTGTGTTCCCTGACTTGGGTGATGCTGCTCTGGCAGGGGGGTTGGCCTGGATGAGCTGTGGAGGTCCCTTCCAACCTCTACCATTCTGTGATCTGAGATGCAATTCCTTCTGAATACATAAGGAATGCTGTAGAATGGTGTTCCAGAGTCCATGGCATACTGTACCTGCTGATTTTAAGACCTAATTCAGTACCTTTCTGAGCAACTTCAACGCTACTGGGGATTGCAGGACAGTCTCTGAGGGCAGACTGGAAGCTGATGCTCACCAGTCACAAGGCTCCGAGGTGACCTTCTTGTGGCCTTCCAGTATCTGAAGGGGGGTACCAGAAAGCTGGGGAGGGACTTTGTAGGATACCAGGTAGTGATAGGACTGGGGGAAATGGAACAAATCTGGATGTGGGGAGATTCAGGCTGGACATGAGGAAGAAGTTCTTCCCCATGAGAGTGGTGAGAGCCTGGAATGGGTTGTCCAGGGAGGTGGTTGAGGCCCCATCCCTGGAGGTGTTTGCAGCCAGGCTGGATGAGGCTCTGGCCAGCCTGCTGTAGTGTGAGGTGTCCCTGCCCATGGCAGGGGGGTTGGAACTGGATGATCCTTGTGGTCCCTTCCAACCCTGACTGATTCTCGGATTCTAAATTGATGTTAGGTCGCCATCTGCTGGTGTAAAGAAGCCTAACGGTCAGCGGAACCTTTCGGGCAACTTTCAAAGAATCCTAGGATGGTCTGGGTTGGAAGGGACCTCCAAAGCTCACCCAGCCCAACCGCCTCTGCAGTCAGCAGGGACATCCTCCACTAGATCAGGTTACTCAGAGCCCCAACTTCCTCCCTGGGCACTGTTCCAGTGTTCCACGACCCTCGTGGTAAAGAATTTGTTCCTAACATCCATTCATAGCTGTTCAGGAAGGCTA
>VXBD01001033.1:16822-29145 GCA_013399975.1 Indicator maculatus
GTGAGCAACCTGCTGTAGTGTGAGGTGTCCCTGCCCATGGCAGGGGGTTGGAACTGGCTGATCCTTGAGGTCCCTTCCAACCCTGACAATTCTCTGATTCCATGATTCTCCCATTCTTTCCCCTTAAAAAATAACTGTGGCTTTAACAAAATTTCCTAACTATTTAAATCCAGAATTGCTGCGCTTCTTTCACACTTTCCTTTGGTCCCACTGCACATCTTGTATGTATCTGAAAAGATTTCATGGAAGTGCTCCTTCACTTTTTAATGATTAAAAACCAGGAAGCCAAAAAAAATCTCTCCCATAAAGGGACTTGGGCTGCACTGAGCACCTTTTGGTGCAGCAGAAGCTTATTGAGAAGTAGTTGCTGTGTACTTGAGCGAGAAAAAGCCTTTCTCAGTTCTCCTGAATCACAGAATCACAGAATCACAGACTGCTAGGTGGTGGAAGGCACCTTGAAAGCTCATCCAGTTCCCAGCCCCCTGCCAGAGCAGGGTCACCTAGAGCAGGTCACACAGGAACACATCCAGGTGGGTTTTGAATATCTCCAGAGAGGGAGACTCCACAACCCCTCTGGGCAGCCTGTTCCAATCTGTGCCACCTCTTTTGTTTACTTGATTTGCTTTCAAATGTTTTTTTACTAATTTCCCACAGCTTCCACTAGGATATTTAGCAGCCAAAGGAGAGGCTTTTGCCACAAGGTGTTCATCCATGCTTTTGTTTTCACCTGTAGCACAGACATCCAAAAAGTATAAATCTTACTGGTGCTGCAGCCAGTGAAAACCTGCTGGAGATGCTTTAATTAAGTTTTGTAACAAGATGCTGAAAGCACCAGAGATGACCTCTTGGGAGCCTGTAGAAACCAACGATGCAATTAACTTTGCCAAATATTCCCAAGGTGCAGGAGTCGAAATCTGAAAGAAAGATGGTAAAAAGGCAAAAAAGAAACCCAACAGCAACTGAACCCAAACCACTTCTACCTTAATCTGCTACTTTGGATCAAGAGTTCCTCTAGAAATGTGTCATTTAACCTCTTGCATTCATACACTGGATGAGAGAAAGGAGATTTAATAAAGGATTGTGAGGAGATTTAATAAATTATTGTGAGGGGATTTAATAAATATTTATCAATATCTGAGGGCTGGGGGTGAAGAGGTAGGGGACAGGCACTTGGCCTTGTTGAAGCTCCTCCTGTTGATGTTGGCCATGGATCAAATCTGCCCAAATCCCTCGGCAGAGCCTCCCTGCCCTGGTGTAGATCAACACTGCACCTAGTTTGGTGTCATCTGCAAACTGAGTGCTGACAAACTCTATGTCTTCATACAGTTCATCAATAAAGATGTTAAACAGAAGTGGTCCCAACACTGAGCACCAATACTCTGTTTTTTGGGACCTCATACCCATTTACAATCCAGTCTCGTATCAGTTTCCATTTCCAGCCATCCAGGATTACCTCAACCATACAAAACATTCAAAGTGTCTCCAAAGTTTATTCTTATTTTTTAATTCTTTAAGCTTTTATGTCTGGTTTTAAATAAATTTATAATTATTTGGAAGTGAAATAACCTCACCTAATTTTACAGTGCTGTTAGCTAAATCAAGCAACTCAGAGAAAAAGCAAGCAACCAAACAAACCACAAACAACCCCAAGCAAAACCCAAAGCCAACAAACAAACAGCAGCCAAGAGGTTGTTTCCTAAACAGTACAGACAAACTTTGTGTCCTCTCCCGCTGCCTGCTTCACTCAGTGCCTTTCTGGAGCCCCTGGGCTCTATTCAAGGCAGCAGTTGGTGTTTCAGGGCTGAAGGTATCTTTCCTCTCTTACATTTTCTAATCAGTTCTGTTTCTCTTCAGCTCACACAGTGCTCTTACATGACCCTGGAGGAAGCAGCTTATGAAGTATTTATTTATTATAAGAAGACATTAAGAAGTTCAGATCCCAGACTTCCTACACCATTACCTATCCCTGGACTTCTTCAGCTTTGACAGCTTTGACAGCTGATCCTTGTTCTGCTTTCTAAAAGGGAGAACCTAACCTTCAGAGGATCTTGTCAGGAGTTAAGAGCAAACAGAACTAACTGGGTTCACAGTACTCTTGAGAGAGACTTTGGGTACTCTTGTGGTCTGAGAAGAGCATCACAGAGCCCTAAAATTGCTCAGGTTGGAAGGGACCTCAGAGCTCATCTGCTCCAACTTCCCACCATGCCCAGGGACACCTCTCAGCTAGACTCAGCTGCTCAAGGCCTCATCCAGCCTGGCCTTGAACACTCCAAGGGAGGAGGCAGCCACAGCCTCCCACTCAGCCTGTGCCAGAGTCTCTCACCACGTCCTACTGAAGAACTTCTTCCTCAGCTCCACTCTAACCCTGCTCTGCCTCAGCTTCAAATCATTCCCCCTTGGCCTGTCTCTAGACACCCTGATGAGAAGTCCCTCTGCAGCCTTCCTGCAGGATCCCTTCAGGTACTGGCAGGCAGCTCTGAGGTCCCCCTGGAGTCTTCTCTTCTCCAGGCTGCACACACAGCAGAGCTGCTCCAGCCCTTGGATCACCTTTGTGGTCTCTTCTGGACTCTCTCCAGCAGCTCTGTGTCCTTCTCCTGCTGGGGACACCAGAACTGGTGCCCTTGTGGCACTGGTGAAAGACATTGCTTTGGCTCTCCCCCCTCTTTTGCCAGGCTCTCAGGGAAAGCAGAATCACTGCAGCTGGCAGAGATCTCCTGCAGGCAGGGAGGCTTCACCTGAAGGGCTCAGGAGCAAGCTGGCAGCACTCTGCTAGGCACTGAGTGAGAGGGGAGGTAAGTTGGAGGTCTCTGAAAACCTTTCTTGGTCACGAGTCTGATTCTGGGGTTTTTTAATCATGCAGAAGTTTTTGAGGTTTAGTGGGTTTGTTGTTTCTTCCCACCCAAATGACTGGGTTTTAAATAACCTACTTGGGCTGCCAAATTGCCCTTTGCTTAGATACAACCCAGCCAAATCATCAGCCAGCTGGGTTGAAACCTTCTATTTAACACAGACTTGTGTATGAACTGCTCTTAAAAAGGCTGCTTTCACCTAACTGTTCTTGTTCAGGCTTGCCCTGCCAACAGCCCTGTTGTAAAACAAGTGCCATTGCCAAGAAGTACTTCATGATTTTGTCTGTGGATGTACCACAGGAAATAAAAGCAAACTAGAAAGACATATTCCTGTTGTGAGCTCCTTCATTAGATGCAGAAAGTGTCTGGACACTGTGACATCTCAACACATTTCTACTCTGCCCCAGCAAGAAACTGTTTCCCTCTGCTAGCATGAAGCCTTTGTGTCCATGATTCATACAGACCTTCGTGTCCAGCAAACTCCAATTGCCAAGGGTCAGTAAGAATGAAACCTTGTTAGCCTGGAGTGGCTTTTTACTAGGAAAGTGTCCCTTTTTTCACTGAGAAAGTGTCTTTTACTAGGAAAGTGAAACAAACAAACACCAAACCCAAAGATGACCAAGGTCACCAGAGCTGAGTCCCAGGGGACAATCCCCTCCCTGCTCCTGCTGGACACAGCATTGCTGATCCCAGCCAGGATGCCTTTGGCTTTCTTGGCCACCTGGGCACACTGCTGGCTCCTCTTCAGCTGCTTGGCCATCAGCACCCCCAGGTCCCTTTCTGCCAGCAGCTTTCCAGCCACACTGCCCCAAGCCTGCAGCATTGCTTGGGGTTGTTGTGCCCCAAGTGCAGGACCTGGCACTTGGCCTGGTTGAAGCTAAATACCTCTTCTTTCCTTCCTTGAGAAATAGACTTTCTTCCCTTCCAACAAATGCTTCTAATTAAAAATAAAAACCAAACAAACCCAGAAACAAACCCCCAAACCAACAAAAAAAACCCAAAGAAACAAACCACACACAAAGCAACAACAACAAAAAAATTGTGATGAAAAATAATCCCAAGGGTAAACAGAGTCTGACTTCACAAAGGGAGTTACAATGAAATTCATCAAACATTTGATTAATGTTATCTGTACTTTATAAATAATAATAATAAAAACCCCACTAGCATTTCCAGCTGTCATTGCAAGTCCCAAACAAAGAGGAATTAATCCCAGCTGTGAATCAGTTCCAAAGCAATCAGTGCTTTAATGCTTCATGAAGCAGCAACAAACAAGGATCTGGTTTGCTGGTGGAAGCAAAGTTAACAACAAAACCCAAGCAATTAGGAAGCTGACTGTAGGCCATTGCTGGCATGCATTATAGAATGTTACTCGTTTCATAAATATTAGGAAAATACTTTCCAGTGCTATTGCTTTCTGCCTCCACCCAGTAATTATAGGTGGGGAAGAAAGGCAGCAGTGCAGTCAGGTTGGGGAGCTGTGTGATACCATTTAAAGCAGGATGGGGCTTTGAGAACATGCTGTGAATGAAGATAAAAGATGGAAAAGGAGAGCCAGTGGCAGATTTCTTCCTTAGTAAAGAGGGGTAAGGCTTCACCCAGGCATTAAACACTGACACTGTTCTAGTCACAGCTAAATACTGCAAATGGTCACCTTGTATGTGCTTAAGTCCTCAGTCACAGAATCACAGTGTTAGGGGTTGGAAGGGACCTTCAAGGGTCAGCCAGTCCAACCCCCCTGCCAGAGCAGCATCACCCAGGGCAGGTCCCACAGGAATGCATCCAGAAAGTCTCCGGAGCAGGAGACTCCACATCCTCTCTGGGCAGCCTGCGCCAGGGCTCTGTCACCCTCACTGCAAAGAAGTTTCTCCTCATGTTGAGGTGAAATCTTCTATGTTCAAGTTTGCATCCATTGTTCCCTGTCCTGTCACTGGGCACCACCAAACAGAGCTGGCACCATCATCCTGACCCCCACCCCTCAGCTATTGATAGACATTGATCAGATCCCTCTCAGCCTTCTCTTCTCCAGACTAAACAGTCCCAGGGATCTCAGGCTCTCTTCATAGCAGAGGTGTTTCAGCTCCTTCACCCTCCTAGTGGTTTTCCATTGGAGTCTCTCTAGCAGATCCCTGCCTCTCGAGCTGGGGAGCCCCAAGCTGGACACAGGATTGCAGTACTAAGCAAAGCAATTTTCTGGGAGACTGCAAAATAGTTGATACTGAATCAGTGAATGCTGCAGACATTTAGCAAGAGACCTAAAGGGATATTGGATGTTTTCCACCTTCATCCTGACACCCACCCCTCAGAAATTTACAGACATTCATAAGACCCACTCCCCAAATGTTTTCTTTTTGGTATAGGGGAGAGAGCAAATGCAGGCCCCCCCTGCCACAAGTGATGCAGGCAAGTGTCCCCCACTGGGGGAAGTGGCAGGGGTCAGCACACCCAGCCAGTGACAGCCACACAGTGTTGGGCTGAGTGGGTTTAATGATCCCTTTTCAATAACAGCTGTGCAAGAGACTTGAATTTACAAAAACCTAGAGATTATCTTGTTGCTTCTTGGCCTCATATTCTGTACCCACCTCTCTTGCTGGGACTTTGACCTGAGATTGCTGATTTATGGCAGTAATGGGGAAAACATTATGAGAGCAGAATTGCTTCTCCTGAGCTTCCAGACAGCACAAGAGAGGAGGCAAGAGACAGACTGTTAGCAATTACAACCTTCAGTCTGTGGTAACACCACCTGCCTGCTGCTGTTGCTGCTGTTGTCACATGTGGAATTTCTGCCAAGGCCATGGATCATTAGAAATATTTATATGAATAAGATGCTTCATTTCTACCTTCAGCAGACAATTTATTAACCATTCTCTCCACATTTCTACCTCCAGCAGACAGTTTATTAACCATTCTATCCCACAACAAATGAAGGAATTAAAGATCCTTTCTCTGCAGACCTAGCTCCTTTCCATACCCCTTTCAGCAGATCATTTCAGTAACATATTGTGGCAGAGTAGGTACTTTCCAACAGCTCTGTGGCCTGAATAGAACCCCAGCTGCTTGGGTTAAGATTGAGCTTCTGCAGCTAGTTTTAGAAGTCTCACAACCCTCTGCCTGTCAGATGAAAACCAGACATCACAGAATCCCAGAATCCTAAAATGGTTTGGATTGGAAGAGACCTCCAAAGCTCATCCAGTCCAACCCCCTCTGCACTCAGCAGGGACATCCTCCACTAGATCAGGTTGCTCACAGCCCTGTCCAGCCTGACCTTGAATATCTCCATGGATGGGCCCCAACCACCTCCCTGGGCAACCTGTTGCAGTGTTCTAGCACCCTCCTGGTGCAGAACTTGTTCATAGCATCCAATCTCAATCTGCTCTGCTCTCATTTCAAACCATTGTCCTTCATCCTGTCCCTGCAAACAGTCCCTCTGCAGCCTTCTTGGAGCCCCTTCAGGTCCTGGCAGGCTGCTCTGAGGTCTGCCTGGAGCCTTCTCTTCTCCAGGCTGCACACCCCCAGCTCTCTCAGCCTGTCCTCAGAGCAGAGCTGCTCCAACCCCCTGAGCATTTTCCTGGCCCTCCTCTGGACCCTCTCCATCAGGTCCATGTCCTTCCTCCAGAGCTGGATGCAGTGCTCCAGGTGAGGTGTCCCCAGAGCAGAGCAGAGGGGCAGGATCCCCTCTCTCCACCTCTGGCCTTGCTGCTTTGGATGCAGCTCAGGCTGCAAGCTCACACTGCCTGCTCCTGTCCAGCTTCTCCCCACCAGCACCCCCAAGTCCTTTCCCTCAGGGCTGCTTTTCATCACCTCCTCCCCCAGTTTGTATTGACAGTGAGGACTGTCCTGGCCCATGTGCAGAACCCTGCACTTGCTCTTGTTGAAGCTCATAAGGTTCACCTGGGGCCACCTCTCCAGCCTGTCCAGGTTCCTCTGGATGCCATCCTGTCTCTCTGGCATATTGACAGCACCACTCAGCTTGGTGAGTCTCTTAAAGTGCAATAAATGCCATGATTTTTTCAGTGTTCCTCAGTGCCCATCAAGCAGGGTCTATCAGCACTGTGCTATCAGCTATCCTCTCTGCTCTTTTCACCAATTACTGATAATATTGTCTAAAATTCAGAACACTACCATGAGATTCACCACTTTTGCAGATTACAAATGACAACCCATAGATGATGCAAAGATAGAACTCTGGAAATACCAAGAGATGAAAAGATAAGGGTCAGTGATTTGAAGGAAAAAGGAGCAGTTCAAGCAGGTGAAAAGCTCAGCAGGCAGACACTGAGAGTTACAAGAGGGAGCAGGTGGCTTAATACACTTCAGAAACCCAGCAGAGTAGCTAAGAGCATTTTCATCTTCCTCTAATTAATGTAAAAGAGATCTCAACCTGCGTTACCATATTGCATAAAATTAATTCCCTGCATATTCTGCTACATTAAAAAAACTATTAAAAGACACATCAAATGAGGCTGTACTTCTAATGTGGGATAAAATAAAACAATTAAGTGCAACTTTGAATGAACATCTACAAATCTCAAATTCCAAAAGGCTGCATGCACTATGATAGCCTTTTAAATACCATTTGGGGATGGTTTGCATTCACTTAATTTGTTCTAACTTGTACTTATTCAATAATTCAATGGCTTTAAACTGTACTGTCATAAAACACAGCTGCTTCTCTCTCTCTTTTTTTATTTTCTTATTATTTTGGTTTGTGGATACATTTCTCTGTCTTCATAAACCCAAGTAGTATTAATCATAGAATCACAGAATTGTCAGGGTTGGAAGGGACCTCAAGGCTCAGCCAGTTCCAACCCCCTGCCATGGGCAGGGACACCTCACACTACAGCAGGTTGCTCACAGCCACATCCAGCCTGGCTGCAAAAACCTCCAGGGATGAGGCTTTCACCACCTCCCTGGGCAACCTGTGCCAGTCTCTCACCACCCTCATGGGGAACAACTTCTTCCTAACATCCAATCTGAATCTCCCCATTTTTAGTTTTGTTCCATTCCCCCCAGTCCTGTCACTCCCTGACACCTATAAAGTCCCTCCCCAGCTTTCTTGTAGCCCCCTTCAGATACTGGAAGGCCACAAGAAGGTCTCCTTGGAGCCACCTTCTCTTCTTCAGACTGCACAACCCCAACTCTCTCAGCCTGTCTCCAACTGTATTGAAATCATCCTGATAATGTCTTTCTGGACAACAGGTCCAGAAACATTGGGGCAATGCCAGATACCAATCCAGGCTGGGGGGATGATGAGATTGAGAGCAGCCCTGCAGAAAAGGACTTGGGGATGCTGGTGGGTGAGAAGCTGGACAGGAGCCAACAGTGTGAGCTTGCAGCACAGAATGCCAATTGTAGCATTTGACTGACAGAAAATGTTGTCAGTCAAGCAGTATCTAATGAAAGGTTCTGACAGTTAAAGAGTTCTTCTTCTGGAAAGAACTTCTTTGACTTAAAAAACCCCAACAAACCTAAACCCACACTTTTTGCACTGCTTTACAATAAGAGTAATTTGTACAAAAGTGAAAAGGAAGCAAACACTACAGCAAAGCATGGGCTGCAATGAAGGCTTACATTGAAATCTTGCAGCTTATTGTGACATGATATTCTTCTTTCTCATTCAGACACAGACTGTCCTGCCCAGTCAGAACTTTAGGCAGCTTTTAAGTTAATGTTGTTGGAAAACACCCAGTATCTCTTTAGGTCTCTTGAGAAATGTCTGGAACATTCACTGATCCAGCATCAAACATTTTGCATTCTCTCAGAAAATTGAATATGCTTAGTACTGCAATCCTGTGTCCAGCTTGGGGCTCCCCAGCTCAAGAGACAGGTATCTGCTGGAGAGACTCTGATGGAGAGCTATGAGGAACATCTCTGCTATGAAGACAGCCTGAGAGCCCTGGGGCTGTTTAGTCTGGAGAAGAGAAGGCTGAGAGGGGATCTGATCAATGTCTATCAATAGCTGAGGGGTCGGGGTCAGGATGAAGGTGCCAGCTCTGTTTGGTGGTGCCCAGTGATAGCACAAGGAACAACAGGGACAAGCTGGGACACAGGAGGCTCCACCTCAACAGAAGGAGACACTTCTGTGTGGTGAGGGTGCCAGAGCCCTGGAACAGGCTGCCCAGAGAGGTTGTGGAGTCTCTGTCTGGAGACTTTCCAAACTCACCTGGATGTGTTCTTGTGCAGCCTGCCCTGGGTGATGCTGCTCTGGCAGGGGGATTGGACTGGCTGATCTCTGGAAGTCTCTTCCTACCCCTACCAGGGCAGCAATTCCTGCCTGCAAAATTGCAAGCAGCTTGTTACAAGAAACAAGGGACAGGATCATAGAACAGAACTGGTTGGAAGAGGCCTCCAAGATCACTCAGCTCTGAAGGGTCCATGCCCCTAAGCACTAGGTCTGGGGCTCACCATATCTCATAAAAGCCCTAGCAAGCAAGTCAGTCAGCTCTGCCTGTTAGTTCCTGTGCCACATTTTCCATAAGCAAACCCCAAGAAATCAACCAGCTGAAGTTAAATTGACATTTGAAAGAGAGTCAGTCTGATGATTGATCAGCTGATTATCCTATGTAACACTGTGACCACTGTGTTAGGATCAATGTCAGGATTACAAAGCTTCCCACTGCTTAGAACGTGAAGGTGAAACAAGGAGCATTTCTGCCTCCAGTGCACCTGCTCCATATGAGTCCTCTTCCTGGAATAACTGGCACCATTAACTGCTCTCCTCTCTCTTGCCTTACACTTGGCACAGCTCTGCTTTTTTTGTAGACAGTGTGCAGGCCAAGTCTGGCCAGAACCAGACAGCTACAAGAACTTCAAATAAGATAAAGACAGAACTTAAAGACACACAGTCTTCAAATGCCTGAGGCATTTCATAGAATGGTTTGAGTTGGAAGGGACTTTCAAGACCATCTAGTTCCACCCCTTCTGCCATGGGCAGAGACATGTTCCACTAGACCAAGTTGCTCAAGGCTTCATCCAACTTGCCCCCCTCTAGGGAAGGGGCATCCACAACCTCCCTGGGACAACCTGCTCCAGAGTCTCACCACCCTCACTGCAAAGAATTTCTTCTAATAATTTTCCAACAGGAGGGATGCAGGGGGCAGCCCCTTACCTGAACTGGGATTTTGTTTTGGTGAGATTATCTAAACTGGTTTTATCACACAGAATGGTGGTGGTTGGAAAGGACCTCCCGAGCTCATCCAGTTCCAAGCCCTCTGACCGAGCAGGATCACCAGGGCAGGCTGCACAGGAGCACATCCAGGTGGGTTTCAAACACAGCACTGGGATGGACTGCTTAGGGAGGTGGTGGAGTCACCATCACTGGAGGTCTTTAAAAGAAGATTGGATTGGCACTTGGTGGCATGGTTTAGCTGATGTGGTGGTGTTAGGTCATAGGCTGGACCTGATGATCTCAGAGGTCTTTTCCAGCCTCAATAATTCTGTGATTCTGTGATTCTATGACAGGTAGGTGTCCTGAAGCAGGATCCAGTTTGCATAGATGTGGTGGGTTGAAATTACCTCCTGACTAACTTGGAGAGAATTGCCCCCCTCAAAATAAAATTGCCAGACCAGCTCAGATCAGGACGGAAGCAAATGAAGCTCTATTTACAAGCAAAACTACACCTAGAAATAGGAGATGCAATGAAGAGGTGCCAAATATACAATAGTTACACATATTTACAACTTATAAACAACACAAGGACCCCCCTAGACAAAACCAGGGGGTTACCAAGAGCTTCCCACTCTCCAGCCCTTTCCCCCCTGTACAAGGGAAGAGAAGAGCAGAGAGTAGTTTGTTAGTTGCTCAGCCACAAGAAGAACACAGCCAAGGTCAGCAACAGCCAAGCAAAAGCCACCAGCTAGGATCAGCTAGAGCCGAGAGCTGGGAAAGAGACAGAGGAGTTTATCCAACTAACTTTATGTTGTTTATCAGACCAGTGGAATTATTTAGACCTTATCATTATTTTCCCTTTACATCCAGTGGTAATTTATTTACATTCTACCACTTTCTACTCAACATCTGTGGAAAATCTGCTGGGCATCAGCCCTAGACTGCCACAATAGAGATGTGGAAAAGAAAAAGCAAGAAGTCATAACTAAAAGCTCAGTCGTTGTCTACTGAAAGCTACTCAGCACACCAAAGCACACCCAGGCAAAAGCAGCTAGGAAGCACTCCAGACTTCTGCCTCCAGTGTGCCACTCTGGCAGCTCTGTGCTTGATGTATTCTGTTACAGTTTAATGTTTCAAAACTTGGGGGAGAAAACTGCGACTAAACTACTAGCAAGAAGCTTGCTCAGCAGTTACACTGTCTCACAAATGCATATTAAGGGGAGGAAAACAAAAGCAAACTCTCAATGAACCAAAGCTTTCAACACAAACCAGCTGCTGCCTTTGTAGCAATAACATATTTCAATAGATAAATAAAATTAATAGATAATTAATATATGTAGAGAGTGAACCAACATAGAAAGAAAATAAAGTAAATACAGAAAAAAGTAAAAATAGAAATAAAAGAAAATGGATACAGAAAGAAAATCCATTAATAAAATAAAGAGATAATTAAAATAAATATATGTAGAGATAAAATAAAATGAAGTAAATACAGAAATAAGTAAAAATAGAAATAAAGTAAAATGGATACATAAAAAAATAAACTAAATAAATAGACAATTAAAACAAATATATGCAGTGAGTAAATAACTATAGAAATAAAATAAAATGAAGTAAATACAGAAATAAGTAAAACTGGAATAAAACAAAACGGATACAGAAAGAAAATACATAAAGAAAATAGATAATTAAAATAAATATATGCAGAGAGTAAATTAATATGAAAATAAAATACAGTGAATACAGAAATAAGTAAAAATAGATAAAATAAAACAGGTCCAATCAGAAAACACATAAAAAAATAAATATATAACTTTAAAAAATAAAAACAAATATGTAATGTATACAAACAAAATGAATACATAAATAACCTAAAATATATAAATTAAATATATAAATAAAACAAATTTATAGATAAAATACATAAAAATATGAATAAACTTAATATATAAATAAAACAAACATATAAATAAATAGAATATATAAATAAAATGAATACATAACTAAGCTAAAATATACAAATTAAATATATAAATAAAACAAAAACTGAAATAAAATCAAATATAAAAATAAAATGAATACATAACTAAGCTAAAATATACAAATTAAATATATAAATAAAACAAAAACTGAAATAAAATCAAATATAAAAATAAAATGAATACATAACTAAGCTAAAATATACAAATTAAATATATAAATAAAACAAACATATAAATAAAAATATATATACTAAATATATATAAAACAAATTTATAGATAAAATCCATAAATAAAAAATATGTAAATAAAATAAATATATAAATAAAACAAACATTAAATAAATAAAACAAATATATAATTAATATATTAAAGTATATATTTAT
>VXBD01001033.1:46480-66150 GCA_013399975.1 Indicator maculatus
TTTTTTTTTTTTCCCCATCTGCTGTGCACTCAAGGAGACCTGGTAGGGTGTAGCCTTTACAGCTGGTCTAAGGTGGCACAAGAGGTGATTGTCAGAGGTGGTCACATTTAAAAACCATCTGCACCTGGGGAGGAATAACCCCAGGCACCCCTACAGCTTAGGAGCTGACCTGCTGGAGAGGAGCTACACAGAGAAGGACCTTGGAGTCCTGGTGGATAAGAAGTTCTCCATGGGGCAGTGTGGTGGTTTAAAACTGTCTTTTTAATTTTTCTTCACACAGTTCAAGCAGAGAAAGCAAAAAAAAGGTAAATAAGTCACTCTTGGGTGTAAGAAAGCAAAATACTGATTGTTCTAAACACTTCCATTGGAGAGGTAGAAATGTTTAAGAATCTCTACTCAAAACAGAGTTGGGGCAGTCTGAGTCTGACTCAGCTTGCTTGCTGGGCTTCTGTCTGTGGGGCTGTTTCTTCTTTTCTGGCTGAAGATACCACACTCACCTTGACAAGCTGAGTCTAACAGCCTCTCTGCTGCTTGACTCTCTGCCTTCTGCCAGGGGGGCCTGGGGGGATTCCTTCTGGTTTGTGGGAGGAAGATCCCTTGGGGGAAGCAGAGGGGGCTTGGTTGTGCTTTTCTGTTGATTGTACCTATTGGTAAATGTTGTGAATTGTGTCTGTTTGTACAGATTCATTGCTTTGCATCATAGATTGTAGATTTGCTTGTAAATACAGCTTGCATTTGCTTCCAGACTGAGCTAGCCTGGTCATTGTTGGTGTGGGACAGGGATTTCAGCTCTCACACTGTTACAGGCAGCAATGTGCCCTGCTGCCCAGAAGGCCAATGGGATCCTGGGGTGCCCAGCAGGCTGAAGGAGATTCTCTTCCCCCTCTACTTGGCACTAGTTAGACCACATCTGGAATACTGTGTCCAGTTCTGGGCTCCCTAGTTTAAGCGTGACAGGGAACTACTGGGGACACTTCAATGGAGAGCTGTGAGGACAGTTAAGGGACTGGAGGATCTCTCTTGGAGGAAAGATTGAGAGCCCTGGGGCTCATTAGGCAGGAGAAGGCTGAGAGGGGACCTGATCAATGTCTGCATGTACCAGAAGGGTGGTTGTCAGGAGGATGGAGTCAGGCTCTTTTCAGTGGTCCCCAGGGACAGGGTGAGGGGCAATGGATCTAAACTCACTCACAGGAAATTCCATCTCACCATGAGGAAAGACTTTTTTACTGTGAGGGTGCTGGAGCCCTGGAGCAGGCTGCCCAGAGAGGCTGTGGAGTCTCCTTCTCTGGAGAGATTCCAAACCCACCTGGATGTGTTCCTTTGTGACCTGCCCCAAGTGGTCCTCCTTTGGCAGGGGCATTGGACTCAGTCTCTGGAGGTCCCTTCCAACCCCTAACATTCTGCTATTTACTTGTTTTTAATTGGAAAAGAGCCTTTAGTTGCAATATGATTTGAGGGAGAGCTGTAGGCCTCCTTTCACTAATGTCAATGATTCAGAGCTCAGATTAGATGAGGGAAGCTGCTTTTGTTTTGGGATGGGCATAGCCTAGCAAACTGGTGTGGCAGAGGCAAGGGCTGCAGTCTTGGGTGTCTTCTCCCAGAATACTCTTAGAGGCATGATGCAAGTTATGTACTCTTCAGAAGTGAGCTGAGCTGCACCTGATGAGATCTCAGATGTCATTTGAGGATATTAAATTTGATCAGCATGCCTGGATCTGTAGCTCCTGGTTTTACAGTTTCCATGATGCTCTTTCCTTTCAGTAACTTAATCACATTTCAATGAAGAAATGCCATGGCAGTTGACATGAAACAGAAGATCTCATAAACCAATTCAGACTAATTTAACATTAAGGTTTCTTTCTAGATCAGGCTCTGAAATGCCTGTAATGCAGTCTGTCTTGTTCTGGGTTTGAAAAAGCCATTGCCTTGAATCACAGAATCACAGAATATTAGAGGGGAAGGGACCTCCAACCAGAGCAGGGTCACCCAGGGTAGTCCACACAGGAATGCATCCAGGTGGGTTTTGAATGTCTCCAGAGAAGGAGACTCCACAACCTCCCTGGGCAGCCTGTTGAAAGATTTCTTCCTATTGCTTTTATTATTTTCTAAATCAAATGCATTGACAAATACTTTGCTGTGTTGCATCATCTTCCTTAAGTCACTGTTAAGCACATAGATTTGATCTCCTTGGAAAGCAGCTCCAGGGAGAAAGACCTTGGAGTGCTGGTGGACAGCAAGTTCTGCATGGGACAGCAATGTGCCCTTGTGGCCAAGAGAGCCAATGGGATCCTGGGGGCCAGCAAGAAAAGTGTGGCCAGCAGGGCTGGGGAGGTTCTGCTCCCCCTCTGCTCTGCCCTGCTGAGACCACAGCTGCAATCCTGTGTCCAGTTTGGGGCTCCCCAGTTCAAGANTCCCCACATAAGGAGAAACTTCTTTGCAGTGAGGGTGCCAGAGCCCTGGAGCAGGCTGCCCAGAGAGGTTGTCTAATCTAATTCTCCCCTCCTCTAGCTTGGATCTATTCCCCCCAGTCCTATCATTACCTGACACCCTTAAAGGTCCCTCCCCAGCTTTCCTGTAGCCCTCTTCAGATACTGGAAGGCCACAAGAAGGTCTCCTGGGACCCTTCTCTTCTCCAGGATGGCAAGGTACAGGCTTGAATGGTTCTTTTGCCTACATGTTAACAGCCAGGTCACTTCTAACAGAGAGACTGCAATAGGCTTCAGCGTGAAAATTAAAGTCTGTTCGAAATGGGACTTTCAGTGAACATCTCATGATGTTATGGAACAGAAAATTCTGTTGGAAGTGGGTGTTTCAGTGAATGTTTCTGTGCTGGATTCTATGGCCCTGCTCTGGCAGGGGGCCAAGATCACCAGAGGTCTGTTCCAACCCCTAGCATCCTCTGATCCTGTGATCTCATGATGTTATGGAACAGTATTGACTGAGAACCTGAGAGGCAGAGGGCTGATGTGTGCAAGAAGGGTTAATGATTCCCACTCTGACTCTCAGCAAGGTCATCCTTTTTATGTCAGACTTTTCAAGGTAGAAGGTTTATATTAGAAAACACCAAGAGAAGATTGTGCTTCTGCAGGCTTGTTATTTGTCATATTACATTTGCCATAATCAGGTCTGACAGGCTTCTCTTTATTTATTTGTTTTTCTTTCCCAGCAGACAATATTATTGTTGAGGATTAGTCACATGCCTTGGGTCCATTCCCTGCCTCACCTGCTATGTCATGCAAGCTTTGAAGCACTTAGCACCTCATTTAAATGAGTGAGTAATTTGGCCCAGCATAATGGAAGGCACACACACTATCCTTCAATTGCACAAACCCATTATGGAGCTTTGTTACATCAGCTTCTACCTTCCAGAGGGAAAAGTCAGAGGATTCACTTACCAGGGCTGTCTAACGCTGGATAGGAGGAGGAAGCGTTTCTGCAGCTGCTATCAGGTGCGGGAGAAGTTAGAGATGGAGCTGAGAGAGCAGCCGTGTGACAGCTGGGGAGAGATTCTGTTCAAGCAAACTACCACCAAAGACATTCTCATGGAGCTGTACAAACTGACTGCTGACAGGGAGAGACTCTGGAGATCACGACACGTTCCAGGCCTTAACAGGGGACAGCAGGAGGGAAGGCGGCAGGATGTTGCCGGAGTCCCAAAACTTAACGGGGAGGATTGCTCCAGCTTTACACATCAGCAGAAAACCTTTCTGGATTCCACAAATAAAGACAGTTTGAATCACAAAAAAATGAGGAAATTTAGGAGGAAAGAGAGCTCTGAGGATTTCAGACACCGGAAAGGGGGGAAAAAGACAGACAAACAGCATCTTTCCGCAATGAGCGTGCTGGATATGCAACCGGAAAATAAGAAGATGATCCCCACAAGATTCCCTACCAGGAGTTTTCCCAGTTCCTTCACTACCTCCAGATGGCTGACAGTAAAAGGTAAGGATGATTTCCCAGCAGGCAGTAGCATACGACCAGAAAGGTGGACGGGAGGAGGATATTTTCTTGACAGCCAGAGAGCTGTGAAGCTGGATGCTGACTTCCCGAGTTCCTGCTCGCAAGACAGCAAGGACGTGGCTGCGGTGGAACCGCTGGGTGATGGAGAATGCACTGCTGAAGTTACAAAGGTACCACAGAGTACTCTGGTAAAGTCATCTCAGGACAGTCTATCTAACAAACCTGAGGCATTAATAGAATCTGCAGCTGCTAAAAGCTTGATAAGTAGCAGGCATACGGAGCTGGCATGCAGGGAGAAACCAGGAGTCGCAGCTGTTGATGAGGTACAGGATTCAGAAGCTGCTATTAGAGTTGCCAAACCCCCTGCGGAACCTTTACCTGATTTCAACAGAGATGAAGAAACCGTTTCTCCTGTGCTCACAACAGGCCCTAAGGAACTTCTATCAAGAACTGCTGTATGCTCCAGAGCGCAGGCTGCTGGGGACTCTAAAGCCATTGCACTGCAGGAAGGGGAGCAGGACAGCTCTGGTTTGCAGGAGCAGGCAGGGAGAGTGCCCATTAGTGATGAGTCATGCAGCCTTGTGGGAGCAGTCAATAAAGCTCTTCTGAAAGTTATCCAGAGCGACAGTTTAGATGAAGCTGCAGAATGGAAGAGACTGCAACACGTTCCCAGAGCAGACAGAAACCTCTTGGGCTCAGCGCCTGAGAAGAGACCCACGGCGTCCCGGGGCAGCAGCAAGCACCTGGTTTTGAACCTGCCTGTAAATGAAAGTCCTGACCTTGCTCAGGCAAGTCATAAACTGGAAGAGAAAAGGCTGCCCTCGCCCTCTCCAGCAGCAGCAGCACGTGATGTGCTCAGCAGCTCACCCCCACTGCCCGGCACGCACAGACGGATGTCCCCCAGCCCTTCCCCGCTAGCCGCCAGGCTGCCCAGCCCGCAGCCGCACCACCGCATCCTCCCGCTGCCCGCGCAGCTCACCCACCACGACTCCATGTTCGGCAGCTATGGAGGTGCTGTCAACTTCTCCTTCAGTGACTGGGAGCCACACTTCTACCTGAAGCTCTCTGAACCTGCAGAGCTGGGATTCGCCAGCAGGCAGCCAGGCTCGCTTCAGAATGCGACTGCAGGGCGCAGCGAGAAGCGCCCTCTGCACGACAGAGCTCCTGCCCAGGCACAGCAGAGTTCCTGCCCAGGTCAGTCGATGTTTCATACATTTTTAAAGTACCAGAATCGACCAGCCTTGAAAGCATTGGAATGTGTTTTTAATAGTAGCCCTTAGTAGATAAAGAGGTCTTTTACAATGGATTTTTTGCTATAGAATTGAGTGATAAGTTCATCGAATTCCTAGGAGCCAGCTCCCAATGGATCTCAGGGTGGTGCATTGGTTTATTTAGAAATGCACAGGGAAAATATAACAATGCAGAAAGAGATGGCATGCTGAAGGGCTGTCCCTGACAGCTGCACCATCAGCATCTCTCCCTGTCATTTGCAGAGGGACTGTTCCCAAAGGCCTAGAGGGACAGGACGACGGGCAGTGGTTTGAAATGAGAGCAGAGCAGATTCAGATTGGATGTGAGGAATAAGTTCTGCACCAAGAGGCTGCAACAGGGTGCTCAGGGAGGTAGTTGTAGACCTCACTCACAGAGGTATTCAAGGTCAGGCTGGACAGGGCTCTGGGCTACCTGATCTAGCGGAGGATGTCCCTGCTGACTGCAGAGGGGCTTGGACTGGATGAGCTTTGGAGGTCCCTTCCAATGCAGAGCATTCAGTGATTCTGTGATTTTTTTCCTCTAAGAAGCAGGTGGTCTGGGTGTTGCTTAGACTGGTCTCTGTGTAGTATAGGGGTGTCTGCAGTGCAAAGTGACATGATTTCACTAGAAAAGGTGCTGGATTCAACATTATCATACAAAATAGCATCATTTTCTATAGTCTCAAAGGGAATCTACAAGAAAACATTGAACACCTCCCCACACTGATATCTGTATTTCTTAGTATTTACCTGGACAAGCCTCTCGTGTGATGCATCTTCCTCCTCTTGCTTCTCTTTGGCTCTCTTGCCATACCTTTGGCTTGTTCAGCTCACTAAAATGGCACAAAAATATTTATTTTAATTTTTCTTGGGAGGGGGTAGGTTAGGGGGTGGCAGAGGGCAGTCTGCCATTTTAGTTGCCTGAATTCATAGAAACATAGAATGGTCTGGGTTGGAAGGGACCTCCAAAGCTCAACCAGTCCAACCCCCCTGCAGTCAGCAGGGACATCCTCCACTAGATCAGGTTGCCCAGAGCCTTGTCCAGCCTCACCTTGAATATCTCCAGGGATGGGTCCCCAACCACCTCCCTGGGCAGTCTGTTGCAGTGTTCCACTACCCTCATAGTAAAGAACCTGTTGCTAACATCCAATCTTAATCTGCTCTTCTCTACTTTGAAGCCAGAAATCCTCAGGAGCATACTTCTTGTATCTCTGTAGAGGAAGTTCTTCCTACTCTCACATAAAACACAGGATGGTTTCATAGCCCTGGACAAGCTGAGCTTGCTTTGGAAGTGATCTTCAGTATAGCTGAAAATATGTCTCTGGGAAGGAGTTTCAGAGACTTTTCAAAACC
Organism: Indicator maculatus; assembly: GCA_013399975.1. Lineage (NCBI taxonomy): Eukaryota > Metazoa > Chordata > Aves > Piciformes > Indicatoridae > Indicator > Indicator maculatus. Next base: position 53,044 of record VXBD01001033.1, read on the forward strand.
TGGCTGTGCTTCTCTCTCAAGTTGTTCACAGTGGTAGAAAATATTAGGGAGAAAATTTTCAGAGATGTTATTGAATCAGTCTGAAATGGTGCTGCTGTGCTGCTGCTTTACTGAGGGTTGTGCAAAAGAGGAGGAAGATCACTGGTGGTATTAGCACTTACTGAAGTCAATTTCAGGGCAGTAAATCTTCAAACCAAAAATCTCTGGTTTATGACATAGCCTCTCTGACTTGGGGCAAGTCAACCAAGACATTCCAGGACAGTGACTGGTGACTGTGCTTTGAGCCAGCATGAGACTGAGCTGGGTCATCCACCACAGTCTGCTTTCTGTCTTCAGCCTGGAGAAGAGAAGGCTCCAGGCAGACCTAATAGCAGCCTGCCAGGACCTGAAGGGGCTCCAAGAAGGCTGCAGAGGGACTGTTTGCAAAGGCCTGCAGGGACAGGATGAGGGTCAATGGTTTGAAATGAGAGCAGAGCAGATTTAGATTAGATGTTAGGTGTTCTGCACCAGGAGGCTGCTGGAACACTGGAAGAGGTTGCCCAGGGAGGTGGTTGGGGCCCCATCCCTGGAGATATTCAAGGTGAGGCTCCACAAGGCTCTGAGCAGCCTGATCTAATGGAGGATGTCCCTGCTGACTGCAAAGGGGGTTGGACTGCATGACCCCTGGAGGTCCCTTCCAACCCAAACCATTTTATGACTCTATCTTAGGATTGGTTTGGAAAAAGAATAAAGAACCTAACAAGGTGGAATGGTGAAAGCAAGAAAGAGAAGTAGTGGAAAGAGTGGTGTTACTCTGCCCTCCCAGCCACTGAAGGTTGATGCTTTTTGGCTATCTAGTAGTTGTGAAAAAAGAACGTATGCAAGGGCCCCAGAAATGCAAAGTTAGTAGGACTGCAGAGAAACTGAAACTAACCTGAAATAGAACTGAATGGCTGAGCCTAGGGCAGTGAAATGGACAGGTCCTTCCCTCCTTACTCTCTTCCTTCTCCCAGCCTAGGTCTCCTTTCTCAGTGTCCCTCACTTTGTCTGGAAAAGCTTTGGTGTTTTTATTGCCTTTTGGTAATTTGTGTCAGATCACTAAGCAAGTCAAAAACTTGAGTAGAATGAGCTGAAGGGTTCAGTAGTGGTCTGAGGAAGACCTTGGTGTGAACCCTTCAGCTCACTGCATGGTTAGAGTGAGGGAGGACACTCAAGCTTGCTTGAGGCAGAAAGGACAAGTGAGCAAGACCAGCCCTGATGGCAGCAGGGAATCTTTAGATTTCCAAAACACTGAGCTTTCACAGAATGGGTTGGGCTGGAAGGGACCTTCAAGGTCATCCAGTTCCAACCCACTGCCATGGGCAGGGACACTTCCCACTAGCCCAGGCTGCTCATCCAACCTGGCCTGGAACATCTCCAGGGAGGGAAGATCCACAGCCTCCCTGGGCATCTTGTTTCCAGTGTCTCTCCACCCTGACTGTCAAAAATGTCTTCCCCATCTCCAGTCTCAGTCTCCCCTCTTCCAGCTCAAAGCCATTGCCCCTCGTCCTTTCACTCTGAGCCCCTGTCAAAAGTCCCTCCCCAGCCCTCCTGAAGCCCCCTTCAGGTACTGGAAGGCTGCTCTAAGGTCACCTTTTGAACAGTTGCATCCCAAAACTGGAAGTCAGGAGGCTGCCTGGGAGTGGCTAAAAGAGAACTTGTTGGGACTGGGAGCTAAGAGGTGAATGAGGCTGGATGAGGATGTGAAGAGAATGTGATCTTTTGAGTGGGTAACATTACAGTGAAGTGGGGAGAACAAGGCAGTGAGGACAGCTGAGGAGCTCCAGTGGGCTGGGTGGAGAGTATGGCATTAACTGGGCTGGACAGCAGCAATGGAGAGTCAGAAAATGGGGGGAGGATGGCAGGTTAGAGGTGAGAGGCTTGAGTTGTGTGGGAAAATGTGCAAAAGGATCTGTAACCCTTAGAGTGCACATCATGGGGGTAAAGCTAATTGCCTTGCTGAGGATGGATGAAGCAGTGAGCAATGCCATAGGGAATTTTGGAGATGCAAGGAAGAGAAAGGAAAAAAAAAAAAGTAAAATGTTTTGGTTTAAAAGTCTTATTCCTTCTCATGTATTCTGGACATCACTGTAGGTGATGCTGTACCTGCTGCCTATTAGATAGATGCTTGCTGCTGCCTGTGAGAATTTCCTGGCAGCAGTTCCCTTTCCATTAGAATGAAAGGCAAATGAGCATTCTGGCAGGTTTGTGTGGCTGTCAGAAATGATGCACTGCCAGCTGCAAACACACCAGCTGCTAATGCCTGTCTCTGGGAGATCCATTTTATAGTCTCAAAATGGAATAAAAGTACTTCCAACAGTGTGGACTTGTAGCCCAGAAGGCCAGTGGCATCCTAGGCTGCATCAAAAGCAATGTGGCCAGCAAATTTGGACTTGATGATCTCTTGAGGTCCCTTCCAGCCTCTAGTACTGTGAAATGGGGAGAGGTGATTCTGCCACTTTGCTCTGCTCTGGTGAGACCTCGCCTGAGGCACCGTGTCCAGCTCTGGAACCCTCAGCACAGGAAGGACATGGACCTGATGGAGAGGGTCCAGAGGAGGGCCACAAAAATGATCAGGGGGTTGGTACAGCTCTGCTCTGAGGACAGGCTGAGGGAGCTGGGGGTGTGCAGCCTGAGAGGAGAAGGCTCCAGGCAGACCTAAGAGCAGCCTGCCAGGACCTGAAGGGGCTCCAAGAAGGCTGCAGAGGGACTGTTTGCAATGGACGAGGAACAATGGTTTGAAATGAGATTCAGATTGGATGTGAGGAACAAGTTCTGCACCAGCAGGCTGCTGGAACACTGCAGCAGGTTACCCAGAGAGGTGGCTGAGGCTCCATCCCTGGAGATATTCAGGGTCAGGCTGGACAAGGCTCTGAGCAACCTGATCTAGTGGAGGATGTCCCTGCTGAGTGCAGAGGGGGTTGGACTGGATGAGCTTTGGAGGTCCCTTCCAACCCAGAGCATTCTGTGATTTTATGATTTGAGGCCTTGAGCAGCTGAGTCTAGCTGAGAGGTGCCCCTGTCTGTGGTGGGGTTGTTGGAGTAGATGACCTCTAAGGTCCATCCATCCTGAGCCACTCTACTTCCAGCTATAAAAGGCTGTTCCCTATGATAAGGATAAACACTTGAATGGTTACTATTCTTAAATTGGTCTAAAACCACCAATCCTTGTATTTTAGACTTGAAAGTTTTTGAGGGATTGAAGAGCAGAAATACTGTGGTGAGAGTTTTATTTTGGCACTTCACTTGCTGGTGGCTGGGGGAGCAGTTCCCTGGCAGTTCAAACTGTGTTCTCCCAGTTGTCCTTGGTTCATTCCTGTTTGCAGTGTAAACAGAGCCTACTACTTCCATGAACAAGAATACTCTGATTCCACAAATCCAGCAGGTCACTGTTCTTGGTTTACATTTCCAGCTCTGAAGTAGCAGGTTGAAGTATCCATGGGAGAAAGCCTTAGGTTTGAAATATTTTTGGGTGTGTTATCAGTAACCAAAAAAGATTCATTTGTTGTAGTGCCAGAAGACTTGTAATTAAAATGTTTTATAGAGGCAATGGTTTATCCTTGCTGCTGAAGGAAGGTAGCAAAGATAATGAATATAAAGTTACTGTTGAATTTTATGTTGTCTTTTCCTGACTTCCCTAAGCCTTTGTGCTGGAAAGGGACAAAATAAGTTAAGAGGAATTCACTAACCAGCCCTTGTGATGTGTTCCTGAGCCATGGGTTTGGAAAATGAAGTTTCATATAAACAAAACTCTGAAGGCTCTTCTAGCAGGAGACAGCTGGTATTAGATGGTTTTTGATGTTGCTTTTCATGAGGAAGGGAAGGGTTTATAAATATCTTCTGTAATTGAAGTGGTTCAGAGCATTGCTGCTTTGCATTTTAAAAGTGCTGTCCGGAGCAAGCCTGCACCTCAGGAGGGAAGTTTGCATCTAGACCACATGGGAACATGAGGCAGAGTTTCTTACAGGTAATTCACATCAAAGTAGTGTCCCTGAGTGTGTTGCTTCATGAAGCCAGCCTTGGTCAGAGGGCATGTGCTTTGAAGGTGCTGTGGTGTGAAGGAGCTAAGAGTTAGGAGACCAGGGTAAGAACAGAATTACAGAAAAGAGAATTAATCAGAGGAACTCAGAATTGGTTGTGTTGGAAGGGACCCCTTGGGATCACAGAATCACAGAGTGTGAGGGGCTGGAAGGGACCTCCAGAGCTCATCCAGTCCAACCCCGTGCCAGAGCAGGGTCACCTAGAGGAGGTCACACAGGAACACATCCAGGCAGGGTTTGAGTATTTCCAGAGAAGAAGACTCCACAACCCCCTGGGCAGCCTGTGCCAGGGCTCTGTCACCCTCACAGGGGAAAAAATGTTTCCTCCTGTTTCCATGGAACTTTCTATGCCTCAACTTCCACCACTGCCCCTTGTGCTGTCCTTGGGCATCACCCAGCAGAGCCTGGCTCCAGCCTCTGGGCACTCACCCTGCACATCTTTATCAGCATGATACCTCTCAGGGTCCTACTCTCCAAGCTACAGAGCCCTCAGCTCCCTCAGGCTCTCCTCCTAAGGAAGATGTTCCACTGCCTTCAACATCTTTGTAGCTCTGTGCTGGACTCTCTCAAGCAGTTCCCTGAGGTCCTTCTTGACCTGAGGGCCCAGAACTGGACACAATATTCCAGATGTGGCCTCAGCAGGACAGAGCAGAAGGGGAGGAGAACCTCTCTGGACCTACTCACCACACTCCTAATCCCCCCAGGATGCCATTGGCCTTCTTGGCCACCAGAGCACATTGCTGGCTCATGGTCAACCTCCCATCCACCAGGACCCCCAGGTCCTCTTGCCCTTCACTGCTCTCCAGCAGCTCAGTCCCCAACCTCTCCTGCTCCATGGGGTTGTCCTTTCCTAGGTGCAAGACTCTCCCCTTGCCCTTGTAGTCCAGCCCTCTGCTCCAGCAGACTTAACCTTGAGCAGGTTGCCCAGGCCCACCTCCAGCAGGGGTTTGGTTTTGCTTGAGGATGGTGACTGCACAGACTCTCTAGACAGCCTGTAGCAGTGCTTGGTCGCTCTCCCAACAGAAGAATGGTTTCTTGTGTCCAGGTGGAATTCCATACCCTGTCACTCGTGCCCATGTTGCTGTTAGCCTTTTTGCTTTTTAATGCATGGTTGCCTTGCTGGCTCATGTTGGACTTGCCAGCCACCAAGAGCCCAAGGTCCTCGTCTGCAAAGCTACTTTCCAGCTGACTGGACCCCAGCATGAACTAGTGCCTGGGGTTATTCCTCTCCAGGTGCAAGAATTCCTACTTCCCCTTGACCTTCATGAGGTTCCTGTCAGCACATTGCTCCAGCTTGGAGAGGTCCCCCCTTGGTGTGTCAACCACTCCTCAGTTTTGTCTCATCAACAGACTTGTAAGAGGCCATTCTGGACAGGAGGTTCCACCTCAACAGGAGGAGGAACTTCTTCACTGTGAAGGTCACAGAGCGCTGGATCAGGCTGCTCAGAGGGTTGTGGAGTCTCCTTCTCTAGAGACTTGATGATCTCTGGAGGTCCCTTCCAACCTCTAACATCTTGTGACCCCAGGTTGTGGAGTCTCCTTCTGTGGAGCCTTTCAAGACTAATCTGGATGTGTTCCTGTGTGACCAGTGCTGGATTCTCTGGTCCTGCTCTGGCAGGGGAGTAGGACTTGATCATCTCCTGAGGTCCCCTCCAACCCCTAACATCCTCTGATCCTGTCCCATTGTCTTGGCCAGTAGTGAAGATGGTGAACAGTATTGGGTCCAGTGTTGAGTCCTGGCATCCACCACTCCTTTGCTGCCCAGTTTCAACCACTGGTTTCAGCAGGAATTAGTGCCACTGCTCACAACAGCCTGGGCCTGCTCATTCAGCCAGGGTTTAATCCATCTCAGTGTCAATTTACCTAAGCCCTGCTTTGGCAGCTTGTTCAGGGAGATGTTATGGGAGACAGTGCCAAAGGCCTTACTCAGTAAAGGTTGCCAACGTGCACTGCTCTCACCTTGCCCACCACCTCCTTGTACAGGACACTGAGGTTCACCAGGCATGATTTCCCCTTTGGAAATCCATGCTGACTCCTCCCAATCACCTTCTAGTCCCTCCTGTGTTTGAACATGCTTCCCAGGAGGATTTTCTCCATCACCTTCCCAGGGACTGAGGTGTGAGGGACTGGCCTGTAATTCCTTGGGTCTTTCCTCTTGCAGATCAGAGTGACATCTGCATTCTTCCAGCCTTCAGGAACCTCTGCTTGTTTCCATGACCACTCAAAGATAATAAAAGAGTGGCCTCATAAGGCCAGCAGCCAGTTCCCAGGGCATATGTGAATGCAGCCTGTTTGGCCCCATGGAATTCTGTGCATCCAGTTTGTTTAAATGCCACCCAAACTAGCCCTCCTCCAGCAGGGACAACTGATGTCCTCCTTGCTCCAGAGCTGCCCTCTGATATCAGGAGCCTGGCATTCCTGAAGGCAGGTTTTACTGGTACAGACCAAGGGTGAGGAAGGTGTTGAGTACTTCAGCAGAAAGGGCCCTGGGGGTGCTGAGTGGCAGCAGCTGAAGAGGAGCCAGCAGTGTGCCCAGGTGGTCAAGAAGGCCAATAGCATCCTGGCCTGGCACAGGAGCAGTGTGGCCAGCAGGAGCAGGGAAGTCATTCTGCCCTGTGCTCAGCACTGCTCAGGCTACACCTTGAGTGCTGTGTCCAGCTCTGGGCTCCTCAGTTCAAGAAAGATGTTGAGATGCTGGAAGGTGTCCAGAGAAGGGCAACAAGGCTGGGGAGGGGTCTGGAGCACAGCCCTGTGAGGAGAGGCTGAGGGAGCTGGGAGTGTTTAGCCTGGAGAAGAGGAGGCTGAGGTCAGACCTCATTGCTGTCTACAACTCCCTGAGGGGAGGCTGTAGCCAGGTGGGGCTTGGTCTCTTCTCCCAGGAACCAGCGGCAGAACAAGAGGACACAGTCTCAAGCTGTGCAGGGGAGGTTTAGGCTGATCTTAGAAAGAAGTTCACAGAGAGATTGCCCTTGGAATGGGCTGCCCAAGGAGGTGGTGGAGTCAGCATCCCTGGAAGAATTTAAGAAGGGGCTGGATGAGGCACTTAGTGCCATGGCCTGGTTGATTGGATAGGGTTGGGTTGGACTTGATGATCTTGGAGGTCTCATCCAACCTGGCTGATTCTGCAGTCTTCACCATGTCATTTGGCACCAGTTCCCTTCCTCCATTCATCAGTCATTTAGTTGAGGACTTTCCATGGTTTCCCAGACTTGACCAGTCCTGTCACAGCTGTTCTACACAAAGAGCAAGCTCACAAGCACCTCAGACTTGTGAGCTTCATTATGATGGTGGTTGAGCAGAACCAGTGTCATGCAGTTCTGTGCACGCTTGTGTGGTGACAACCTTGAGGCTGTTTCTCCTCAGGGTTTATCCTGTGGGTGATCATCTCTGCAGAATTCCATGGCTTGTGTCAGTGTTGCCAATACCAATTGTTTCTGTTCCAAACTTGTTTCTTTTCTGCCCTGCTTCTATGTGTCTCTAATATCCTATGGGAATTGTGTTACCTAAAGACTCCTCCTGGCTAAAATGGAGGCAATTATTTCTGAGATCCTTCCCATACTGATCTTCTGAAGCACAGGGAGACTTTGGTCTAAGATAGATGCCCTCTTGGATTTCTGTAGCTCCTTCTATAGGCAGCTCCAGGCTGTATCCAAAATTTTCCAGTTGAGTTTGCATGTCCTTCCAGATATGCAATCCTAGGGAGCTGGCTGGTAGTGTCCACCTGAAATCACAGCCAGTAGCTACCTCTTTAGTGGGCTTTGTTTTCTACTTATGTTCAGTACAGTTACTCCACAGAATGTTAGAGGTCAAAATGCACCTCAAAAGATCATCCCAAGCAAGGTCACCCAGGGCAGGTCACCCAAGAACACATCCAGATGGGGCTGGAAAGTCTCCAGAGGAGACTCCACAACCTCTCTGGGCAGCCTGCTCCAGGGCTCAGCACTCTCACAGGGAAAAGGTTTTCCCTCCTGTTCCCCTGGCACCTCCTCTGCTCCAGCTTTCCCCCAGTGCCCCTTGTGCTGTCCTGGGACATCCCTGAGCAGAGCCTGGCTCCAGCCCTGCACATCTTTATCCCCAGCAATGAGGGCAGCCCTCAGGCTCCTCTGCTCCAAGCTCCAAGCCCCAGCTCCTGGCCTGGCCTCACAGGAGATGTTCCACTGCCTGCAGCAGCTCTGGGGCTCTGTGCTGGACTGTCTCAAGCAGCTCCCTGAAGTCCTTCTTGACCTGAGGGGCTCAGAACTGGACACAATATTCCAGATGTGATCTCAGCAGGGCAGAGGAGAGGAGTCTGGTGCAGTTTCCTTCAAGAACATGATTGCATGTTCTCTGTTCAGTCTGATGACATCATTAATGCTTCTTCCCAGTGAAGCCAGCATATTTTTCACAGGAACACAAACAGTGTAAGGCAGTGGTGACCTGAAACAGTTGAATTTTGACAGTTTGAAATGAATTTGAGCTCAACATGAGCCACCAGTGAGCACTTGCAGCCCAGAAACCAAGCAGAGAAGTGTGGCCAGCAGGGCCAGGGAGGGGATTCTCCCCCTCTGCTCCACTCTGCTCAGACCACACCTGGAGCTCTGTGTGCAGTTCTGGAGCCTCTGTTCCAGGAAGGATCTGGAGGTGCTGGAAGGTGTCCAGAGAAGGGCCATGAGGATGAGCAGAGGGCTGGAGCTGCTCTGCTCTGGAGACAGACTGAGAGAGTTGGAATTGTGCAGTCTGGAGAAGAGAAGGCTCCCAGGAGATCTTATTGTGGTCTTCCAGTATCTGAAGGGGGCTGCTACAAGAAAGCTGGGGAGGGACTTCTTAGGGTGTCAGGGAGTGATAGGACTGGGGGGAATGGATGCAAGCTAGACAAGGGCAGATTTTGCTCAGACCTTAGGAAGAAATTCTTCCCCATGAGGGTGGTGAGAGACTGGCACAGGTTGCCCAGGGAGGTGGTGGAAGCCTCATCCCTGGAGGTTTTTGCAGTCAGGCTGGAGGTGGCTGTGAGCAACCTGCTGTAGTGTGAGGTGTCCCTGCCCATGGCAGGGGGTTGGAAGTGGATGAGCCTTGAGGTCCCTTCCAACCCTGACAATTCTATGATTCTGTGAGTGTATCCGGGAAGCTGAAGGCAAAGCCTCTGAGCTCAAAAGCCCCTCTGAAGCCTGGCCCTGCTGGCTGCTGTGAACAACCAGCTGCTGTTCCAGCTGAGTGACTTCCCAGCGCGACACACTCCAGCAGAAGTTACACTTTCATCTCTCTCTCCAACATGTGACTCTGCAGGAAAAGGCAATCAGCCAGGGGAAACCAAGTGAGTTAAACTGGAATGGAAAACCCAGAGCCAGCTTAATGCTTTATGCTGGTCACAGATTAACAATTTGCTGTTTGGTGGGAAGGAGGAGAGGCCACAAGTTTCAGCCTGGGTTACAGTTTGTGCAGTCAGGTTTGAGTTGCTGTCAGGAAATGGACTTTTTTTTTTTTTTCCCAGCAGTAGAAAAAGGCGTTAGGGACATAAAATAGTGTGGGAATTGTCCTGTAGTAAATCTGTGTGGATTCTGTTGGCCACTTAAGACAAGTTGATAGAAATGCTTCAGCTGACATTCCTCCTTGATGGCTCAAGATGATATATATATAAGATGGGATCAAATCCAAGGGTTTATCTCTGTAAGTATAAATTAATAATCTATATGGCATTTATTAAAAGCTATAAGAGATACTCTTTGGTGTTTTGTCTCTGAAAAATGGACATTTGCCACAAATCCAACTTGTAAAAGTGGTGGGAAAAAACAAAACAAAACAAAACCAAACCTGCATATTCCCTGAGGGGGAAAAAAAAGTGCTTTAAAATCTATGCTCTGAAAATGAATAATGACAGAATGTAAGAGTTTGTGGTACATCAGATTAGGAAACAATTTTGACTAGCATTTCCTCCTTTATAAGTCTATAATAACACAGCTAAGCAATACTTCTGAGTAGTGAATACTGTTTAGGACTCACAGCATTAAAATGCTGCCCTCAGTGCCTTAATGATGGATTTAATTGTTTGTGTCAGAGGAATTTTTCTGTGGGATTAGATTCTGACTCCCCTTACATTTAGATGTCACTCCAAGTGTTTAGGATTTTCCAGAGCATAGCCGAAGGAGCTCCTCAGGGTTGTGTGTGACACTGCTGGGATCAGTGAGGTGAGAATAGGACAGAGAAAAGCCACAAACTGGGGGATGTATTTTACAGGCTGAAGTTTAAAGGCTGGGTGACATAACGAGGTAAGGAGGCAGAGACACAGGCTGGGCAGGGAGAACAGCCCTGGAGAAAAGGACCTGGGGCTGCTAGGGGATGAGAAGCTCAACAGGAGCCAGCAGTGAGCACTTGCAGCCCAGAGAGCCAAGCAGAGCCTGGGCTGCAGCAAGAGAAGTGTGGCCAGCAGGGCCGGGGGGGGATTCTCCCCCTCTGCTCCACTCTGCTGAGACCACACCTGGAGCTCTGGGTCCAGTTCTGGAGCCTCTGTTCCAGGAAGGATCTGGAGGTGCTGGAAGGTGTCCAGAGAAGGGCCAAGAGGATGAGCAGAGGGCTGGAGCTGCTCTGCTCTGGAGACAGACTGAGAGAGTTGGAATTGTGCAGTCTGGAGAAGAGAAAGCTCTGAGGAGACCTTCTTGTGGCCTTCCAGTATCTGAAGAGGGCTACAAGAAAGCTGGGGAGGGACTTTATAGGGTGTTGGGTAGTGAATGGATCCAAGCTAGAGGAGGGCAGATTTAGATAGGACCTCAGGAAGAAATTCTTCCCCGTGAGGGTGGTGAGAGACTGGCAGAGGTTGCCCAGGGAGGTGATGGAAGCCTCATCCCTGGAGGTTTTTGCAGCCAGGCTGGAGGTGGCTGTGAGCAACCTGCTCTGGTGTGAGGTATCCCTGCCCATGGCAGGGGGGTTTGAACTGGATGCTCCTTGAGGTCCCTTCCAACCCTGACAATTCTGTGAAGGAAACAGAAATCCTTCAGTCCCTCACTTCAGTGCCCTTCTGTGTATGCTTGCAGTGTCCTGTCTAGGAATGGTTCTGCTGCCTTGTAATTTTTTTTTTTTTTTTACATTTATCTTGGAAGTGTTAAAATGGAAAATGCTCTTTTTGTGTTTTTCTTCCCCCATGAGGTTTGCTGTTCCAGTGAAGGGGCACATGCAACATTTTAGATTTTTGGATGCAATGAGGTTCTCTGAAATAGTCCTCAGTGATCACAACTTACTGAATATGGGAACTTTCTAGTTAGTTTGGAGGGAGAAGTTGCAGAAAGGCTAAAACTGGGTGGGGTTTTGTTGTTTTTTTCCCTCCCCATTCCTTTTACCCCTAACACTTCCCCTTTTTCATCAGCCAGGCTAGCAGCCCTGCCAGCCCCAGGAGGCCCTGCCAACTGGAGGGGCACAGTCTCAGTTCCCAACCTCAGCTCTTATTATCTGCTAATTACCAGGTGCTTCTGTGTGACCTCAGATGTTAGTTATGCTCACCCCAGAATTTCTTTACTCATATTTATATAATAAAACAAACAGCTTTGTAACAAACAGCTTGATTTCCATGCCCAGAGAAACAGCACAAGAGACAGAAGGCAGACTTGTCCAAAAGCTGCAGGGTTTTCTTCAGCTTGTGATGTTAAATTAAGAGCATTGGTCAGCAGCAATAATCCTAAACTATTTGGGGCAATTGCTGAAAAAAACATAGGATCATAGAATGGTTTGGGTTGGAAGGGACCTCATCCAGTCCAACCCCCAGCAGTCAGCAGGGACATCCTCCACTAGATCAGGTTGCTGAGAGCCTTGTCCAGCCTTACCCTGAATATCCCCAGGGATGGGGCCTCTCAAGTACCTCCCAAGGAAACCTGTTGCAGTGTTCCACCAGCCTCATAGTGAAGAACCAGAGCTGGATGCAGCACTCCAGGTGAGGTCTCCCCAGAGCAGAGCAGAGGGGCAGAATCCCCTCCCTCCATCTACCGGCACCCATCCCATCCTTCAGCCTTAGCAGCAGCACCACCCAGCTTGGTGTCATCTGCACACCTCCTGAGGGTGCCTCAGTCTTGCTGTTGATATCATTGATGGAGATATTGAACAGCACTGGTCCCAGTGCAGACCCTTGGGGGACAGCACTTGTCACCCATCTCCATCTGGGCTTGGAGCCCTTGACTGCTGCCCTTTGGATGTGATCATCCAACCACTGGATCCATATCTTTCCAGGTGAGGGAGAAGGATGCTGTGAGGGGCTCTGTATAGGACCCAAATATCTATTTCTGATGCTTTTGTACCCTAATCTCCTCTCCTTTTGGGATATGGATCTAATAATTTTAGTCTCATGTCACTACAAGAGCTTATTCTGAGAGCCAGTGAAACTGTCCTTTCAGACATGAGCACCTCCACAGCAGCTCCCAGCAACACCTTGCACCTTGCTTCCTTCTGAGCAATCTGGATTCCACTCCTGTGCTTATTTATGCCAATTGTACTTAATTATGCAAAACAATGGAAGGTGTTTGTCATCCAGAGCTGGAAGGGAAGATGGTAGCAGATCCTTCTGCTGCACTTTCTGCAGCAGTCTTTTACTTTTCAGCCTTCAGTCTTCTACCTTCTCATTTGATGTACAAACCCTGAGGCAATGTTCCATTTCAGTATTTTTTTCCTGTGTTTTTTCAAGTAATGGGGCAAAAAAAATTCCTACTTTTGTTGGTTAGTTTGACAGTTTTAATCTGGCTTGAGGTGTTTTTCTCCAGTCTATGGATTAGCAAAAGAGGCCAAGGCTAATGAGGCCAAAGAGCTGCATTTCTCATCTCACCAGGCACTGAATGCTTGTCTAAGCCTTCTCACTTGTGTTCAGTATCTTCACCAATGACCTGGATGAGAGGATTGAGAGCACCCTCAGCAAGTTCCTGATGATACCAGACCGGGGGTGGCTGACACCCCTCAGGCTGTGCTGCCATCCAACCAGAGCTGGACAGGCTGAGAGCTGGCTGCAGGCAAACCTCATGAAGGGCAATAAGGACAAGGTCAGGGTCCTGCAGCTGGGCAGGAATAACAGCAGGCACCAGGACAGGTTAGAGGCTGCCCT
>VXBD01001033.1:66556-118502 GCA_013399975.1 Indicator maculatus
AACATTCTGTGATTCATCAAGCTGCTGAATAACATTTAAATTATATCAGTTTGCAACCCAGACAGAAGATTTGTTTCCATTCTGTTCAGATTTTGGTGGCCAGTAAGAAAATAAAGTTTAGAGGCTTTTGTCAAAGGTTATGGTTTGAAGCTATTCCATGTTTCCAGGATGACAGGAACTTGGTAAGAGGTTAAGGAGATGCCTTTGTCATAGTGAGGTCCAGTGAGTTTACTTTCTTCTGTAACAGCTCCAAAATGAAATGTTGGGGGTTTTAATCCAGGACAGCCTGGGGTTTTTTTCAAATGAAATTCATTTAGGGTTTGGTTTTTTTTTCTCCCCCTCTCTTCCACACTTGTTTACTTTCAAGACCTACTCTATTTCTCCTCTGTGTAATTGTATTTCAGTTTCACACAGTGCAGATGCTTTCTGTGTGAGCAGTCATGTAGGATGTGCTTGCATTGCCTGCCTGGTCCCTGCCTTCCCACTTTGGTTTGTGGGACTCACTGGGTGGCTGCCCAAGCAGTTCAAAGAGCAGCTTGGGCCTGGATAATTCCTGCATAGTTACAGTTGCTAAGATTTGCCTGCACACACTTTGTACATCCATCAAAACCTTCACAGCAAGGCTGGCATGGCACAGCTGCTCTCACCCCACTGAGCTGCAGTCACCTGCAAGGACCTCAAGCTTTTCTTCATGTGGGTTAGGTGTGACTAGAGGCTCAAGGGAATTTCCAGGCTATAAACAAGGCTGTGACATAGGCTGGACTTGAGACATTAATCATGTGGATGGTCAGTGAGGCAGAGCATAAAAGCAAGTTCAATTAGCTTTGCAAAATGAGTTGCAGCTCTGTCATCAGAGGGTTGGCTTCTCTTATGTGGAGCCTTCATCAGAAGTGATGTTAAATGTGCAAATGTGGCTGCCAGCTGGGTGTTCCAGCAGGACAAATCAAAGGTGCCTTGGAATTCAGGTCTGCTTGAGCAGCTTTGGCTGCTCAAAACAACAGCTAATGATAGTAAGGTTTAAACAGCCAAGGCTTTGCATAGCCATGGCAATGTCTCCACCCATCCTCTTGGAGATGTGTTCCTGAAGCAGCTGCACTGCCTGCTGCTTTGCTTGCTTACTCACCACTCAGCCTTGCTACACTCCCACAGCTCCTTCAGCACTCTGCTGGCTTCCTTTCACCTCTCCCTTTCGTGTAGCTTCTGCCTTCCTGGCTGTACTTTGGAAAGAAGAATGCTCCTACTCTGATGCTTTACAAGAAATTGCCACTTGTTTCAGTCCCCTGTAAGGTAATTTCACAGATGGAAAGAAGGAGTTCTCAATTACTGCTACCTATTCAATGGGATTTTTGAGATGGATGCAGAATGGACAAGTCTAGAGGCCCTGGGGCTGTCTGAAGCACAGATACAGAGCTGGCAAATCTGACCAGGAGTGATCCACACCTTTGAGGACTGCAGTATCATAAAATCCTAGAATGGCTCAGCTTGGAAGGGACCCCAGAGCTCATCTGCTCCAACCTCCCCACCATGCCCGGGGACACCTCTCAGCTAGACTCAGCTGCTCAAGGCCTCATCCAGCCTGGCCCTGAACACCCCCAGGGAGGAGGCAGCCACAGCCTCCCTGGGCAGCCTGTGCCAGAGTCTCAGCACCCTCCCTTCTACTGAAGAACTTCTTCCTCAGCTCCAGTCTAACATTCTTTTGGGCAGCATTTTGGGTAACATTCTTTTAGGCAACTGAACCCCAATAATTGCATTGTCAATGATGTGACAACTTTTTAGTGCAGCAATGTGGTTCATGTCCATTGAGCCAAATGAAACAAAATTGGATTTATTCATTCAGAAAAAAAAAAAGGTGATTAAAAAATGCCTCTGCAGTTTGGTCTAGAATCTCATCATACTCTCCACAACTACCCCAAAGGAGGCTGGAGTGAGGTTGGTGTTGGTCACTTCTCCCAAGTAACCAGGAACAGGATAAGAGGAAATGGGTTGAAATTGTGCCAGAGAAGGTTTAGGTTGGACATTAGGAAAAACTTCTTTCCTGAGAGAGTGGTGAGGGCTGGCCTCTGGAGGTCCCTTCTAACCTAACCCATTCTATGAATCTGCATAACAGATTTACTGTTACAACAGAAAGAAAAGGAAGCTTTGCCTCTCCTTTGCTTCCTTTGGCATCTACATGTTGAAGATGAAAGAATGTTAAGATGGAAGTGAACTTCTGTGTGCCTCAGAAACATGAGCAATAACATTCTCCTGTCAGGTTCCTGTGGGGCTTGCTTTAGTGTGCTGCATCTTATCGCTGTGCCTTGCAGCCCAGACACCCAACCAGAGCCTGGGCTGCAGCAAGAGAAGGTCGAGGGAGGGGATTCTCCCCCTCTGCTCCACTCTGCTGTGACCACACCTGCAGCTCTGTGTCCAGTTCTGGAACCTCTGTTACAGGGAGTATCTGGAGGTGCTGGAAGGTGTCCAGAGAAGAGCCAAGAGGATGAGCAGAGGGCTGGAGCTGCTCTGCTCTGGAGACAGACTGAGAGAGTTGGGGTTGTGCAGTCTGGAGAGGTGAAGGCTCTGAGGAGACCTTCTTGTGGCCTTCCAGTATCTGAAGGGAGCTACAAGAAAGCTGGGGAGGGACTTTTTAGGTGTTGGGTAGAGATAGGACTGGGGGGAATGGCTCCAGGCTAGAGGAGGGGAGATTCAGATTGGATATTAGGAAGAAGTTCTTCCCCATGAGGGTGGTGAGAGACTGGCAGAGGTTGCCCAGGGAGGTGGTGGAAGCCTCATCCCTGGAGGTTTTTGCAGCCAGGCTGGATGTGGCTGTGAGCAACCTGCTGTAGTGTGAGGTGTCCCTGCCCATGGCAGGGGGGTTGGAACTGGATGCTCCTCGAGGTCCCTTCCAACCCTAACAGTTCTGTACCCTTTGCAGGAGCAGCACTGGAGGCACTCGTGACTGGCAGCAGGGCTGGCAGCAAGTGTGTGCTCAGGCTGGATTTAAATAGGAATGCTTTCTGAAATTAAATTCTGCTAAACTGTAATCTTATTTTTAAATGAAATGCAAGAGTGGCAGCCTTGAGGTTGCTAGCTGGCACTGCTGGCTGGTATTTATATCTGCTTCATTAGCATGCTGGGGAAAAAATCTCATCTGACAAAAATCCATTTGGCTAATGATCCACACTTTCATTAGACTGGGAATTTTCAGGAGAATGCAGCTTCTTTTACTGTATTTTTTGTATTATCCTCAGTAATGCAACAGAACTGCATGGAACAGTTGCAGAAATGAGTGGGAATGATAGGAATATTTTCAAGTGCATTAAGCTGACTGCTGGTTAGGTGCTTAGACACCTAAGGGTTTGCTGAGTTGTGCCAGAGCTGAGTGAGGCCAATGGAAAGGGCCAGGTTACAGAATGAGGAGGTTTTGCTTTTTGTTTCATAATGCAGCTCTTTGGGTTCAAGAAAGCCTTGCTTAAGCTCAGGCATTTGTGGCTTCTGGTGGTTTGTGCAGTTCTTTTAATGTGCAAGAGTTACTAAACCTGCAAGTAGCATCTTGCAGCTGTTAGACAATCAGTGATGCACTGAGCCTGGAAAAAAAAAAAAAAACAAAAAAAAAACAAACCACAGCAAAAAAAAAATTTCTTCACCAGAAGAGAAGAAGCTGTCCCCAAATTTGCCTGGTTTTAACATGTAGATGTGTCAGAGCTGAGGCTGTGAAATGCTGCTTGTCAGTTCAGCACAGACTTGTTAAAGTAGGAATAAATGCAGACTGTATTTGAAAAGAAATGTAGGTGGTAACTACTGATACAAAGCTCTGAGTCCTTTTTGCATTGCTTCTGATCAGCAGTTTTAAGACTGCTTTGCCAATTAACCATAAATAGTCCTTTATTGAGCCTTCTGCAGGATAAAGGAAATGAGTGGTGCTGAGAGGTAGCTGTTTGAGAAGAGCTGGAAGCCCTCCTCTGACGACTTCTGAGACCTCCTCCATTGTACTGTGCTGCTTTCATTCCTTTCTTTTTCAGATTGGATGTCAGGAAGAAATTCTTCCCCATGAGGGTGGTGAGCGACTGGCACAGGTTGCCCAGGGAGGTGGTGGAAGCCTCATCCCTGGAGGTTTTTGCAGCCAGGCTGGAGGTGGCTGTGAGCAACCTGCTGTGGTGTGAGGTGTCCCTGCCCATGGCAGGGGGGTTGGAACTGGATGAGCCTTGAGGTCCCTTCCAGCCCTGACAATTCTGTGATTGTGTGAATCTAAGAGTGTAGAGATTGCTGAATGCCTCTGAACTCTCTGCTCCTGCAGTTGCAGAACTGCAGTCTTGAATCCATTTTTTTTCACTTGTTAATTTCTGACAGCTTCTGTTGATGGTGAGGGACAGGCTAATGCCCTGCCACCTTCCATATTCAGGTGCAATGTGTTGACAGGCAAATTCCTCACCTCAGGATTATTTTGCATTGCTTCTATCCTGAGGAGTCTGCTCTCTCAGATGCATACAGCTGTTTAAGCTGTCTCATTACATAGTTTGCTAAGAAACTCCTTCTGAGTTGCACTCGTGGCACACTAAAATCTTCTTAATTGGAATCCTTTCACAGTCTGTTTCTCCTCCTAATTCTTCATCACCTTTCTTTCACTGTCCTTTGCCTTGCAGCTCTCCCTCTCATTTCTCTCATCTTAATCCCTGACCCTGCTCAGCTTTCAGCCAACTCCTCCATTTATTATTTCTTGTGCTTTGTCTCTCTCTTTGGCACCTTGGCTGGCTCAAAGGCTCTCACTGCCTCCTTTCTGCTTTACTTTCACTTAACATCTCTCACTCCTTGTACCTCAGATGTTTGGAGAATTTTCAATGTTGGTTTGGAGACAAATAATGTAGGACCTTCCCTATTAAAAAAAAAAAATTCTTCTCTGTCTCAATCAGTAGCTGAGCCTGACCTGCAGTATGTGGTCTGACATATCTGTACTCTTCTCAAGGATGAGCAGAGGGCTGGAGCTCTTCTCCTATGAGGACAGGCTGAGAGAGTTGGGGTTGTGCAGTCTGGAGAGGTGAAGGCTCTGAGGAGACCTTCTTGTGGCCTTCAAGGATCTGAAGGGGGCTACAAGAAAGCTGGGGAGGGACTTTTGAGAGTGTCAGGGAGTGATAGGACTGGGGGGAATGGAGCAAAACTAGAAATGGGGAGATTGAGATTGGATGTCAGGAAGAAATTCTTCCCCATGAGGGTGGTGAGAGACTGGCAGAGGTTGCCCAGGGAGGTGGTGGAAGCCTCATCCCTGGAGGTTTTTGCAGCCAGGCTGGAAGTGGCTGTAGTGTGAGGTGTCCCTGCCCATGGCAGGGGGGTTGGGACTGGATGAGCCTTGAGGTCCCTTCCAACCCTGACAATTCTGTGATTCTGGGTCAGTTCTAGTGTACTGTGTTGTAGGGAAGGAAACTCCACAGATCTCACAGAGCTTTATGTAAGTGGCTTCTCAGAGTTGATTCTGAGCATTCACAGCACACTGTCACTCTCACTCAGGAAAATGTGTGTGCCAAAGCAGCCTGGCCACTGCTACTAATGAGGTTATAGAGTCCAGGAGACACCAGCTGTCAGATCCTTGCTGTATCTCCTGGGTTCCTCTAGGCTGGTGACAAAGCAGGGGTTTTATCCTCTAAGGAACAAAAAAGGATATCCTTTATGGACCAAAAAAGGATGTTAGGAAGTCATTTTGCACCATGAGGGTGGAGGAACACTGCAAAAAGATGCCCAGGGTTGGGGCCTCATCCCTGGAGATATTGAAGGTGAGGCTGGACAGGGCTCTGGGCAACCTGATCTAGTGGAGGATGTCCCTGCTGACTGCAGGAGGGTTGGACTGGATGACCTCTGGAGGTCCCTTCCAACCCAACCCATTCTATGACATCCCCTGGGGATCCAAAAGGGACATCCCCTAAGGATCTAAAAAGAGATTTCCTCCCCAAAATCCACAGTTAGCATGGTGTGGTCCTTCTGCACATAATTCTAACTGTTTTGTCTGTCACAAATGATAAGCAAGGCTGCTGCCCACTGCCTTTGTGTCCAGATTTGGCAGTGTCTTTTGGGCTGCTATGTATCTTCCTGCTAGCTAACAGGCAAAAGAATGTCACATGCAACCCAGTGTCATTCCATGAGGAGGAGGAGGAATAGCACAGGCCTCCTCCTGTTAGCAGAGTGCAATTTCCCACTGCTGAATCATATCCAAGGTGATCCAGATATAAATACCCCAGTGTTAATTAATTTTCTTGCTGTTGGTAGTGTCCCTGTTATTCATAGGGTCTCTTCTTTTGCTTGCTGCTCCTGGTGCCTTTGCACATTTCCATCTGTACATTCACTCCAATCTTAATGCTTGCAGGAAAAAATCTTTTATGTGCTAACATTTGTGCAAGGTAGAAGTGGCCTAAGTGATCCCTGCAAATAGATTCATCAATGCAGGGGAATCTTTTAGCAGGTTTCAACATTTTGGAAGGGAAAGAAGTAGATAATTTAAAACCAGTTATAATACCTGTGCTATGCTTTTTCACTTATCTAATGCCCACCATGTCTGTGGTGATATTCACAGGATGTTAGGGGTTGGAAGAGACCTCTGGAGAATATTGAGTCCAGCCCCCTGCCAGAGCNTAGACATTGATCAGATCCCTCTCAGCCTTCTCTTCACCAGACTGAACACCCCCAGGGCTCTCAGCCTCTCCTCCCCAGGCAGGGCTCCAGTCCCTTCAGCATCCTTGCAGCCCTCCCTTGGACTCTCTCCAGCAGATCCCTGTCCCTCCTGAACTGGGCAGCCCACAACTGGATGCAATATTCCAGGTGAGGTCTCAGCAGGGCAGAGCAGAGGGGGAGGAGAACCTCCCTGGCTCTGCTGCACACACTCCTCTGAATGCCCCCCAGGACCCCCTTGGCCTTCTTGGCCCCCAGGGCACCTTGCTGTGCCATGCAGAACTTGTTATCCACCAGCACTGTCTTTCTAATGGTCAACAGAAGAGTGAAAAACAGTGGCTAAGGGGAAAAATCCTCTAAAAGGCACATGAGAAAGGTGATGTAAACACTGCAAGTCCTTAAATAGCTTCTTCATTTTGTTTAACCTGCTGACATTCTGGTCAAAGGACTCTTGTAGTCTCTATCTTTTTTTTTTTTTGCCTTTTGAACTTTTCATCTGGATTTCCTATGTGCTTCTTCATTCAGCAGTAGGCACAGGTTTCTAAAGGCTATTGCCTGCAAGGTCAAATCTTGCTAGAAAAAAAAAAAAGGGAATAAAAGGTTTAAAAATCCATCTCCTTCTCCACATTCCTTTAGAGCAGTGCAGTGCTAAGGCCACAGCTCAGATAAGCAGTTCATAAACAGAGCCAATCAAACCCTCCCCAAAGTGGCAGGCAGAAGTTTTAGGATTAGGAATGCTTTGTTTTTCTGCAGCTGCTTTGAGTGCAATCTGTACCAACTATGGGAAGTGCTATGATGGTCTAGAAATGGCTTCAGCTAAGGAAAGGAGCACTTGTGAACTGGTTTTGGAAAACAACCTTTGCTCCTCTTGGCTGAACAGCCCCAGCTCTCACAGCCTGGCCCATAGGGGAGGTTCTCCAGCCCTCTGATCATCTTTGTGGCCTACTCTGGACCCACTCCACCAGTTCCATGTCCCCTCTTGTGCTGGGGGCACCAGAATTGGTTGCAGTGCTCCAGGTGGGATCTCATGAGAGCAGAGCAGAGGAGCAGAACCACCTCCCTTGTCCTTCTGGTCACACTGCTGTTGATAGAGCCCAGGACACAGCTGCCTTCTGGGCTGCCAGCAATGATTGGTAGCCAGAAGGTAGTGGAACACTGCAGCAGGTTGCCAGGGAAGCTGGCTGAGGCCCCATCCCTGGAGATACTCAAGGTGAGGCTGGACAGGGCTCTGGGCAACCTGATCCAGTGGAGGATGTCCCTGCTGAGTGCAGAGGGTTTGGACTGGGTGAGCTTTGGAGGTTCCTTCCCACCTCTAACATTGTCTAATCCAATAGATTTTAACAAGAAATCTATTGCATGTTACCTGCCATGCCTGACTGCTGACTGAAGTGCTTCAAAGACTGTGAGTGAGGAGAATGTTTCATTTGTCCAAACAAGAGAGGTGTGATTGCCTCAGAGTTCTGGAGGTTCAGCACAGGACTTGCAGCACAGGGTTGAGGGGGTCCTGGGTGTGCTGTTTATCATCACATCTGATGATAGGACTCTGCCTTTAGCCTTGAGGTTCCAGTACCTCACACCTGCAAATTTAACAAGAGAAAAGTTGTTTTCTTACACTGGCCAAGTCCATGGGGTAAAACTTGCCAAGGAAGCATTAAATACTCAGTCCTCCTGCAAAGTTTCCTTTGCTGTCTTCCATTCCCCTGTGACAATAGAGGGCAGCAAATCTGTATTTGGGCAGTCTGCTTCCCCCAGGCTGTGTTCACAGGAGGCACTACCTAGCTGCTACAAACTGGAAAAGCTGGAAGACAGTTTGAGTAGCAATTGGACTTGGAAGCCTTTTTTCAGAGGGGAAAAATAATTAATACTATATTGTCAACTCAGACTGCCTAAATGATAAACATAGGGATTTTAAACCTTCCTAAATTCAGGCTGTGACAGAATGGATGCATCTGTGTGTGTTTGCATATATGTCATCTATATGCATATAGAGAGATGACATCTCCTTTTTTAAACACACACACAGATATTTAAAAGCATTCATTATAAATTTCATCATAGAATCATCACAGAATGGCTCAGGTTGGAAGGGACCTCAGAGCTCATCTGCTCCAACCTCCCCACCATGCCCAGGGACACCTCTCAGCTAGACTCAGCTGCTCAAGGTCTCATCCAGCCTGGCCTTCAACACCCCCAGGGAGGAGGCAGCCACAGCCTCCCTGGGCAGCCTGTGCCAGAGTCTCAGCACCTCCTACTGAAGAACTTCTTCCTCAGCTCCAGTCTAACCCTGCTCTGCCTCAGCTTCAAACCATTCCCCCTTGGCCTGTCTCTGGACACCCTGATGAGAAGTCCCTCTGCAGCCTTCCTGCAGGACCCTTTCAGGTCTTTATGTAGCAAATAAACCTAATTCATCACAGTCTTTGAAATTACAGAAGCAATCTCAATTGCCTCTTGGTGGCTTACGGTGGGTTTTCAGAGAAGTTTCCTGGGTGAGGGTAAGTAGCAGGAAAATCCAACTTTCAGAGCTTGCAGAATGGTGAACTTAAGGGAAAAATATGGCCAAGTATTTCAGAATTTGCTTAAAGGAGAATAGTTAGGGAGATGTTGTCATGGAATGGCTCAGGTTGGAAGGGACCTCAGAGCACATCTACTCCAACCTCCCACCATGGACAGGGACACCTTTTGACTAGACTCAGTGGCTCAAGGCCTCATCCAGCCTGGCCTTCAACACCCCCAGGGAGGAGGCAGCACCCCCAGGGAGGAGATCTCTTTTCATATTCCACTGTTCATAGAATCATAGAATCAGCCAGGTTGGAGGAGACCTCCAAGATCATGCAGTCCAACCTCTCACTCAGCCCTATCCAATCAACCAGACCATGGCACCAAGTGCCTCATCCAGGCTTCTCTTGAGCATCTTCAGGGATGTCAACCCCACCACCTCCCTGGGCAGCACATCCCAATGGCAAATCTCTCTGTGAAGAACTTCCTCCTAACATCCAGCCTGTACCTCCCCTGCACAGCTTGAGACTGTGTCCCCTCCTTCTGCTGCTGGTTGCCTGGGAGAAGAGACCAACCCCCACCTGGGTACAGCCTCCCCTCAGGTCCCTTAGCATAGAAGTGGTTGTATGCTGAGGGTGGGTGCAGAGTTCATGGAAGAATTGGGCCATCAGCTAGCTGGGCTGGACCTGATGATCTCAAGGGTCTTCTCCAACCTGAATGGTTCCTGGTGGAGAACAGAGGATTGGTAATGGACTTCTCCCAAGCCTGCCAGCAGCAAAAATACCATGAATTAACATGACAGTGCATACAATTACATGTCAGCAAAAGCTGAATCTCTGCAGCTGAGGGAGGTTCTTCATTTTTCCTGTAGCCCAGGAAGCATTTGGCAGGGCTGAGTGTTCTTAGCTGGGCCACAGTTAATTATGGGAAATAGCAGCAGCTGCAAGAAGCACTTCTGAATGTGACCTCTTCCTCCAGCTCTGTATCACTTGTGAATCAAAGGAACTAATGAGGGTAACCACACTATGGGTAAAATTCACTGCCAGATGGGACTTTTCTCTTTAGCAGGACATGTCCTAGAACAGACATCTTGAAACAGAGGGAGCAGAGCTAAAAATAATTGATTCAAGCTGTGGAATGAACTTGTAGTCAAACTTTGAAGTAGTGGAGGTAATGCTCAGTGGGGTGGGCAAGCAGTGAAGAGGTAATTACAAAACCAAAATGAATCCCCAAAGGTTTGCCTAATCAATCTGGAGGACTTCTTTAGCTTAATTGTGGACTTAAGAGCCACCTTGGCAACGCTTCCCAAGCACATTCAGGAGGGCAGGTGGGAGAGCCTTGGCAGAGGAGGTGAAAGCTGAAGCACCTTCACCTGTGGGTCTGTGTTTGTGGGAAAGAGAAGCAGCTCATTTATTGCTTTCTGCTAGCTCTCTCCTACAAAATGTAAGTACAAAAAGATTTTTTTTATGGCTGAAAAACAAAAAAGCAAGTCCCAAGTGTGTGCCCCCTTTGTGCCATTCTGGTTTGTTCTACACCAAGAGGAGAGCTTGAGGTGATGAGGGTGCTGGTGGGGTGGAGCAGAATTTCCTCAAGCTCTGGAGCTTTCTAGATGCAGGACTTCTCTGCAGATGCATACTCTGACCTCATTTCATTTCACTTCCACATTCCAGCAGAGTCTGCTTTGAAGGATGACTCCCCTGAACAGCTGACTAATGTGGATGTGGCAAAGAAAGATGAAGACACTTGGGTGTTGGATTGCAGATTGGGGCACTCCAACTCATTGGCTCATTCAAATGAGAGAGAGAAGACCAACAGAAATGTGTTGCATTTGAGCCTGGATCTGAACGTGAGTAGGACTCCCTGCATGCTTTCCACCAACATTTATTGTATACATTTACAGTGCTGGTATGTCTCAGCCAATCTTCCAAAAGAGCTGACAAGCTGCAAAGTTGGTGTTCCAGATGGCCTGTGTGCACCTCAGCCTGAGAGCAGCACATGCAGAGTGCTCTTGATGTTGTGTACAGAGATGAAGATGCATCCTCTGTCCTTCCTAAAATCACCAGGGATGCTTGGTTGAAATCAGGTGAAAGTGGACTGCCAGAGCTAGCACCTCAGAGAGACAATGAGGATAAGAATAGGTACCAGGAAGATCATGAATGATTCAGGCTGGGAAAGAGCCTTGAGGGCACCAGGTCCAGCCATGAGCCCTGCTCTGCCAAGGCCATCACCAAACCACATTGCTAAGCTCCACATCTAAATGACCTTTAAATGCCTCCAGGGATCACCACCTCAACCTGTTCCAGTGCCTGACCACTCTTGATGTGAAAAAGTTCTTCCTAATGTCCATCCTGAACCTCCCCTGCTGCAGCTTGAGGCCCTTCCCTCTTGTCCCATCACTCATGACCTGTGAGAAGAGACCAGCAGCAGCCTCTCTCTGTTGTCCTTTCAGGTAGCTGCAGAGGGTGATAAGGTCTCCCCTCAGCCTCCTCTTCCTCACACTGAACAGTCCCAGCTCCCTCAGCTGCTCTCCATCAGACTCATTCTCCAGGCCCTCCCCAGCTCAGTTGCTCTTCTCTGCTCCCCCCCAGCTCCTCAATGTCCTTCTTGCACTGAGGTGCCCAAAGCTGACCCCAGCACTCCAGGAGTGGCCTCCCCAGGTCCCAGGACAGAGGGACAATGCCTGCCCTGCTCCTGCTGGGCACACACTGCTGATCCAGGCCAGGATACCTTTGGCTTTCCTTGCCCCCTGGGCACTCTGCTGGCTCATCTCCAGCCACTTGTCCATTAGCAACCCCAGGGCCCTTTCTGCAGGACAACTTTCAGCCACACTGCCCCAAGCCTGGAGTGTTCATGGGGTTGCTGTGACCGAAGTGCAGGAGCTGGCACTTGGACTTACTGAAGCACATCTCATTGACCTCTGCCCATTGATCTCTGTAGAGCCTCCCTACCCTCAAGCAGGTCACCAGTCCCACCTGATTTGGTGTCACCTGCAGATTTACTCATGGTGCACTCCAACTCCTTCCCAAGAGCATTGATAAAGATGTTCTGCAGCAGTGGTCCTAATGCTGAGCCCTGAGGAACGCCACTTGGCCTGGCTGCCAGCTGGATGTAACTCCACTGAGCACCACTCTTTGGGCCCAGCTGTCCAGCTGCTGTTTGATGAGCTCAGCCTGTGCTCATCCAAGCCATGACCAGCCAGGTTTTTTCATGAGAATTCCATGGGAAACAGTATCAGAGGCTTTATGCAAGTCCAGGTAAGACAATATCCAGAGCCTGTCCCTTATCCACCAGGTGGTCATCTTGTCATAGAGGGAGATGAGGTTCTGCCCCTGGTCACAGGGAACAGGTTGCCCAGGGAGGTAGCAGAAGTCTTATCTCTGGAGGTTTTTAAGGCCAGGCTGGATGTGGCTGTGAGCAACCTGCTGTAGTGTGAGGTGTCCATGGCAGGGGGGTTGGAACTGGCTGATCCTTGAGGTCCCTTCCAGCCCTGACAATTCTATGACACAGACTGCTGGGAGCCATGCTGCTGCTTCTCAGGAATGACAGAATCACAGAATGGCTTAGGTTGGAAGAGACCTTGGAGGTCATCTACTCCAACCTCTCTGCCATGGCACTGGAGTCAGACTGGCTGTGAATTTGACAAGAGAAGTTTCTAAGCTGAAGGTTCAGATGGCAGCCTGAGCTGACCACAGTGTGAGACACTTGCTCAGCATGGGCCAGTCTGATCCAGCTGGCAATGCCCAGATGTTCCTGTGATGAGCAGGAACCAGCCTGCAGATCACAAAATCACAGTATTAGGGGTTGGAAAGAACCTCTAGAGATTGTCTGCTCCAACCCCCCTGCCAGAGCAGCATCACCCAGGGCAGGTCACACAGGAACACATCCAGGTGGGGTTGGAAAGTCTCCGGAGAAGGAGACTCCACAACCTCTCTGGGCAGCCTGCTCCAGGGCTCTGGCACCCTCTCCACACAGAAGTGTCTCCTCCTGTTGAGGTGGAGCCTCCTGTGTCCCAGCTTGTCCCTGTTGTTCCTTGTCCTGTCACTGGGCACCACCAAACAGAGCTGGCACCTTCATCCTGACCCCCACCCCTCAGCTATTGATAGATATTGATCAGATCCCCTCTCAGCCCTCTCTTCTCCAGGCTAAACAAGAGACAGAGACAGTTTTGGCAGGAATATTCACATTGTGGGGGGGGAAGGGAACAATATATAATAGATGAGGAAGGAAAGAGGCAGGAATGGTTGAAAGAAGATTGTTTAAAGACTCAACTACCTCATAAGGTTGTGGCAAGAGCACCACAAATGTGTGTAACAGTGACATCTCTTGGTAGAAATGCCAGAGCTCCCTGAGTCCATTGAGAAGGCTTTGAATGATGCTTGCACTCCCCCTTGCTATGCTCTTGAGCTTTTTATAAAATTGGTTTCTTGTCTTAACCCCCTTTTCCTGAGTGATTGGTTAGAAAGCTGTTGCAGTGCTATGAAAGGATAGGTTTGTCCTTGCAATAAAGTGGTGGTGACATCCTCCTCCCTGGGGGTGTTGAAGGCCAGGCTGGATGAGACCTTGAGCAGCTGAGTCTAGCTGAGAGGTGTCCCTGGGCATGGTGGGGAGGTTGGAGCAGATGAGCTCTGAGGTCCATTCCAACCTGAGCCATTCTGTGTAGATGTTGTTGGTGACTATTCCATATGACTATTTTGTAAGACTTAGAAACAAACCATATGACCTGGAAAAGTTCTTGATGCATTATAGCCCCCAAGAACAAGTCAGTCCAAGAGGGAATGGTTTGAAGCTGAGGCAGAGCAGGGTTGGAGTGGAGCTGAGGAAGAAGTTCTTCAGTAGGAGGTGCTGAGACTCTGGCACAGGCTGCCCAGGGAGGCTGTGGCTGCCTCCTCCCTGGGGGTGTTCAGGGCCAGGCTGGATGAGACCTTGAGCAGCTGAGTCTAGCTGAGAGGTGTCCCTGGGCAGGGTGAGGAGGTTGGAGCAGATAAGCTCTGAGGTCCCTTCCAATCTGAGCCATTCTAGGGCTGACCACTGCTCCAAACATGCTACAACAGGTAGAATCCAGTCTGCATATATGGAATTGTTGTATAGAGCAGGAGGAGTTCCAAATTAAAAGCCATTTCAAACAATAATTTGAACAAAATAAGAAACATCTTCCAACAGCAAGCAGTTTGTTTCCATTTTTCTTACTTTTTTTTTTTTAAGCAACAACTTCTGTCTAAAATCCAAATCACTATGAAAAAGGGAATTATTTCATTTCCTTGTGGTCACCAAGGAACAATATTTATTCCACTGTTTCTAAGAGATGCAGAAGACAAGCCTCAATTTCTATCAAAAAAGGGTGCTCAGCATGGGCTGATGGACTGTAACCAGGACACTTTGAGCCTCCAGTTCACTCCATGTGACTCACTTGAAAGCCTCTCAGCATAGAAGGTTGAGTGAATTACTTACAGATCTGCAAGACTATTTCTCTGTTTCAAGATGAGTCCAGTTGTGTGAGAAGGGATTGGAGGAGGACCTCCCAAAAGAATGGGAGTGAAAAGGCTGCTGCTGGTGCTGCCATCAGACCCCATTTGCTCTGCAGCACTGCTGTAAGAAAGATAATAGCCAAAACCAGAGAAGATCTAGAGAGATATTTCTAAACAGAAATGCAGCTCTACCCTATTGCTTTTATGGCATTTTATCTCAGATCAAAAAAAAAAAAAAACCCCAAAAACCCTAAATGGGATGTGAAAATGCAGCTAAAATAACTATTGTGGTAACCATAAATGAACATAAATGAATTCTGGTGAATTGTTTAGTGTGGCTAGTGGATTTTATTTTCTAATTCTTTTTTAATTCATCTTTCTGAACTATCATATCATGGGAGAACAAAAGGCCTGTTGGAATGTAAAGGTGAAAAGGTAGGAACCTAGAAGAGGAAAGCACAAGGGGAAGAGATTAAAAATTGATCTCCATTCTTTGTTACACTAAGTGCTGGCCTCTGTGCCTTAGTGCACAAAGATCTTACTCAGTTTACTTAGCTTACAGTGATCTTCTGTTGCCTGCCTTTGCTTCTTGGATGTCTGCTGGTTTTAACCAGGAGCGATGCCAACACATCCCTCCTATAAATTCTGCCACAGCACTACCCTGGTTTTGTTTCACAGGATTCCTTTTTGTAAGGAGTCCTCCTTTTTTCCCAGGAGTCCCATGGAAAAGACAAGGGGTGATGGGGACAAGTTACTGCTGGGGACATTCCCTTTGGAGTCCAGAAGAAAGTTTGTCACCGTGAGACCAGTCAGAGAGTGGAATCTCTGAGGGCTACCAGGCTGATTGAGGGACTGGAGCACTGCCCTGTGAGGAGAGGCTGAGAGCCCTGGGGCTGTGCAGTCTGGAGAGGAGAAGACTGAGAGGGATCTGATCAATGTCTATCAATAGCTGAGGGCTGGGGGGCAAGAGGGAGGGGACAGGGACAGGCTCTGCTCAGTTGTGCCCTGGGATAGGACAAGGGGCAATGGATGGAAACCCCAGCACAGGAGGTTCCACCTCAACATGAGGAGGAACTTCTTGACTGTGAGGGTGCCAGAGCCCTGGAACAGGCTGCCCAGAGAGGTTGTGGAGTCTCCTTCTCTGGAGCCTTTCCAGCCTCATCTGGATGTGTTCCTGTGTGCCCTGTGCTGGATTCTCTGGTCCTGCTCTGGCAGGGGGTTGGACTCGATGATCTCTGGAGGTCCCTTTAACATCTTGTGACCCCAGGGGAAGCAGTGAAGTCCCCAGTTTTAAGGCTCAGCTTGACAGGCTGCTGGGCCACCTAACTTCAACTCCACTGTCACCTAGAAAGGTTGGAGCAGATGATCCTTGGGGTCCATCCAACCTGGCACTTTTGGATGGTGGGTTTTACAGGCTTAGCTGTTCCCTAGGTTTATTGCATGCAACATGCACACCTTCAGCATACTGCACTGGCTTGCTTTAGGTGCTTTCTGCTCCACTCATTCTGGTAACTTTTGATAGGAGCTATTTTAGCTGTGCTTCTGTTGCTACATCCAAACTTAATTACTTACATTTGAAGGGATTGCATTGCTAAAACCCAACTCCTCAGACCTCAGGAGGATTGCTCACATAATGGTCAAGAGTGAGGTAACAGGGCTAAAACTAATGATGAAATCCAGGACTTTCAGGTTTTCTGCCATCCTCTCTGCCTTTTTTCCTTTTTTTTTTTCCTATTTTAGAGCATTGAAAGAGTTAAAATGCTAAGTATAAAAGGAGATAAGCTGCAGCGGAGGGAGACAGAAGAAGCAGGAGAATGTTAAGATCATTATCAGTGGGGCTGGGGACAGGGCAGAGGGCAGGACTCTTGGCTGAGCTTCGGATCGCTTCCAACCCCTGAGCCACAGCCACAGCCTGCTGCTTCATGTGCCCCTTCCGAAGCCTGGCACAGTTCCTGCATGTTTGATTAGCAGATTCTTTGCAAGAAATTATGCAAATTTTCATTGGCTTAAATCTTTATGTGCTAAAAAACCCCCAACCAAACCAAACCAAGTTTTTTCTATACAATTCAGCTACTTTGCCTCTTTATCTTTGTGCTCTCTTCATGTTTCTCTGGTTTGCTGTTAGAGTGATCTGAAGAGGAAATCTGAGTAGATAGGGGATCAGAAAGCCTTGAGCCCTGCAGTATGAGAGTGACAGAAATGAAATTATTTATTCTGCCTTTATTGTCTTGTTTCCTTCAAAGCTCCTTTAAGAGCTGGTAGACACCTGAAGAACAGAAGTGGAGAGAGTTGTAGGTGTGACTTCTGTCTGTGATGAAATGTAGGTCACAAAGGGTGTGTGGAGTATTAAATGTGCTTTAAACAGTGAGCAATGATTGTCCTTTGTATTGTTAGAGCATGGCAAGTTGCTGTGACAGGTTGTGGGGGCTTTTCTGGGGCTCTGGAGAGTTGTCAGGGTTATGAAAGAAGCAGACTGGCAACATTATCAAAACTGATTTTCTTTTTTTTTATTATTATTACTATTTTTTCCTAGAGATTTTGGAGTTGTTTCTTCTTTCAGGTGCAGTATTGCAGCCTGTTCAGAGAGGCTTTCCTTATGAGCTAGATCCACCCAGCATTAAAACACTGCTGCCAACAAACTGGCTCCATCTCATTTGCACAGGACAGTGGGATGGGTTCCCTCCCCTGCACAAACGGGAAGGGCACATTCCCAGGGATGTGTTTTGCCCAGGAACAGTACCAGTGTGGATTTCATCAGCAGCTCTCTAGCCCCTCAACAGGGAACTGTCCTCTGGGATGATATCCTCATACCTCAGCTATGAGGACAGGCTAAAGGAGCTGGGGTTGTTCAGCCTGGAGAAGACTCTGAGGAAGATCCCCTCAGAGCTGCCTTCCAATACCTGCAGGGATCCTACATGATCCTACAGGAAGGCTGCAGAGGGAATTTTTACAAGAGTGTCCACTGACAGGACAAGGGGGAATGGATTTAAATTGAAGGAGAATAGGTTTAGATTGGATTTTAGGAAGAAATTCTTCACTAAGAAGACAAGACTCTGGAATGGATTGTCCAGAGAGGTTGTGGATGCCCCCTCCCTGGAGGTGTTCACAGGGCCAGGCTGGATGTGGCCTTGAGTAACTTGGTCTGCTTGAGAGGCATCCCTGCCTGTGGCAAAGTGGTTGGATTAGATGATCTCTAAGGTCTCTTCCAGCCAGTTCTATGATTCTATGAAACTGTAAGAAATAAATCTTTACCACAGTGTTATTTGAGGCTGAGGGTTTATGGTCTGACTGGGTGGTGACATTGAGACTGGCTGGTGTCCAGTTTTGGGACATTTCTCCAAAGGCAGAGACAGAGAAGAGTTCCTTTGTTCATCCCAATGCTCAAAGAGCTTGAAAGGTTCTTCTCACTTCCTAGAGATCATTATCAAGAGAAGAGATCCCTCGAAAGCAGTATAATCTTCTGCAGGCTTGTGAGATTACTTCTGTGTTTATAACTTACATTTCTGCTTCTGGAGTTACAGTTATTCAGTGTTCAACTCTTCAGTGTTCTGGCCTCTCAGTGCAATGTCTCAGAATCACAGAATGGCTCAGGCTGGAAGGGACCTTAGATCCCATCTGCTCCAACCTCCCCTCCACGGTCAGGGACACCTCTCAACTAGACTCAGCTGCCCAAGGTCTCATCCAGCCTGGCCTGCCTGAGGAGGCATCCACAAGGCAACCTGTTCCAGAGTCTCACCACCCTTGTACTGAAGAAATTCCTAAGATCCAGTCTAACCCTGCTCTCCTTCAGCTTCAAACCGTTCCCCCTTTGTCCTATCTCTAGACACCCTGATGAGAAGTCCCTCTGCAGCCTTCCCATAGGATCCTTTCGGCTATTGGAAGGCAGCTCTGAGGTCCCCCTAGGGTCTTCTCCAGGCTGAACACCCCCAGCTCCCTCAGCCTGGCCTGGCACTCACAGCACCATCCTTTGTCACTGCAGTTTGGTCACTTTCTCATGAATTGTGTTGGGATGGTGTGTAGTAAATGATGGGTTTCCTGTTTTTAAGTCCCCTTTTTAACCCAAACTTTTCCTCTGTGCTGTGAAAATCAATATGCAGCTTGTGGCTGCTTCCAGTAACCTGCTTGTGTGCAGTGTTCCTAGGACTGAGGCAGCTTGGTGCACCTAGATTAGGACAGTTTTATTCAAACTCTGGGTTGCCATTAATATAAACAGAGAGATAAATATTTTGGCAGAACCTGAACAAATATGGTTAGCTTAAAAGATACCAGGAAGTTGTTCTTAGAAGCATATTTCTTTTTGTTAGTGACCAGTGAAGCTGTTCTTGAAAAGAATGTAAAGTTTACTCATCAAAAAAATTAAGGAAACCCAAGGTAAATAGGTACAGAAATACATAAGCAAGGCATAGCCATAGAAACTACCAGCACAATACAAGGATTAGACCTGTGGTTGAACAGAAAAAATAGATGTGAATTTAAATGGAGAATACTTTAGTTCAGCAGGGTCACTTTGCCCCAGTTTTGTCATAAAATGGAATTTAGAATTGCTGTAGAGTTGCCTCCAAGAAGTCTCCTCTTAGAGGAAATCACCAGCACTGAGGCAGCTGCCTTCCACTTGGTTTGTTGAACCTGGGATTATAACAACAGGTTGGTGCAGGGAGTCACAAAGACTCTGTCTCTTTCACAGGATCACAGGATGTCAGGGTTGGAAGGGAGACACGGAATCCAACCTCCCTGCCAGAGCAGGACCAGAGAATGCAGCACAGGTCACACAGGAACACATCCAGATGGGGCTGCAAAGGCTCCAGAGAAGGAGACTCCACAACCTCTCTGGGCAGCCTGATCCAGTGCTCTGGGACCCTCACAGGGAAGAAGTTCCTCCTCATGTTGAGGTGTAACCTCCTGTGCTGGAGTTTCTATCCATTGCTCCTTGTCCTTTCCACACATAGAGCTTCCTTTTCTGCTGCTAGTAAATACCCAGCCTAGAAAAGCAAGGGACCCATGAACTCTTGGTTGTTTCTGTCGTTGGCACCTGATGATCAGCATAGTGGAGAGGCAAGTCCCGAGTTTACTGCAGGCAGTAATGCAGAGGATGTTGATGGTGGTAACTAGCAGATAAAGCTGGGAATGATGATCCCAGGGGCCTTTGTCTGCAGGCATGCTTGCAGCCCCATCATTGACAAGGGGGTGTTAAGCTTCATCTGAGCCCTCAGTGTTACAATCTGGTTTCCAGGAAACTTCCTGCAGGAGATACCAAGACTTTAGTTGTTGACTTTGTGATCTTTTGCAGTGGAGGGCAAAGGTAAACACAGGATTTTGTACAGCCTAAATGTTCAGAGCTTAACCCCAAAGTTAAATGTGTTGGGATACTCTGTGGTTGGTTGTTGGCTGTAATACTCAGTTTGTCAATAAGCATTTTGTGGTACTTTGGGGCAGTGCTGTGCCCTGCAGCTGATTTGCCTGTGAAGGGCAGCATTCCCCACCTTGTTTGTTTGTAGTTACTCATAAATTCATAAAATGGGTTTGGATTGGAAGGGACCTTAAATACCATCCAGGTCCAAACCTCCTGCCATGGGCAGGGACACCTCCCACCAGCCCATATTGCCTCATCCAGCCTGGCCTTGAACACCTCCAGGGAGGGGACATCCACAACCTCCCTGGGCAAACTGTCCCAGTGTCTCCCCACCCTCACTGTAAAGAATTTCTTCCTAATCTCCAGTCTAATTCTGCCCTCCTTCAATCCATGCCCTCTCACCCTATCACTACAAGCCCTTGTCAAAAGTCCCTTGCTTTCTTGTAG
Source organism: Indicator maculatus (assembly GCA_013399975.1). Lineage (NCBI taxonomy): Eukaryota > Metazoa > Chordata > Aves > Piciformes > Indicatoridae > Indicator > Indicator maculatus. The sequence goes on from VXBD01001033.1 coordinate 86,945, forward strand.
CTTACATGTGTGACTGTGGAATGCCCCTCTAACTTGGGTACAAGAAAAGAAGTCTCTTTGAATTTCCAAGGTGCCAGTGCGGAAATTTGACTGCACAAACTTCTCCAGGGCCAGGGAATAATAAGAATATAAATTCCTGCAGATTTGCAGTCTGTGTAGTTTTAAAAGTAAAGGAACAAAACAAAGACTTTTGATTGGAACCTGTCCTAAAAGTCAGTGACTTTCTGAATATCAGAAGTGCTGGTGAGTATTTTGTTACCTTTATTTATATATGAGTCATGGAAAAAAAAAAATAAGTATTGTCCCTGACAGCTTCTGTTAATATTGAATTGCAGTGTCTGGTGTTACCCAGTTGAGTGGTAGGTAGTAACTAAACCAAATCCTACACACACACCATTGCCAGGGTGAGGGGTCCCTGTGAGGAGAGCCTGAGGGAGCTGGGAGTGTTTAGCCTGGAGAAGAGGAGGCTCAGGGGAGACCTTACTGCTCTCTACAACTACCTGAAGGGAGGCTGTAGCCAGGTGGGGGTTGGTCTCAAGCTGTGCAGGGGAGGTTGAGGTTGAATGTGAGTAAGAAATTCTTTGCAAAGAGATTTGCCATTGGAATGGGCTGTCCAGGGAGGTGGTGGAGTCACCATCCCTGGAAGTGTTTAAAATGAGTGGGTGAGAAACTTAGTGCCACGGTTTAGTTGATTAGATGGTGTTGGGTGATAGGTTGGACTTGGTGATCTCAAAGGTCTTATCCAACCTGTTTAATTCTGTGATTCTGTGATAGAGAGAGAGGTGAAAGGTGCAAAAAACAAATGTCAGCAGAGGTTGTTGTGGTTTGAAAGAGCCCCAGCTGGGGTGCAGTGCTGATGGCCAGCCTGCCTGATTGCTAAACAGTTAACTCCGGCATTCCTGAGGGCTGGCTGTGCACCCTGCCCACCCAAACAGCTCCCAGCCGCTGGGTGTGGCGCAAGGCTTTGATAAGTACCTGTGCGCAGTTCACGGCGCTGCGCAGAGTGAGGACGGCAGGAACATGAAACCAGTCCTGTCGGTTTTCGTTCCTGGCCCTGGAGGCTGAAATCTGCATTCCAGATGAAACCTGCAGCAAATCGGAAGGGAGCCACTTTTTTTTTTCCCCCTTTTCCCATTCTTTTCCTACTTTCTTCATCTCCAAGGGTGCTCACCCAAGCTTGCTCAGGCCGTCGGGGACCTGAGGGCTCTTCGCAGGCTGCGGGTGGCGACACTGGCAGCTTGGGCTTCGTTACTTCGGCTTTCCATTTGACATTGCTTTTGGGGTGATTATGGATTTACCCAGGAAGATCTTTATCCAAGCGGGAAGCTTGCGCAGAAGCATCCGTCGGGAATCGTCTGCTGTGAAGCACTGTCAGCAGCTGGGGCACCGGCACAAGGAAGTAGCCAAGCACCGCTGTGCCCCGTGGTGTGCGGGAGGCCGGTCGGTGTAAGCACTTTGGAGCACGTAGGAAGTGGTGTGCAGCCAGTAGGATCGCAGGAGCCCCAGCAGCCACCATTGGTCGAGTTTCCAACCGAGATTAGTGCCGCTGGCACCAGCGGCCGGGACAAAAAGCCCTTTGTGTAAAAGGGAGCGAGGCACCGGCGCTGCTGAGAACTTTGTTTACGGTGAGGTCCTTCGGCTGCTCCCGGAGCAGAGGTTGGAGACCTGAGGGGGACAGTTGGCTGCCGGCTAGCAGCGCTGGGGGCAGCAGGAGGGGCAGGGTGGCCCGGGGGAGGCTGGCTGGCGGCCGTCTCAGGGCCGGGCAGCGCTGCCTGTCTCGGTGCCCGGAGTGAGCTCAGGCTGTGGCTGAATGCCTGTAGTAAATATTTGTTCTGCAGTTAGTAGCGCTGCCAGCAGGGAACTTCTTCTGTGCTTCACACAACATGGAAGGAGGAAATGGGGTGCCCGGGTGTAGTGAGCTTGCAGAGCGGGAGAGCGCGGCAGCAGACGAACCTGAGCTTTTCACTACTTTTTCCGTGAAAACGCTTCTCGGATTTACAGCTAAACTTGACTCTGCGGCTTCCAGAGAAGAAACAACAGTGCTTAAAGCATTCCAACCTTTGCACCCCAGTGTAAACAGCCCTGCTAACACCTGGCATGTGAGGAATGATGATGGTTGTAGCGACGGCTCAGGAGATCAGCACGCCGTGAACAGTGCCAGTGGCCAAGCTGACCCAATGGCTGGCAGGCAAACCGGCCTGGAACTGGACTTAGCTGAACAAAATGAATTGCTTCTTCACCACCTGAGGCTGGTACAGGCTTCTTTGTCTGAATCTGACAACGACGACAAGGATGCTATTCTTGTGCAGGGGACTTTGGTTCATACAACAAGTGACACAGAGTCAGATGTGGAGAGTAAGGACCTAGAGACCGATGCAGACTGTGTGAGCGAGTCGGGGCTCAGCAGCGCTGCTGTGTCTGCTGAGGCTTTGAGTGATGACAATCGACACAAGGAAGAGTCAGAATCAGAAGGGCACAGCAGCAGCGATGACGCTGTGGGTACGGATGACATTGAGTTACACCCAGCACTTTCTAAGCAGCTCTCCAAAGAGCTGGATGGTGTTCTGGAGCATGACTCCTGTGGAAAAGACAGGCTATTAATGGATGAGCAGTTCAGTCGCTTGCTTGCTGCAGGGGAATGCCCTCTAGAACTTCTACCTGAAGAACAAAGACCGTCAGCTGATCATACGTTGCTCCCCAAAACAGCGCTGGCTGAAAAGACTTTCCAGCTGCCTGCTTTCTTCAGTGGGCTGCGTGTGAGGAAAAAGGGACTACCCACGGAGTGTGGGGAGACTGTGACAGAAATCAAACCACGGGAGAACGATTTAGCTCTGCTTAAATTACGCCAGCCAGTGAAGAAATCCAGCATCACCTCAGGTCTGATCACCAGGAGAAAATCAGCTGAGCCTAAAGCAAGTCCTACCTTCCTGGAACAGCTCTCACACTTGTTAAACATAGACGTCTCCAAGAATGAAAACAGAGCTGAGGGCTCTGCTGAGGGGTCTGCTGGGGAGACCGAGGACAGCGATGAAGCTCAGGAGAACAAAGCCTCCAGCAAAACAGAGCCAGGGTTTTCCTCTGAGGAAGTGAAGTCAAGCCCTGCGGAATCTGCGTTGGAGGTCTTCAAAGCTTTATTCACACGGCCTCCTAAGAAGGAGTCCACAGCGGATACTTCGGAGCTGGAAGCCATAAAGCGCAAAATGAGAAATGAAAAAGAGTACTTGAAAGCTGTCTTTGAAAGGTCAAAATCAAAACCTGGGGATGGACCAGCAGACAAATCTGTAGGTTGAATTGTTTGGTTTTTTTTCTTCCTAAGATGTGGAAGTAGATGGATTTAAAAAAAAAAAATATTGTTTAAAAATGATTAGTGGGAACTTAAGGGCCAAATGTCAGAAATTCTCTTCTCTTCTCTTCTCTTCTCTTCTCTTCTCTTCTCTTCTCTTCTCTTCTCTTCTCTTCTCTTCTCTTCTCTTCTCTTCTCTTCTCTTCTCTTCTCTTCTCTTCTCTTCTCTTCTCTTCTCTTCTCTTCTCTTCTCTTCTCTTCTCTTCTCTTCTCTTCTCTTCTCTTCTCTTCTCTTCTCTTCTCTTCTCTTCTCTTCTCTTCTCTTCTCTTCTCTTCTCTTCTCTTCTCTTCTCTTCTCTTCTCTTCTCTTCTCTTCTCTTCTCTTCTCTTCTCTTCTCTTCTCTTCTCTTCTCTTCTCTTCTCTTCTCTTCTCTTCTCTTCTCTTCTCTTCTCTTCTCTTCTCTTCTCTTCTCTTCTCTTCTCTTCTCTTCTCTTCTCTTCTCTTCTCTTCTCTTCTCTTCTCTTCTCTTCTCTTCTCTTCTCTTCTCTTCTCTTCTCTTCTCTTCTCTTCTCTTCTCTTCTCTTCTCTTCTCTTCTCTTCTCTTCTCTTCTCTTCTCTTCTCTTCTCTTCTCTTCTCTTCTCTTCTCTTCTCTTCTCTTCTCTTCTCTTCTCTTCTCTTCTCTTCTCTTCTCTTCTCTTCTCTTCTCTTCTCTTCTCTTCTCTTCTCTTCTCTTCTCTTCTCTTCTCTTCTCTTCTCTTCTCTTCTCTTCTCTTCTCTTCTCTTACATCACTTCACTTTTGGATTCCCATCTGAAGAAATTTTTTTGCTGCTTTGTCCAAATTCTTGGTCATCTACAGCTGTAGAACTCAGTGAGAACTGGTGATAGGTCCACGAGAGTGATCAGAGGGCAGGAGCACCTCTTCCATGGGGAGAGACTGAGAGAGTTGGGGCTGCTCAGTGTGGAGAAGAGAAGGCTCCGAGGTGACCTTCTTGTGGCCTTCCAGTATCTGAAGGGGGCTACTAGAAAGCTGGGGAGGCACTTTTTAGGCTATCAGATAGTGACAGGACTGGGGGGAATGGAACAAAGCTGGAAGTGGGGAGATTTGGACTGGATGTAAGGAAGAAGTTCTTCTCCATGAGGGTGGTGAGAGCCTGGAATGGGTTGTCCAGGGAGGTGGTGGAATCCTCATCCCTGGAGGTTTTTGCAGCCAGGCTGGATGTGGCTCTGAGCAACCTGCTGTAGTGTGAGGTGTCCCTGCCTGTGGCAGGGGGATTGGAACTGGCTGAGCGTTGAGGTCCCTTCCAACCCTGACTGATTCTATGCTGCTAGGATTGTCACAGCATGTTGGAAGTGAGAACTTAAAAAGCAGTTTCTGGCTTTAAACGACCACTGCAAACCAGTTGCCTGTGTGTTAAGGATGGCTTTAAATCACTTGGGTGCTGCAAATGTTGACTGTAGCATTATTTAATAGTTGCTCAGGCTTTTTTTTTTCTTTCATTGAGTTTGTTGTTTGTGAAGGTAATATTTAAGTTTACCTTTAGAAAGAAATGATTTTATGATAAGAGCTGATAAAAGAAGTTATGAGTGATTTTCATCTCACTTTCTCCAGGACATAGAATGTGAAGTAATTTTTTTTTTCGTATTTACATGGCTTTGCAAATACTTACAAGAATTAAACCTTATCTGAGTATAATTTAATGTTTCCAAATAGACAATTCTAGTTGTAAATTAATGTAGCCATTTGCAAGGTTAGTATTTTTAGACATGTGGAGATATAGTATATTTTAAAGAAATAGTTAAAAGAAAAAAATCAACCAAATAGTAACCCTAAAATTCAACCAAATAATAACCCCAGATTCAAACAACCCTGAATTCAGCCAAATTATAACCCTGAATTCAACCAAATAATAGCCCTAACATTCAACCAAATAATAACCTAAATTCAACCAAATAATCCTGACTTCAACCAAATAATAACCTTAAAATTCAACCAAATAGTACCCCTAAAATTCAACCAACTAGCCCTAAATTCAACCAACTAACCCTGAATCCCAACAGCTCCATCTTTGGCAGATAGACTCAATCCAGAAGATTGTTCTTGTTGACCCCCAGGGGGGAATTAACCTGCAGGATGAAATTTGCAGGGTCGGACCTTAAACCTGAAGCTCCTAAGAGTGAATTTGTTGTGCTTGTTGTGCTCTCTTTCCTTGCATGAGATTAGAAACTTGGCAGAAGTCTTGCCCAACATCTGGGTAGACTGATAATACCAGTTTGTTGTAAATGGCCTGTGGGGAGAAGGAAAGAGGCACTTGCTGGCTGTGGCATGCACAACAATTGCAGTCTGCTGCTGCCCTTCCCATTCCTGCCTGCTTCTTCCTGCTGACACCGTTCCCCGGCACTGGCTCAGCGCTTGTGTGGCTCACAGCAAACCTGACTGGGGAGCTGTCACCACAGCTGACAGCACAGGAGGCTATTCAAGGTGTCTGCTTAATGTCTGGCCTGGTACAAATCTGCATTTTCTGGGGGCAAAGCCAGAGTAAGAGAATCTTGCCTTTGCTCTTCCCTGCTGTTTGCAGGATCACTTTCCTGTAGGCTTTTGCTGCTGCTGCAGCTGTGTAAGAAGGTAGAAGCTGTCCCCTGGCTGTGGCATGGGGCTTGGAACTAGAAGATTCTTGAGGTCCTTTCCAATCTGGACAATTCTGTGATTCTGTGTCTGTGCAAGTTACTCCTAGTAGCATTTTGTAAATCAGGGTGCAGAAGTGTTGGGCATGTAACAAAAAACCCAATCCAAAACATAAATCTCTAAAAAAAAGCCAGTTTAGTGTTTCCCCCCACCCTCTCCCATTTCAAGGGTTATTTTAGCATTCCAGTTGACACTGCAGGCCCATTAAGAGCTGCAGAAGCACTTTGATGTGGCAGCATTATGTGGACTGAGCAAGCTGCTGGGGGTGGGGCAGAAATTTCATAAACCAGCTCTGCTTCCAGAAAATTGTGTTGTCAGATGATGCCTTAGGTAAATCACACTGATGTTTACTCCTCAGCAGAGTCCACATGGGTCTTGTCACTCTGGGAAAAGAAATCCTTCAGTTAGAATCATAGAATCAGTCAGGGTTGGAAGGGACCACAAGGATCAGCCAGTTCCAACCCCCCTGCCATGGGCAGGGACACCTCACATTACAGCAGGCTGCCCAGAGCCTCATCCAGCCTGGCTGCAAACACCTCCAGGGATGGAGCCTCAACCACCTCCCTGGACAACCCATTCCAGGCTCTCACCACCCTCATGGAGAAGAACTTCTTCCTTACATCCAGTCCAAATCTCCCCACTTCCAGCTTCATTCCATTCCCCCAGTCCTGTCACTCCCTCATAGCCTAAAAAGTCCCTCCCCAGCTTTCTTGTAGCCCCCTTCAGGTACTGGAAGGCCACAAGGAGGTCACCTTGGAGCCTTCTCTTCTCCAGACTGAAGAGCCCCAACTCTCTCAGTCTGTCCTCATAGCAGAGCAGCTCCAGCCCTCTGCTCATCCTGGTGGCCCTTCTCTGGACACCTTCCAGCATGTTCACATCTCTCTTGTAATAGAGGCTCCAGAACTGGATGCAGTACTCCAGGGGGGGTCTCAGCAGAGCTGAGTAGAGGGGGAGAATCACCTCCCTTGGCCTGCTGGCCACACTTCTCTTGATGCATCCCAGGCTGTGACCTGTTCTTGACCCTCCTATATGGTTCACCAAGGGACAGAAATCAGCTTTGCATGTGGCAGAGGAAAGGTGCAACAAATCATGATGTTCATTTCCTGCTCAGAGTTATTTTCCTGCCCTTGATTTCTTTATATCTCTTCCAGCACTGTTTCAGTAGAGTTGTGCAGATCACCATTCCAGAGTGAAGGTGCAGAGCTGAGTGTGGTGCTAGTTGCTGTGTTGGAATCCACTGGTACTTGCAGACTTTAATTTTTTAATTTTTTTTTTCCTTGCATAATTCTGACAGCCTGACCTGAGTCCCTCAGAGCAAGATGACAAGACTCCAGGGAGACTCCAAACTGTCTGGCCACCACCAAAAGCAGAGCATGAAGAAGTAAAAGTAGGATTGAAGTACACAGAAGCAGGTAAAGCAAAGAGCTGACGCTTGCAGAAATGAGTTTCTGACGTTTTTAATCTCGTTCAGCACAGAGATGGTGATAAGTCACAAGAGTTTCTCACCTGGAAAAGCAGACTTCATGTTTGGAACAGGCTGCCCAGGGCTGGTTGTGGAGAGAGCAGCCCCAAGGAGAAGGAGCTGGGAGTGCTGGTGGATAACAAGTTCTGCATGGCACAGCAATGTGCCCTGGGGCCAAGAAGGCCAAGGGGGTCCTGGGGGGCATTCAGAGGAGTGTGTGCAGCAGAGCCAGGGAGGTTCTCCTCCCCCTCTCTTCTGCCCTGCTGAGGCCACACCTGGAATATTGCATCCAGTTGTGGGCTGCCCAGTTCAGGAGGGACAGGGATCTGCTGGAGAGAGTCCAAGGGGGGGCTGCAAGGATGCTGAAGGGACTGGAGCCCTGCCTGGGGAGGAGAGGCTGAGAGCCCTGGGGGTGNGGGGGTTGGACTCAATGATCTTTGGAGGTCCCTTCCAACCCCTAACATTCTCTGATCCTGAGTCTCCCTCTCTGGAGATATTCAAGACCTGCCTGGATGTGTTCCTGTGTGATCTGCTCTAGGTGACCCTGCTCTGGCAGGGGGCTTGCACTGGATGATCTCTAGAGATCCCTTCCAGCCCCTAAAATTCTGTGATTCTGATTCTATTTTGGATGTGTTGTTTACTGCTGATTTTTAAATACAAACAGCTAAATTTCTGCTGCAATCTCAGTGTGTGCCTGTACACATTCAGGAGGAAGGAAGAGGCATTTCTGATGGGATTCAATTCAAATGAGTGACAGAGTGGTGAACCCAATGGGAAGCTGCCTGCCTCTTCCACTGCCTTAGAATGTGGAAGGCAGTGACCTGCCAGACTCTAGTCTAGCTGCAGGTTTTATTCAGGTAGTGTCCAGGGAAATCACAGAATCAACCAGGTTGGAAGAGACCTCCAAGATCACCAAGTCCAACTGATCACCCAACCCTAACTCATCAACCAGGCCATGGTGCTAAGTGCCTCATCCAGTCCCTTCTTAAACACCTCCAGGTGTTGACCCCACCACCTCCCTGGGCAGCACATTCCCATGGGCAGAAGTGATGAATCCAGCTTGTGTATTAACAGAGGAACACTCCTACCTGCTCAAATGGCTTTTAGATGGTCCTATACTCAGGTGTGAGAGGGGGAGCCTGAAGCACAAGGCTAACTAGTTACCAGAGGAGCTCTCCACAGAGTAATACTTCATTGTTTTTTTACTATTTAGATAAATACTTGCACAACTTACTTAAAAGGGGCAAAAGGTGATGACTGTAGCCACTGCAACTCTGCTTGAAATTTGTCTGCTTAAATGGAACCCAGGAAGTCTGTGTTACTAGGAATGAGTCATCAAGCATGGAGTTGTTTGAAATCTCAACATGAAAGACAATAGACCCATCTGCTCTTTGCAGAGTTGATAAATACTGCCTAGCAAGGATGAAGTGGAGCTAAAACCCAAGCTTGCTGCGAGAAATTGTACAGGGTAGTGCCAGTCTAGTTGATTGGATAGGGTTGGGTGATCAGTTGGACTGGATGATCTTGGAGGTCTGTTCCAACCTAGCTGATTCTGTGCTTGTGTGGTCCTTTCCAATTCTGATGGATGTCCATTTAGGCCTTGTATATGAGAAGGAACAAACAGGAGCAGTGGATCCACTGATTTGTAGTTTTTTAGCATATTTCTGCCTCTTTCCTCAGTTTTCTCTGCCTTAGTTTTCCTTTGGTTTTGTTTTTGTTTTTAAAGTGGATATGATACTGGAAGGTAAAAGTTGCTGGAAGATGCAGAGAACGTGTTTTGGCAGGAACAACATGGCTCTAATATAGAGAAAATTGAATGTACACTGATTGGTCTGAGATATGAGAGTCTATCACTAGATGACCAGGGCTGTTGGCAGGGAGTGCTCCAGGCTTTCTCTTAGGCATGGAGTGATAGGATGAGGGGCAATGGCTTCAAACTAGAGCAGAACAGATTTAGATTGGATGGTTAGGAACAAGTTGTGCACCAGGAGGCTGCAACAGGTTGCCCAGAGAGGTGGTTGAGGCTCCATCCATGGAGATATTCCAGCTGAGGCTGGACAAGGCTGTGAGCAACCTGATCTAGTGGAGGATGTCCCTGCTGAGTGCAGAGGGGTTGGACTGGATGAGCTTTGGAGGTCCCTTCCAACCCAGACCTTGCTGTGATTCAGTGATTACAGAGGCTGTGTGCTTTTGCAGCATTTAATCTTACCCAAATAAATGTTTTTCTCCTAGTGACTGTAATCATCTGGGGCAAAACCAGATGCTGAAATCAAGAAAGGAAACTGAGCTAACAAAAGCTCCAGATTCTACTGCTGAGGGAGAAAGAAATGAGGTCAGGCTTTCCTGCCATTTGACTGGGCAGGCCAGGCTGGCCTGGAGCCCATGTCAATTGCTGCTCTTTGGTTACTGTGGTATTTTGGGTGGCAGTGCCATCAACGTGTGGATGGTTAGTTTGCTAAGGCAAATTTTTATCCAGAGCAGATGCTGCAGTTCATTAGTCACTGCAGTGTCTGGCAGGGAGAGGGGGTTCAATGAACACAGGCTGCTGGTGACTCAGCTGGGATGAGGCAGAAGTGGTGCCTGGAAAGGAAACAGACAAAGGCTCCATTGACAGCCTGTGTGGAAGTGCAGCAGAGCTGTAGGTGTACCTGGGTGATGAGCAGGGTTGTGTTTCTCTCAGCTATTCATAGGGGCCAGAAGGCAGCTGTGGCAGCAGGGACACTGCCAGCAGTTGGAATTTGGAGGGATCACTTAGATCTGCTTTCCTCAGTGCTAGGGTGACACTTTTAAGGGGCCAGCATGGGAATGCATTCTGCAGTCTGCTGCAAATGAGGGATGCTTCTGCTCAAGAGTAATGCTGATGCAGTTAAAACCCAGGCTTTGTACTCAGTATTCATTTTGTACTCAATATTGGTTTTATTGCCAGAGGAGGGGGTTGTGGTTTTGTTGGTGAACATGGAAGTGGCAACACAGCATCACTTCTAAGCTCAGCATCACTTCTAAGCTCAGCATCACTTCTATGCATCAAGAGAAGCATAGCCAGCAGGTCAAGGGAGGGGATTCTTCCCTCTACTCCACTCTGCTGAGACCCCACCTGGAGCTCTGGGTCCAGTTCTGGAGCCTCTGTTCCAGGAAAGATCTGGAGGTGCTGGAAGGTGTCCAGAGAAAGGCCATGAGGATGAGCAGAGGGCTGGAGCTGCTCTGCTCTGGAGACAGCCTGAGAGAGTTGGGGTTGTGCAGGCTGGAGAAGAGAAAGCTCTGAGGAGACCTTCTTGTGGTCTTCCAGTATCTGAAGAGGGGTACAAGAAAGCTGGGGAGGGACTTTTGAGGGTGTCAGGGAGTGACAGGACTGGGGGGAATGGAGCAAAACTAGAAGTGGGGAGATTCAGATTGGATGTTAGGAAGAAATTCTTCCCCATGAGAGTGGTGAGAGACTGGCACAGGTTACCCAGGGAGGTGGTGGAAGCCTCATCCCTGGAGGTTTTTGCAGCCAGGCTGGATGTGGCTGTGAGCAACCTGCTGTAGTGTGAGGTGTCCCTGCCCATGGCAGGGGGGTTGGAACTGGCTGAGCCTTGAGGTCCCTTCCAACCCTGACAATTCTGTGATTCTATGAAACTGAATGGTCCCAGCCAGTCTCAAGCTGAATTCCTATTTCTTACTCTAATGTTTCATCCTGGCTGTTAAGACCAGCTGAAAAATTCTTGATTTTGGAATAGAATTCACAAAGGATGTGTAGCAAGGATGTTTTTGAGTGTAGTCTTCCTCCACTGCTGTTCCATGATTCTCTGTAGCATGAACAATGGTGAAGTGACTGTTTTAACTTCCAGGCAATGGGTTAGGATAGACTGGAGGATTAGGTAAGTGTTAATTTAGCACAGCTTTACTGCAGGTTTAAATAAAATGAACCCATCCCAAGTGGGGTCACATCCAAGGATGCATCGATGGCTAAAAGCTTTTGCACTTCTGACAGGGTACAAGAGTCTGTACAGATTTTTATAAGATAGCAGAGAGTGTTTTGGGGTTTTTTTTCTCATTTTTTAAATATTTGCAGTACCACTGAAGACCTGGAAGTTGGAATCCTGTAATCCGCCCTACAAGTCTGCAGTCAAGTCTGTGATTTGCTTCCTTCAGCACTGTGCACTATGGCAGCTGTGACAGGAAGGTTGGGATGTTGAGGGAGAGCCTTCCTGCCTTTTTGATCTTTTCTCACCTCCTTGCCATGTTTTGCCTCCTTGTCCTTGTTGCCTGCTGGAAGCAAGAAATTCAGGCTTAATGTGGCCCACGCAGCAGACATCACAGTGACTCATAGCAGCTTGGAGGAGAAGCTAACTCCCTCCTGAGGCTTGCAGTCTGGCTTGGTGTGTGGGAAACCAACTGAAAAAGCAAATGGCCATAACAGGGAACACGTGTGTGAGGCTGGCTGGGCTTAGGGAGGATATTGGAAGTGAAAGGAGCTGGGGAGCAAATGTGACTCTGCAGCAGGTTTGTCTCTGGCCTTGGTTGATGTCTTGTGTGGTCAGTCACAGTATTGCCACTCCCAGCACCTCAGTCTCAAGTTGGACACTGAATTAAAAGGGTGGTATCATGATGATGTTTTGGCATATCTCAGGCTTTCCTTATCCTCTAATTCCTCTCTTTGCATTGAACAAGTGACTGTGTTGTCAGCTGCCAGTGTAATGAGCAGAAGCTGCCTACATGGTTCTGTAGAGAGACTGCAGCTTCTTTGGAGTGTGTCAGTCTCAGGTAGCTGAAGTCCATCAGCCTTTGGAGTGTGTCAGTCTCAGGTAGCTGAAGTCCATCAGCCTTTGGAGTGTGTCAGTCTCAGGTAGCTGAAGTCCAGCAGGTCTGCAGTGCACTACCCCAGTTATATCCTGGAACACCAGCAAAAGGCTCTTTTAGTTTGGAGCTGTAGGTTTATTCCCTGCAAATCTTCGCTGTGCAACCAAAGAGTTTTCTCTGCTCCTCCATTTCTGTGGTGTTTTCATTGCAAGTGTCATTTTCTGTTTCCTCCATAGTTCTTAAAGAGGTTAATCCTATTTTGTAAACATGAAATGTGAGGGGAGGGTAGGTGGTTCAGGTGGTGACAGCATCTGGCACAGCAGAGGAGGCAGATTTCTGTCTGTACTGAGGGAACTCAGCTGTGATGCCAGATCAGAATGAGTCTGTGTATGGGGGTGTTCAGCATGGAGAGGAGAAGGCTCCAGGGGAACCTCAGAGCTGCCTTCCAAGAGCTTCATGAAGGGATCCTGCAGGAAGGCTGCAGAGGGACTTCTCATCAGGGTGTCTAGAGACAGGCCAAGGGGGAATGGTTTGAAGCTGAGGCAGAGCAGGGTTAGACTGGAGCTGAGGAAGATGTTCTTCAGTAGGAGGTGCTGAGACTCTGGCACAGGCTGCCCAGGGAAGCTGTGGCTGCCTCCTCCCTGGGGGTGTTGAAGGCCAGGCTGGATGAGACCTTGAGCAGCTGAGTCTAGCTGAGAGGTGTCCCTGGGCATGGTGGGGAGGTTGGAGCAGGTGAGCTCTGAGGTCCCTTCCAACCTGATTCATTCTATGATGTAAATGCAGAAAATAAGCAGCTTATGTGAGAGAGAGAGAAGCATAATGGTGTGAACCAAAAGATGAGAGATAAGGGCAGGATTTCTTATCTTTCTTTAACATAAACTTCCTTTGTGGCCTTGAACAATTTGTGTTTGTCTCTTAAAAAAAACAACCCCATGATGCTTGGTGGTGTTAGTGGCCTGAAAGATGTTGTGACAGTAGCTGCTAACAGTTGGTTTCAAATCCAAATAAAAAATGAAATTGACTTTTTTTTCCTTTTGAGTAATTGCAGTTTATTGGATTTCAGTGTGTTATTTGGGGTTTAGTTCTGGGATTCTGTTATGAGCTCTGTTACAATGAATTAGATAAAGCAGGACTACAGCAAGCAGGGTGTTAGTCACTGGTTGAAGACAGTGCTCTGCTTGATTTGCTGTGAGCTCAGAGTGCAGATGGGCTGCATAAAGGTTTTGTCAATTATTTTCCTGCGTTTATTGTGCAGGAAATATTGTGCATCACAGGCCTCTTTGTCTCTGTGATGTCAGTGCTTCATATTCTGGCAGATACACTGCCTTGGCTTGAGAAGCTGACTTTTATTCCAGGCCAGGTTGCTGTACCTGTATTATATCCCTCTACAGCAACATGATGCTTTCTCCCCTTACTTACACCAACTAAAGCTGTAATTTTATGGATTTGGGAGGTATTTGAATCATAGAATGGTCTGGGTTGAAGGGACGTCCACAGGTCATCTAGTCCAGCCCCTTCTGCAGTAAGCAAGGGCATCCTCCACTAGATCAGGTTGCCCAGAGCATAGTCTGGCTTGGAAGTCTCTACAGAGAGGAAATGGTCTCAAGTTGCACCAGGGGAGGTTTAGGTTGGACATTAGAAGAAACTTCCTCCCCAAAAGGGTTCTCCAACACTGGCACAGGCTGCTCAGAGAAGTGGTTACATCCCCATCCCTGAAGGTGTTGAAGTGGCAGAGATGTGGTGGTGAGGGCTGTGGTTTAGCCCCAGCCTTGGCAGAGCTAGAGAATGGTTGGACTGGATGATCTGAAAGGTCTGTTCCAACCAACATGCTTCTGTGATGCTAAACAGAGTTGTGCATGTGCTGGTCAGTGCAGCAGCCACTTTGCCAGGTACCTTGCAGCCCTCTCTGCTAAGATTGCAGAGAGAGAGAGAGACACCTCTCAGCTAGACTCAGCTGCTCAGGGCCTCATCCATCCTGACCTTGAACATGCCCAGGAAGGAGGCAGCCACAGCCTCCCTGGACAGCCTGTGCCAGAGTCTCACCACCCTCCTACTGAAGAACTTCTTCCTCAGCTCCAGTCTAACCCTGCTCTGCCTCAGCTTCAAACCATTCCCCCCTGTGAGGGGTTTGGAGGGCACCACACAAGGAGAGACTGAGGGAGCTGGGGTTGGTTAGTCTTGAGAAGAGAAGGCTGAGGGGAGATCTTATTGCTCTCTAGAGCTGCCTGAAAGGAGGTTGGAGTGAGGCTGGGGTTGGTCTCTTCTCCAAAGTAGTCAGTGATAGGAAATGGGTTGGAGTTGTGCCAGGGGAAGTTTAGATTGGACATTAGGAAAAAATTCTTAAATGAGAGAGTTGTGAGGGGTTGGAAGAGGCTGGCCAGGGAGGTGGTGGAGTCACCATCCCTGGAGGTGTTCAAGAAGCTGCAGATGTGGTGCTTCAGGACATGGTTTGGTGGCCATGGCAGTTGGGTTGGGGTTGGACTCGATCTGAAAGGTCTTCTCCAGCCTTGGTGATTCTGTGATGCTATGAAAGTTGCTCATGGCTGTGCTTGTGGAAGGAAAAGCCAGACCATTTGCTGCTGCTTAGGGCTGTGGGGCTGAAGAAGCCCCTGCAAGGTCAGAGCACTGTACAAATAAACACCGAAATAAGCCAAAGGCTGCGGCGAGAGGAGTCCCCACTGCCGCCACCTGGCGGCCACGGGGGGGAAACTACATGGGGGTGGAGGCGAGTAATGGAGGGAACAAGAATTGTAGTGCCAGGGAATGTTGAAAGCGACGGGATGGAGGGTCACCGAGCAGGGAGAGAAGATTAAGAAACCCTCAGTATTCTTACAAGTTAATGAATGGGCTTAATTAAAAGCTAATGATTTCCTCTGGGGTGTGGTGCAGCTCAGGAGAGTCGGATTGCACTCGGGTTTGCCTGTGTTTATTCTCTAATTACTTCTACATTGTGTTAAGATTGTTTTGCATGCTTCTGAGTTCACTAAGTAAGGTTTTTACAGAAATGAATGTGCTGACCACAAGTGGCTGTGTAGGACATGTATCTTCAAAGCTGCTGCTTGAAGCTTTGAGATCATGATAGAGAAGGTTCCTAAACTGCTAATGCAAAGTTGGAGGAGTAACTCATGTATTTGAAGTGAGTAATGGAGATTCCTGTGGGAAAGAGTTTAGTCTGAGAATAATTATTCAAGGAGGGAAGTGGTTTTATTGTCAAAGATGATTTATTATCAAAGACTACAAGAAAGCTGGGGAGGGACTTCTTAGGCTATCAGGTAGTGACAGGGCTGGGGGAAATGGAATGAAGCTGGAAGTGGGGAGATTCAGGCTGGATGTAAGGAAGAAGTTCTTCCCCATGAGAGTGGTGAGAGCCTGGAATGGGTTGTCCAGGGAGGTCGTTGAGGCCCCCTCCCTGGAGGTGTTTGCAGCCAGGCTGGATGAGGCTCTGGGCAGCCTGCTGTAATGTGAGGTGTCCCTGCCCATGGCAGGGGGGTTGGAACTGGCTGATCCTTGTGGTCCCTTCCAACCCTGACTGATTCTATGATTCTAAGTAAAGGTAATCATTGCACAGCACAGTTTTGAACACAGATAGAATAATACTGTCCAGTTCTGAGCCCCTCAGGTCAAGAAGGACCTCAGGGAACTACTTGAGAGAGTCCAGCACAGAGCCCCAGAGCTGCTGCAGGCAGTGGAACATCTCCTGTGAGGCCAGGCTGAGGGAGCTGGGGCTTGGAGCTTGGAGCAGAGGAGCCTGAGGGCTGCCCTCATTGCTGGGGATAAAGATGTGCAGGGCTGGAGCCAGGCTCTGCTCAGGGCTGTTCAAGGACAGCACAAGGGGCACTGGGGGCAAGCTGGAGCAGAGGAGGGACAGGAGGGAAAACTTTGTGAGGCTGCCAGAGCCCTGGAGCAGGCTGCCCAGAGAGGTTGTGGAGTCTCCTTCTCCAACCCCACCTGGATATGTTCCTGTGTGACCTGCCCTGGGTGACCCTGCTGTGGCAGGGGGGTTGGACTGGATGAGCTCTGGAGGTCCCTTCCAACCCCTAGCCTTCTGTGATTCTGTGTTTTCTTGCTTTTTGCAGCAGTTTTGGAGAATGGAAGTTGCCATTTGGAACCTGCTGACCCATGGTGTGCAGCATTCCCAAAGCTCCAAGTTAAATTTTCAGGCCACCAGGCTGACCAGGGGGGAAGCTCTGTACCTCTTCTTCTGGAAATGGTGATGAACAGTGCAGCTTGCTCAGTGTAAGGACAAAGATTTCCCTGAGCATGTTCCCTGCTGCTCTGCAGCCAGGGAATTTCTGAGGGATTATGCTGCTGAGAGCTTCTTGCCAGTTTATTTTCATATGAAGTGTTCCTGCGTGTGGCCTGTGGTTAATGAAGGAATGTCTGGGGGCAGGGGGGGTTCTTTTTCTTTTCATGTGGTAGAAATTGATTTAAATACTTGCTCTTTGAGTCTGATTTGGTTTGCTGGACAGTGCTAACACCTAGGAGCAAGTCAGAAGGAGTTGATCTTTTGTTGGTGAGACACAGTGATAGGAATGGGAGCTGAAAATGCTGACCGAGGAGGTGTTGGAAGTAATGGATAAAAAAAATCAGGGAGCCTGCCAGGATTGCCTTCTGGGATGCCTATTTAAATCTACAAATTCCCTGTGTGAAGCTTCAGTCCAGTCTCTCTTATGCTTTCGTCTCCAGCTCACCTAAAGCTTTCGGAGGAGGGAGCTCCAGGTGGGTGGAACGGTGTCGTGTTGTCCGTCTGTCTGGTCCCTGGTGCTCTTGTTACTGAAGGCAGCATTCACCTGTTGTGGATGCAATAGAGACAGGAAAGGCAGAGTCTGCAGCACCCAGCACCATTTGGGACCAAAAACTCAACAAAGACTGCAGAAGGTCTGTAGTGTAGAGGAGGAACATTCAGGATTGTGGCTTAACTTCAGCTTCAGTGGCTGTGATCACACTGAAGAAAGTCAGCAAGGACAAGGTCAGGGTCCTGCTGCTGGGGAGGAAGAACAGCAGGCACCAGGACAGGCTGGGGCTCATCCTGCCGGGCAGCAGCTTCATGGAGAAAGACCTTGGAGTGCTGGTGGGCAGCAAGTTCTGCATGGGACAGCAAAGTGCCCTTGTGGCCAAGAGAGCCAATGGGATCCTGGGGGTCAGCAAGAAAAGTGTGGCCAGCAGGGCTGGGGAGATTCTGCTCCTCCTCTGCTCTGTCCTGCTGAGACCACAGCTGCAATCCTGTGTCCAGTTTGGGGCTCCCCAGTTGAAGAGAGACAGAGACCTGCTGGAGAGAGTCCAAGGGAGAGCCAGGAGGATGTTTAGGGGACTTGAGCATCTCCCCTGTGAAGAGAGCCTGAGAGCCCTGGGGCTGTTTAGTGTGGAGAAGAGAAGGCTGAGAGGGATCTGATCAATGTCTATCAATATTTGTGACAGGTGAGGTAGCAGGGGGTGTTTGGTGGTATTTTGGATGAAGATTGCCAGGTTTCCTTCTGGTGTGATGAAGGTAGTGAACCTGTGTACTTTTTATAAACATGCTGCTTTGGTTTGGTGCTGAGCCTGTAGAATCCATAATGTTCAGGAAGGACTTCACACTGATCTCAGGAAGAAGTTCTTCAGTAGGAGGCTGCTGAGACTCTGGCACAGGCTGCCCAGGGAGGCTGTGGCTGCCTCCTCCCTGGGGGTGTTGAAGACCAGGCTGGATGAGACCTTGAGCAGCTGAGTCTAGCTGAGAGGTGTCCCTGGGCATGGAGGGGAGGTTGGAGCAGATGAGCTCTGAGGTCCCTTCCAACCTGAGCCATTCTGTGATGTTGTGATAGTCTGAAATTGCAGTTTGCTTTTTTGACCAGGATAAATATTTGAATAAAAGCCTCGTAAAGAGAGTCTCTAATGATGAAATACAATCTTCCTAGTCATTAAAACACCCTTTCTGCAGATCAAGAAGCTGTTTCTGGGTCTTTCTTTCAGAGTAACATATTCCCTCAGTATCTCTGGCCTGCCTTCTTTATTTCTGTAAATGCAGAACCTGTCATTATCCTGACTGTGGATGATCATTATTTGTTTGTTCCTTAAGCAGTTTCCTGTTCTCACACTTCTGAAACAGTTACAGAGTAGCAATCTGCTGGGTTAGAACTTTCTAAGGATTAAGATTGGTCTTCTCTTTTGGGGATGCTTCTGTTGTAATGAGTTAGGAATACTGGATNTCTAGTTGAGAGGTGTCCCTGGGCATGGTGGGGAGGTTGGAGCAGATGAGCTCTGAGGTCCCTCCAACCTGAGCTTGGGCTCCAGATACTTTTGGTTTTAAGTTGTTATTGAAGAGGATAAATGTTTATAAATGTCTGAGGGCTGGTCAAGAGGGAGGGGACAGGGACAGGCTCTGCTCAGCTGCACCCTGGGATAGCACAAGGGGCAGTGGATGGAAACTGCAGCACAGGAGGTTCCACCTCAACATGAGGAGGAACTTCTTGACTGTGAGGGTCCCAGAGCCCTGGAACAGGCTGCCCAGAGAGGTTGTGGAGTCTCCTTCTCTGGAGCCTTTCCAGCCCCATCTGGATGTGTTCCTGTGTTTCCTGTGCTGCATTCTCTGGTCCTGCTCTGGCATGGGGCTTGGACTCGATGATCTCTGGAGGTCCCTTCCAACCCCTGACATCCTCTGATCCTGTGAACCTGCATAAAACCTTTTGCTGTCATACCTGTGTGCCCCTAGGGCTCTTCAGTGCATTTGTGTCCTCTCTGCTGCAGCAGATGTGATGGGTAAAAGCTTGCAGCCTTTGTCCATTGTTTCACAATTCAGGATTTGTTGTCTTCACACAGTTGCTGTCTGTGATTCTGTGGCAGATTCCATTTCTGCCTTCTTAGAGCAGTTTGAGCCCATTGTTCACCTCTTGTCCATTCACCCATTTTTAGTTGTTTGGTTTTGCTTCTTTAGCTGTTCCATTGTCCTTCCACAATAATTCTCTTATCCATTGACAGACCCTGTTTAATGCAGTGACAGGACACACAGAGTTGCTTCCTCCATGCTGTGGGCATTTAGTCAAGACACAATCTCATTTCCTTCTTGCAACCTATTGCTTATTATAGAATCACAGAATTGTCAGGGTTGGAAGGGACCTCAAGGAGCATTCAGTTCCAACTGGGCAGGGGTAGGGACACCTCACACCAGAGCAGGTTGCCCAGAGCCTGTTCAGCCTCACTTTGAATACCTCCAGGGATGGAGCCTCAACCACCTCCCTGGGCAACCTGTGCCGGTCTCTCACCACCCTCATGGGGAAGAATTTCTTCCTAACATCCAATCTGAATCTCCCCATTTGTAGTTTTGCTCCATTCCCCCCAGTCCTGTCACTTCCTGACACCTTAAAAAGTCCCTCCCCAGCTTTCCTGTAGCCCCCTTCAGATACTGGAAGGCCACAAGAAGGTCTCCTCAGAGCCTTCTCCAGACTGCACAACTCCAACTCTCTCAGTCTGTCTCCAGAGCAGAGCAGCTCCAGCCCTCTGCTCATCCTCATGGCCCTTCTCTGGACACCTTCCAGCACCTCCAGATCCTTCCTGGAACAGAGGCTCCAGAACTGCACACAGAGCTCCAGGTGTGGTCTGAGCAGAGTGGAGCAGAGGGGGAGAATCCCCCCCCGGCCCTGCTGGCCACACTTCTCTTGCTGCAGCCCAGGCTCTGCTTGGCTCTCTGGGCTGCAAGTGCTCACTGCTGGCTCCTGTTGAGCTTCTCATCCCCCAGCACCCCCAGGTCCTTTCCTTCAGGACTGCTCTCCAGCCATTACTTCATGGTAGATGTTAATTGCAAGCTTTAAGATTTCAAATGTTGTAGTACTTTATGATAAAGAAAATATTATTAAAAGGTCCTTGCCTCTAGATCCAGATTTCTTTTCCTAACACACTGGTAGCTTTTTAGTCAAGGTTATTTTTGTATAATCCATATTGCCTACACACTTTAAAGTCATGAAGTAGACTGATAGCAACTCTGGAAGTCAGCTAAGGAAGAATGTAACCAAATATTGGTTGAAAAATCAGATCAAATACTGATTAGAGTTACCTTTTTCTGCCATTCTGTATCATAAATAAAGTTCTGATGCTGTCTATTATTGACTATATCTAAGGATGGCAGAACAGGATCCACAACATGTGCCTAGCTGATCCCTCCTGGGGTTTTGTTCCTAATCACATTCTAAAACCACAGAGTTGAACAAGGAAATTTCAAATGTGTGTGTTGCTATCAAACTTTAACAAGGTAATTGTTAGGAAAAGTGTGCAGTTAATTCTTTCCTGCAGGACGTTGTCTGCTTGCAGAAGCTTTAAAGCCAGCAATGCATTCATGGAAGAGGAATCCACTTGCAAACTAGTAAACATGCAAACAGCCTCTCTGGTTTAGAAAGTTCCTGAATTGCAAATCAGGTTGCTGGAAGTGTACTGGAAAAAGTGCAATTTACCCTTTTGCAGGCTTTAATTTTTCACATCACCTGCTTTTTGGCTACTGAGACAGGTGAAATAGGCTTCTAGCTTGTCTCAACCAGGGGATATCATTTTGTTCACTAAGAAACTGAGCTACCTTCACTTCACAGTCACCACTCTGCATTGAGGGAGTTCTCAGTTTACCTCCTCAGGGGTCTGTAAATGAGGAACAAACACAGACTTTGTGTTGTGCCCCCAGATCTCTGTAAAGCAGGAATAGGTGACAGGGAAAAGTAAGGTGGTAGTGTTTAAGTCGTCATAAGAAGGACACAGAGCTGCTGGAATGAGGCCAGAGGAGGCCACAAAGATGATGCAAGGGCTGGAGCAGCTCTGACACTGAGGACAGGCTGAGGGAGCTGGGGGTGTGCAGCCTGGAGAAGAGAGGACTCTGGGGGGACCTCAGAGCTGCCTGCCAATAGCTGAAGGGATCCTGCAGGAAGGCTGCAGAGGGACTTCTCATCAGGATGTCTAGAGACAGGCCAAGAGGGAATGGTTTGAAGCTGAGGCAGAGCAGGGTTAGACTCGAGCTGAGGAAGAAGTTCTTCAGTAGGAGGTGGTGAGACTCTGGCACAGGCTGCCCAGGGAGGCTGTGGCTGCCTCCTCCCTGGGGGTGTTCAGGGCCAGGCTGGATGTTCTAAAATAAATTGCAGCTACCAGCAGGTGTAACAAATATTTCTATTTATTTAAGACTTTCTGGTGTATATTTGTTTTCTCTCAGTGGCTTAGAGAAAAACATTTTGTTTGATGAAAGTTTGCTGGAGCTGCAGTGGGTTGGAATTAGTGACTGAATGAAGCATCAAGCTGCCTGAGTAAAAGGTATGCCTGAATGGGCAACAAATTCCATCATTTATTACTTTTTTTCCTTTTTTTTTTTTTCCCCTTGGGATGGGGTACTCTGAAAACAAAGAAACAAGCAGTAAATGAGAAGTGGAAAATGACAGTTAGGTTAGAGCTGTTTGGAGCTGCTTCTGTCCAGTGAATTGTTTGCTTTTCTGCTTGTTTGCCTTTTGTGAAGGACCAACAGTTTTGTGTTCTCAGTGCTGAGCTCCTAATTTGTCTGGGGTCATTTTTCAGCAGAGGAGCACTTGCCATCTGATTTTATATCTTCTTTGTTTCATGAAGCCCTTCAGAGCAATCTCTGCATTCTGTGATCTCCACCCTCATCCTTTTTGGGCACCATGTGCCAGTGTTTCCTGATGTTTAGCCAAAGCCTTCTGTGCTTCAGTGTGGGCTCAGGCTGGTCCTGTCACTGGGGACCACTGAAAAGAGCCTCTCTCTGTCTTCTTCACACCCTGCTTTAGAGATCCGAGCTGATCTTCTAGAAGTGCCCCCAGGCAACCAGCAGAACAAGAGGACACAGTCTCAAGATGTGCAGGGGGAAATTTAGGCTTGAGCTTAGAAAGAAGTTCTTCACAGACAGAGAGATTGCCCTTGGAAAGGGCTGTCCAGGGAGGTGGTGGAGTCAATGTCCCTGGGGGTGTTTAAGAAGGGACTGGATGAGGCCATGGTCTGATTGATGAGTTAGGGTTGGGTTGGACTTGATGATCTTGGTTGGTATCTTCCAACCTGGTTGATTCTCTGGTTCTTCCCCATGAGGGTGGTGAGAGACTGGCACAGGTTGCCCAGGGAGGTGGTGGAAGCCTCATCCCTGGAGGCTTTTGCAGCCAGGCTGGAGGTGGCTGTGAGCAACCTGCTGTAGTGTGAGGTGTCCCTGCCCATGGCAGGGGGGTTGGAACTGGATGAACCTTGAGGTCCCTTCCAACCCCAGTGATTCTGTGCCTGTGTGATCTGGTGTCAGACAAGACATGCCCACCCCCCAGTTTGGGTGATGTCAGCAGAGCTGTGTTTTCTGAGCTTTGGCAGCCTGTCATTATGCTGGATAGGAGCAGGTTGGGTGTGCAGCATCCTGCTGAACTTGCTGGGCTCCCACACAGCCTGCCAGGAAGACAGTGGCTGTAGGCCATAAATGTGTCAGCTGTCCCCAGTGCAGAGATTGCTCTGAAGAGCTTTATGAAACAAATCAGATGCAAATCAGCTGGCAAGTGGCTCCAACCCAAGCCATGCTATGGCTCTGTGATGTGAGTTTATTGCACAGCAGTTAAATGTATTGCAGTATATCAATTTATGATGCCTTTGCTTTTGTGCTGCAGCAATGCTTTGAGTAACGAATTAGGTTTATGAATTCTTACCATCTGGTACTTTCAAAGCATGCTTTGGAGGCATAGATAAAGCATAAAAGAGCTGCTACTCTCTGCCTTACCTCTGCTTTAGAAGGAGGATTAACCAAAACAATCTCCAGAACTTCTCAGCTCTGCGAAGTGATAAAAGCCATCTGCCCAACTAAGGACTGTAGAGTGCTGGCACCTGGCTGCATACCTGTCTCAAAAGTGGCACTCCTGCCTTCTCTGAAACTCTGTAGCTTTTCATGCTGGCTTAGGTTTCATCCATGGGGGTCCCTCCATCATTCTCTTGACACAAACATTTGTGTACACAGGATCAGAGGATGTCAGGGGCTGGAAGGGACCTCCAAAGATCATCGAGTCCAACCCCCTGCCAGAGCAGGAGCACAGAATCCAGCACAGGTCACACAGGAACACATCCAGATGGGGCTGCAAAGGCTCCAGAGAAGGAGACTCCACAACCTCTCTGGGCAGCCTGCTCCAGGGCTCTGGGACCCTCACAGTCAAGAAGTTCATCCTCATGGTGAGGTGGAACCTCCTGTGCTGCAGTTTCCATGCACTGCCCATTGGCCTATCCCAGGGCACAGTGAGCAGAGCCTGTCCCTGTCCCTTCCTTCCTGACCCCCAGCCCTCAGCTATTGATAGACATTGATCAGATCCCTCTCAGCCTTCTCCTCTCCACACTAACCAGCCCCAGGGCTCTTATCCTCTCCTCCCCAGGCAGGGCTCCAGTCCCTTCAGCATNGTGTCATTGAGGAAGATGTTGAACAGGACCAGAGCCAGCACTGATCCCTGGGGGACTCCACTAGTCCCAGCTCTCCAGCTTGGCAGCATTGAGCTAGGAGAACCAGCAGCAGAGGCTGGGAATGGCAGACCTGGTGAATGCTGTGCCTCTGGTGCCAGTGAAGGGCTGTGTCAGCAGAGGTGAACTGTGACTCTTTTGCCCAAATCCCAAAGAATGTTAAGCATGGGGCAGGCCCCCACAGAGAGTAGATCTTTTGTTAAGAGAGAGCTGCAGGTCTCTCTCCTCCTGCTAGCCACACTAAGAGCTGATTGTTAGCAGCCCTTTCAAAGGCTGCTGTGTGCCTCAGTTGCCATGTGACCTCAAGGAGCAGAGCAGGGCAGGATGTGGGCAAGGTTCATGCCCTGCAAACCCAGGCAGTGCTTACCCAGCTGAGGTGCCAGAAGGGCCACAGCTGTTCCTGGGGACCTGAGGCTGCTGCTTTGTTAAGTCTGTCTAGGTGAATCTGAAACCCTCAGCACAAGAAGGACGTGGACCTGATGGAGCAGCTCCAGAGGAGGGGCAAGAAGATGATCAGATGAATGCCTCTGCTCTGAGGACAGGCTGAGGGAGCTAGGGGTGTGCAGCCTGCAGAAGAGAAGGCTCCAGGCAGACTTAAGAGTGGCCTGCCAGGACCTGAAGGGGCTACAAGAAGGCTGCAGAGGGACTGTTCCCAAAGGCCTGCAGGGACAGGACCAGGGACAATGGTTTGAAATGAGAGCAGAGCAGATTGAGATTGGATGTGAGGAACAAGTTCTGCACCAGGAGGGTGTCAGAATGCTGCAAGAGGTTGCCCAGGGAGGGATTTGAGCCCCATCTTTGGAGATACTCAAGGAGAGACTCAACAGGGCTCTGGGCAAGCTGTTCTAGTGTAGGATGTCCCTGCTGAGTGCAAGGGGCTTGGGCTGGATGACATTTAGAGGTCCCTTCCAACACAAACCATTCTAGGATTCTAATATCAAGAAGTCAAAGGAACTAAGAGCAGAAAATCTGGAAGTTCATGGACCTAACCAGTTATGATTGCAGCAGAGCAGTCCTGCAGTCTTCCCTTGCTGGAATGTTCTAAGTAAAGGCTTGTTAGAGAGGATGTAGGGATTTAGATGTTATTCCTAGGTGGAATCACTGAAGTTGTGCCTGGTGAAGTATCTGTCCCTTTTGATTTTGTGTATCAAAAGAGCTGCTTGTATATAGGAAGCTTCACCTGCAGCTGAACAAGACCAGCTCTGCATTACAGTACTCCACATCCTCTAGATCTCAAGGTGATGACCAGGTTGTCTTTCTTTTCCTCTTCCCTCTATGTATTCTCGAGAAAAAAAGAAGAAAATGAAAGAAAACAAAACAAAACCCCCAAACAAAGCCTAAAAAAAACCCCAACCCAAACCAACCCAAAAAGCCCCTAAGCACTGTAATAATTTCCTGACCTTGTCCTTTGGTTCATGCTTTGATCTTCTTCTGGGCTTTTAGCAGCTGCACTGTTCCAGACCCCTTAGTGTTAGAGAACACAGAGAGTGAAAAGGAAAGGCTTGGGACTATTTCTAACCTTGTTTAAATTAGGAGTTGATCCTTTTCTTTCAGTTGAAGAAGGAGAAGCCAAGCCAGGGGACTGGAAATAGACTCAGGGATTAATTTTGCTTTAGAAGCAGGTAGCAGTGGGATACTGATAATCTAAGAGTGAACTCCAGTTGCCTGTTCAGGTTTGCTGCAGCTTCTGGGCCAATGTCTTACATCACTACCAAGCTGTAAGGAAAAGTCTTCTGCTTCTTTGGCCAAATGCAGCATGCAATGGATTGAGGGACAGCATAGCTGGAGGCCCAGGTGGTAAATGTGCACCTTAACAATCCAACCATCACTAAACCTGGGTAGTCCATGTTCAGCCTCCTCCTTTCTTCACTGCTGGCTCAAACTTCTCTGACTTTCAAGTTTCTTGCTTTTAATTCTGCTGTACCTTTGGGTTTTGTTGTGCTCTTGCTGAAGGGAAGAGCTGTGCAGTAACCTGTGAAGGCACTTAACCTCTCTAATTCATCTTCATCTAATAGAATTAAGACAAAGAATTCTTTTGTACCTCTTGCTGTTGGGTACCTTTCCAGGTGTCCAGCTGTGCTTGTGATTGCTCTCTATCCAGCTGGCCTGTCTGCAGTGACTGTATGCTTGCACTTCAATCTACATCATTGTATCTAATGCATGTGGGTTTGGATGTCAGCTGAGTGTGCATGCGTGGGCACCTTCTGATGTCCCAGCATCTCTACCTTCATCTGCAGAGCTAAGCAAACCTGAACTTTCCTCTTGATATTGCTATCTTGACATCATTCCCCCCAGTTTTCCCTCTCAGAATGGAAGATCTCTTCCATTTACCTTCTGTTCTCAGAGGAAAATCTGCTCAAGTGGTCTTACAAATAAGGAGAATAGCTGTGCTCAGATTTTCTGTTGTATCTAATTGTACACCAAGATCTCTCACACTGCATTCTGGACCTGGTGGTGCTGTCTGAAACACACAGAGTCACAGAAACATTCAGGTTGGAAGAGACCCTCAGGATCACCAAGTCCAACCCACAACCCTACTCTGCAAGGCTCACCCCTAAACCATGGCCCCAAGCACCACATCCAAACCACCTTGAAACACAGCCAGGCTTGGGGACTCCACCACCTCCCTGGGCAGCACATTCCAATCCCTGACCACTCTGTCTGTGAAATTTTTTTCCTACTGTCCAGTCTAAACTTCCCCAGACACAGCTTGAGGCCATTCCCTCTTGTTCTGTCACTAATGACCTGTGAAAAGAGACCAGCAGCAGCACTGTGCTGGAGCTGACACCTTCCTTTCCCACTCTAATGCAATGTACTGTTCTTATTTTCACAGAGTACCAAGCTGCCATTTTGCATTTAAAGAGGGAGCACAAAGAAGAAATTGAAACATTAAAGGTAAGCTTTTGGAATGATTGTTTTTTGTTTTTTCCTTCCTTTCCCTGACTTTGGAGCAGTTTAAACATTTCAGTAGCACAAACATAAAAACTACTTGCCATCAAATGTGTTAAGAGTTTGTTTCCTTCTACAAGTGATTGATGTTCATCTGGCTGCCAGCTCAGGATGAATGTGGTTGTGATCCATAGATGCACTTCTGTATGATGGCAGAAAGGCCTTTGCCAGGGCCATGGGCAGTGGCATTGAGGGCACCCTCAGCAGGTTTGCCTCTGACACCAGGCTGTGTGGTGTGCTGCACCCACCTGAGGGAAGGCATCCATCCACTCTCTCTTCTTTCTTGCTTCTGCTTACCACTGCCTCCATGCCCCTTGCTTAACAGCCTGCTGGGGGTGTTCAGCCTGGAGAAGAGGAGGCTCAGGTCAGACCTCATTGCTGTCTACAACTACCTGAAGGGAGACTGCAGCCAGGTGGGGGTTGGTCTCTTCTCCCAGGCAACCAGCAGCAGAACAAGAGGACACAGTCTCAAGCTGTGCAGGGGAAGTTTAGGCTGATCTTAGAAAGAAGTTCTTCACAGACAGAGAGATTGGTCATGGGAATGGGCTGCCCAGGGAGGTGGTGGGGTTGACCTCCCTGGAGATGTTTAAGAAGGGACTGGATGAGGCACTTAGTGCCAGGGTCTGGTTGATTAGATAGGGTTGGGTGATCAGTTGGACTTGATGGTCTTGGAGGTCTCCTCCAACCTGGTTGGTTTTGTGATTCTGTGGTTCTGTGCTGCTTGGTTCTTGGACCTCAGCCCAAGCTGGTGTAAGGCATCAGGTTGGTGAAGGATGCATAGTGCCTCAATTGCTGTGAAATGTTGCCCTGGTGGCTGATTTCCAGTAGTTAGTGTTTTAAGGCTTTCCTGAAATAGACTCTGCATGCAGCTTATGGTGTCCAGCACTGATGAATAAATTAGCATCACATGCTGCTGTGACTTCTGAGTGCTGGGCCAGCAGAGCAGTGCTCCTGGCTTCTTCCTCTAGGACCTTGACAATGGATTCCTTGTCCTAGAATGTGACCCCTCAAAGATGCATCCTTTTGCCTTGTACAGTTGTTTTGGAGCTCTTCATTTCTCTGGAAAGTGTGGAACACCATGTGAAAATTTCTATATAGTGCCAGAGGAATGGCTAAAAGTATTTGGGCTGGAAATACTGAATTCCTGTCCTCTTACTATGTCCAAAGAAGGTCAAGACTGAAGTTATCCACTTTGTGAAGAGAAGGTCAAATCTTCCTGTAGCATGTTGTGTGTCTTTCCTAGTGGATGAAATCTGAGACTCTGATGCTGCTGCATGGGCTTGCTGCTTTGAGAAATCAGAAATTGTTAGTTCTACTCTGAAGTTTTAGTAGTTTTCTGAATGAAAAGGTGTCACCACACCAGGCTCAGCTGCAGAGTGCAGAGGGTTGGGATCAGTGGCACAGTCAGCTTGGAGGCCTGTGGCCAGTGGTGTTCCCCAGGGGACAACTTTTGTTCAATAGCTTCATCAGTGACCTGGATGAGAGGATTGAGAGCACCCTCAGCAAGTTCCTGATGATACCAGACCGGGGGTGGCTGACACCCCTCAGGCTGTGCTGCCATCCAACCAGAGCTGGACAGGCTGAGAGCTGGCTGCAGGCAAACCTCATGAAGGGCAATAAGGACAAGGTCAGGGTCCTGCAGCTGGGCAGGAATAACAGCAGGCACCAGGACAGGTTAGAGGCTGCCCTGCTGGAGAGCAGCTCCATGGAGAAAGACCTTGGAGTGCTGGTGGGCAGCAAGTTCTGCATGGGACAGCAAAGTGCCCTTGTGGCCAAGAGAGCCAATGGGATCCTGGGGAGCAGCAAGAAAAGTGTGGCCAGCAGGGCTGGGGAGGTTCTGCTCCCCCTCTGCTCTGCCCTGCTGAGACCACAGCTGCAATCCTGTGTCCAGTTTGGGGCTCCCCAGTTGAAGAGAGACAGAGACCTGCTGGAGAGAGTCCAAGGGAGAGCTGCAAGGATGCTTAGGGGACTTGAGCAACTCCCCTGTGAAGAGAGACTGAGAGCCTTGGGGCTGTTTAGTCTGGAGAAGAGAAGGCTTGGATGGGATCTTATCTATCAATATCTGAGGGGTGGGGGTCAGGATGGCTCTGTTTGGTGGTGCCCAGTGACAGGACAAGGAACAACAGGCTGCCCAGAGAGGTTGTGGAGTCTCCTTCTCTGGAGACTTTCCACCCCTACCTGGATACATTCCTGTGTGGACTCCCCTGGGTGGTGCTGCTCTGGCAGGGGGATGGACCTGATGATCTCTGGAGGTCCCTTCCAACCTCTAACATTTTGTGATTCTGTGATTTAAAGCTTTTTTCCCCTCATTCATTTCCCCTCATTCCCCCTTAAGAGGCTCTTCCCATGTCCCCAGTGTTCAAACATATTTAAAAAAGCAGTTGGTTGGTTTTTTTTTTTTTTTTTTCCACTCTCCCAATCTCTGTTGTTAGCCCTTCTTATTTTGTCTTCAGTTTCAAAGGAATTTTTTTCCTGGGGCTTTGTGATTCATTTAAAAATTATTGCTTTTCCCTGAAACAGTTTCAATGTGTAATATTTGAAGATAAAAGCAAAGGGGCAGGAGTTTTATTCAATCTTTATGTTACCAGTGTTTGCCCTGCTAAAAATGGAATGCATTAGAGAAGGCCAAGCATTGTCTGTGTAGTCTCTTTCTTGTGGCTTTTCATTATGTGAAGATACGTTTTAAGATTAAAAAAAATAAAAATAGGAATTTCTACACTCTGCAATGCATATGGAACTTCACATCATCAAATTTCATAGGTGAATCTATAGGGAGGCCAAATTGTGTCATGATTTAGCGTAATAACTTGTTGCATTTTATTCTTTGGAGGTACAACTGAAAAAATAGAGAATGATAGAATGGTTTGGGTTGGAAGGGACCTCCAAAGGTCATCCAGGCCATCCCCCTGCAGTCAGCAGGGACATCCTCCACTAGATCAGGTTGCTCAGAGCCCTGTCCAGCCTCACCTTGAGTATCTCCAGGGATGGAGCCTCAACCACTTCCCTGGGCAACCTGTTGCAGAGTTCCACCTACCTCCTGGTACAGAACTTCTTCCTGATATCTAATCTAAATCTGCCATAGTAGAAATAAAATCTTAGGTTTTCCCCACGTGCCTTTAACTGCAGATCCTCACTGCTGTGTTCAGAGCACTTCTGGGATTTTTTTTCACCCATTCCTTAAGGCATAAGAATATTTTTTTATTAAAGCATATTTCTTGTCTCCACTGTTGGATTTCTTCCTTTCCCTGCTGCTGCCACTAGATGTCAGCTGAGGCTTTCTGAAGGTCCCAAAGCACCTCACAGGTTCTCCAGGTGGCTGCAAGTTCCATGCTTCTAAACTGTGGAAGCAGCTGTGATGGTAGCATCCTGCCTGCTCTTCGTGGAGCTGGCACAGCCTTAGGTTTAGGTTGTAGGTTGTGGTAGTAGACTTGAAATTACAGAACCACAGAATCACAGAATGTTAGGGGTTGGGAGGAGCAGCAGAGATCATCCAGCCCAGCCCTCTGCCAAAGCAGGATCACCTAGGGCAGGTCACACAGCATCCAGACAGAGATCTGCTGAGGAAAGTCCAGGGGAGGCTACAAGGATGACTATGGGACCTGAGTATCTCTGCTGTGAAAAAAGACTGCGAGCCCTGGGGCTGTTAGTGTGGAGAGGAGAAGGCTGAGAGGGGATCTGATCAATGTCTATCAATATCTGAGGGGTGGGGGTCAGGATGAAGGTGCCAGGCTCTTTGTGGTGTTACCCAGTGACAGGACAAGGAATAACAGGGACAAGCTGGCACACAGGAGGCTCCACCTCAACACAAGGAGACATTTCTGTATGGTGAGGGGGGCAGAGCCCTGGAGCAGGCTGCCTAGAGAGGTTTGTGGAGTCTCCTTCTCTGGAGACATTCAGAACCCACCTGGACGTGTTCCTGAGTGATCTGCCCTGGGTGATCCTGCTCTGGCAGGGGGGTTGGACCAGGCAATCTCTAGAGGTTCCTTCCAAGCCCTAACACTCTGTGATTCTGTGATCTATAAGTAGAGGTTGAAGAGCAATGGCTAAAAGTGGCACAAAACAAGTTTTAAGAGTGTGGAAGAAAAAGGAACATGAAAGGGAAAGGGACAACAGCAGTCAAAATTGTCTGAGAAAGTCAAAATGATTAATTTTTATTCTGTAATGAGACCACAAAGGCATAAAAACATCTTTTCAGTTACTGAATGAAATACTAAATCATTGCCTGCCTTTACATCCCTCATGCTTCAGATCTGCTTCCCTGGCCCTTTGTCTTTACCTTTCCTCACTGATTTTCCTTCACAGCCTGTGTGAATCCTTCCATTGCTCTTTCCTTTCACCCTGAGCATAACAAAAGCTTCTCTCTTCCTACAGTTGGAAAGTTGTAATTGGGCTGTGGGAGGGCAGTGGTGAAGTGTTGAAAGCTGCGGTGTGCCAGAATGCTTATTTAAAAAAAACCCCCAACCTCTCCTTGATAGCAGAGGGTGATGTAGCTTTCATTTAGACACTTTAAAATGTCTTTTGTTTATATGTAAATGTGAAATTGCATTTCAGTTTCACAAAGCACATCAGAAATGAGATGCTTTGAGATCGAATCAAAACATTTTGAAAAGAGATGAATTTGTCTAACTATTTTTCTTTTTTTGGTACATAGTTTATTACCAAAAAAGTGGAAACTTTTTTTTTTTTAACAAATTCATTCAATGATTTTCTTACCTGTCTGCTCTTAGCTTTGTGTGAATTTGTGAAGGGGACAGAAACCATCCCTGGATGTGTTCAAAGGTCGTTCAGATGTGGTGCTTGGGGATGTGGTTTAGGGGTGAGCTTGGCAGACTAGGGTTGATGGTTGGACTTGGTGATCCTGGGGGTCCTGTTCCAACCTGAATGATTCTGTGACTCCACAGTTTGTCAGAAGCCACTCTGCTTTGAACTCTACCATTAAAATCTGGGGGGGGGGGGGGGGGGGGGGGGGGAGGCA
>VXBD01001033.1:118510-133673 GCA_013399975.1 Indicator maculatus
GAAGGGGGCAATGCCAAATAGTGTTGAAAGCTTGGCTGTCCCACAGTGCTTCCCCACTTCTTAAACGTTGCTTGGTTAATTTGCTGACTTCTGGTAGTAAAATTTTGCTTCAGGCTGCTGCTATTTGAGTTCTACCCTTTACAAGATGCAGTGCATCTGTAAGGTGGCCAGCTCCTTTGTCTGTTCTGGGCTGGATTTTCCTTGTCCCTGTATGCACAAATGGAAGGCAGTCTGTGTCATGCACGCTTGTGTCTGCCGAGGTGGAGCTGCAGCTCAAAGAGCAGCCAAGGTCAGGAAGGGTTTATTAGTCAGGCTTTTCTAATGAGCTGCTCAGGCTTTTCAGCACTGCCATGTGGTGCTACTGATGAAGGTCTCCCAGCTTGTGGTTAATTATTAATACTGCTCTGCCTGACTTGAACATTTGCAGTCTTTTGTACTTGGCTGCTAAATGTCTCACCACAGTGTGTGTACTCAGTGGCTTTAGGAACCTTCTTCGTGGCTACTTGGCCCTCGTGAAAGAATTCTCCGTTCAGTGCACTGCAAGAGAGTGGAACATAAAGACATGGAAAGTAGGGGAAGGACGGCAGTGGAATCCTATGAAACTGTATGAAAATGTCAGTTTCAGTACTCCTGAGGTTCCCAGAGAAGGGGAGTGAGATTATCTGTAAAGTAGAAAAATCCCAGCATCAGAAAAATCAGCCTGCAATGGAAGATGTCCATGGTAATGCTAGAGGAGGAGTAGCAGTCTGGGGAATGATAGCAAAGGACACAAGCAATAAAACAGGAACTTTCTACAGGCTGCATGCAAGCAGACAAAGCTAGCAAGATCTCTTGGAGGCACTTGTTGGCAATTGCATCTTCATTCAGAAAGGAATCCTGGACTTACTCTTTGTGGTGTGTGAAGATATTTCTCAGTTCAGGGCTTGATTGTGTTTTAAAAACTTGGACTTTCTGAGGGCTATATTTCTGTCCTCCTGTATAAGCAAATTAGTGATTAGGTTTGAAGTACCTCAGCTGTTCTGTGATCACAGGATCACACAGAATGGCTCAGGTTGGAAGGGACCTCAGAGATCATCTTCTCCACCTCCCCACCATGCCCAGGGACACCTCTCAGCTAGACTCAGCTGCTCAAGGTCTCATCCAGCCTGGCCTTCAACACCCCCAGGGAGGAGGCAGCCACAGCCTCCCTGGGCAGCCTGTGCCAGAGTCTCAGCAGCCTCCTGCTGAAGAACTTCTTCCTCAGCTCGAGTCTAACCCTGCTCTGCCTCAGCTTCAAACCATTCCCCCTTGGCCTGTCCCTAGACACCCTGATGAGAAGTCCCTCTGCAGCCTTCCTGCAGGATCCCTTCAGCTATTGGCAGGCAGCTCTGAGGTCCCCCTGGAGTCTTCTCTTCTCCAGGCTGCACACCCCCAGCTCCCTCAGCCTGTGCTCACAGCAGAGCTGCTCCAGCCCTTGGATCATCTTTGTGCCCTCCTCTAGACTCTCTCCAGCAGCTCTGTGTCCTTCTCCTGCTGGGGACAGCAGAACTGGAGACAGGATTGGAGGTGAGGTCTGAGCAGAGCAAAGTCAAGGGGCAGAATCCCCTCTCCTGCCCTGCTGCCTGCACTCCTCTAGATGTAGCTTAGGACACGATCCCCCTGCTGGATGCTTACAGGAAGCAAAATTCTTCCTTCTGTTCTCCATTGACTTCTTATTTTCTATATTTTTGATGCAACGAGTGCTTCCTTATTTTCTTTTAGTGCTTTCCTTCCTTGTATTACTTTAGAGCTTTCCTTCCTTATTTTCCTTTAGTGCTTTCCTTCCTTGTTTTCCTTTGGAGCTTTCCTTCCTTATTTTCCTTTAGAGCTTTCCTTCCTTATTTTCCTTTAGAGCTTTCCTTCCTTATTTTCCTTTAGAGCTTTCCTTCCTTATTTTCCTTTAGTGCTTTCCTTCCTTATTTTCCTTTAGAGCTTTCCTTCCTTATTTGCCTTTAGTGCTTTCCTTCCTTATTTTCCTTTAGAGCTTTCCTTCCTTATTTTCCTTTAGTTGTGTGTTCACATATGATGGTTTTGTATCAGAGGGCTTGAATACTCAGCCAGGCTCTTTCCTTTTGTTGCACTGAGCTCTTGTTGGTGCTGCTTGGCTGTGCCTTCCATTGCTGCTCTGCTTCCATCCGTGTGGTTTCCCTGTACGAAGTCAGTTTCGCCTGGGTGTCAGCTGCACACTGCACTCAATTCCACCTCCATCCAAGGCTTCTCCTTCTGGATGTGAGAAGCTGCCAGCAGTGTGGAACACGGTGCAAGGCTCTTTCGCTCTGTTGTGCTCTCTAGTGAAAATGTGCAGAGCAGCTATGGCTTAATTTAGAGCCTTAAAACCTCATCAAGGCTGAGTCTCCTGCTTAAATTAGACACATTAAAAAATGCTCTGCTTGATCAGGACTGAAATGAAATTCCTCTAAACAAAATTCATTGCCAAGCCCTGCACTTATAAGAGTTTGGGGAGGTTAATCCTTGAATAAGTTTGTTATGTGCTCAGGGGAAGAGAGGAGAACAAAACCCACAAACATCATGACATTAAAATGAAGTAGTAAGTTAAAATTTAAATTAATTAAATTTAAAATTAATTTTAAATTACATATTAATATTAAATTAATTTTAAATTAAACATGAAATTACATATTAAGTTAATATTAAATTAATTTTAAATTAAATACAAATATTAAATTAAGTTAAAATTTAAATTTAAACTAACATTAAATTTATTTTAAATTAAATTTTAAATGAATTTTAAATTAAGTTTTAAATGAATTTTAAATTAAAATTTAAATTAATTTTAAATTTATTTTAAATTTAATATTAAATTATTTTAAATTGAAATTTAAATTAAATTTTAAGTTAATACTAAGTTAAATTTAAATAAAATTTTAAATTAATACTGTTATATTTAAATTAATTTTTAAATTAATATTAAATGAAAATTAAATTAATACTAAGTTAAATTAAAATTAATGTTTAAAATTAATTTTAAAATTAATTTTGAAATTGAATTTTAAATAATTTTTTGAATGGAATTTTAACTCCAAATTTAAATGGAATCTTTAATTCAAATTTTCAACTTAAATTTAAAATTGAATTTGAAATTGGATTTTTAAAATAAATCTTGAATTTTAAAATAAATGGTAAATTGTGCTTTAAACTAAATTTTAACTTGAGTTTCTAAATTAAATTTTAAATTAAATTTTAACTTCAATTTAAGAATAAATTTTAAAATGAATATTTAAATTAAATTTTAATTGAATTTTAAACTAAATTTTAAATGGCATTTTAAAATTAAATTTTAAATTGAATTTTAATTTTTAAATATATTTTTTAAAGTTAAATTTTACATTGACTTTAAAAGTAAATTTTAAATTGAATTTTAAATTGTAAATTGATTTTTTAATAATAAATATTAAATTGGATTTTAAACTAAATCTTAAATTGCATTTTAAATAGAAATGTAAATTAATTAACAATTTGATTTAACTTTTAAATATTAATTGTTAAATTTTAAACTAATTTAAAAATTAAATTTAAGCTGAATTTTAACTGAAGTTAAAGCTAAATTATGACATTTTTGGAAGCCCCCAGTAAGGTCAGAAATAATTGTCTGCAAGGGAAATGAGGTGAAATGTGAGCATGGGAGTCCAAAGGCCTCTAAGAATCAAACAGTAGCAATGAAATGGGAAGTCAAAGCTCTGAAGCAAACCTTTTATGCATATTCAGTAAAGGCTCTGCAAAGGTACTGCTCATTTTGCCTCTTGCATCTCCTGCTCCTGAGCAAGTCTTGAATTTGCACTTCCCCAAAGCTGCCAAAGGTACCAAAGCCACCAAAGCTGTTATAAAAAAACACTCAGGCAAAACTCAGTTCCACTGATTGATGGATGCCACAGGTCACGCTGGGTTAGGTGGGGATGGGGCTGGCTTTAAGTGGGGATGGTGCAGGGTTAGGTGGGGATGTGCTGTCTTAGGTGGGGATGGTGCTGGTTTAGGTGGGAGTGGTGCTGGGTTAGGTGGGGATGGTACTGGCTTAGGTGGGGATGGTGCTGAGTTAGGTGGGGATGGTGCAGGCTTAGGTGGGAGTGGTGCTGGGTTAGGTGGAGATGGTGCTGGTTTAGGTGGGAGTGGTGCTGGGTTAGGTGGGGATGGTGCTGACTTAGATGGGGATCAACCTTCGAAGGGTGCTGTGAACCAGAAGTCTAGGAGCCTGCCTCCCAACCCCCTTTTGATGATGAGGAAAAGCAGACTACAATAAGTGGGAAGATGTGTGGAGATGTGAGAGGTGGAAAATGGTGACAGGGAAACTTGGATGAGGCTGGCAAGCTGGATGGAGAGACAAATAGGCTGGAAGTGAAGACAGAGGTTGCAGGGGCTAGACTGCAGTGATTATGGGCAAGAAAGTCAGGGGCATCCTGGGGTGGATTAGAAAGATGTGATGAGTAGGTCTAGAGGGGTTCTTTTCCCCTTTCCTCTGCCCTGCTGAGATCACATCTGGAGTATTGTGTCCAGTTCTGGGCCCTCAGTTCAAGAAGGACCTCAGGGAACTGCTTGAGAGAGTCCAGCACAGAGCCCCAGAGCTGCTGCAGGCAGTGGAACATCTCCTGTGAGGCCAGGCTGAGGGAGCTGGGGCTTGGAGCTTGGAGCAGAGGAGCCTGAAGGCTGCCCTCATTGCTGGGGATAAAGATGTGCAGGGCTGGAGCCAGGCTCTGCTCAGGGATGTCCAAGGACAGCACGAGGGGCACTGGGGGCAAGCTGGAGCAGAGGAGGTGTCAGGGGAACAGGAGGGAAAACTTTTTCCCTGTGAGGGTGCTGAGCCCTGGAGCAGGCTGCTCAGAGAGGGTGTGGAGACTTTCCCGCCCCACCTTGGATGTGTTCCTGTGTGACCTGCCCTGGGTGACCCTGCTCTGGCAGGGGGTTGAACTGGATGATGTCTGGAGGTCCCTTCCCCCCCTAACATTCTGTGATTCTGTGGCTTGGATTTGGGCATCCCAGTGCAGGTTTTATTTCTCAGTAGCCAATTCACCCCAGAAAGTAGATCTTAGACTGAATGCAGTCAGCTGAGGATTTGACTTTGTCTGTGTTGGTCAGTACACAATACCCTTCCTTGTTATTGATCAAAATGTGGTCTGATTGTAGATAGTTTTGTGGTGGATTTTCCACTGTCACAAGTTTTAATTTGCCAGACTATTTCTTCTTTTCCTATAAACTGGATTTTGTAGGGTGTGTTTGGTAAGTGTGTGATCTTATTGGCTGTATTTTGGGCACAGAAGTGTAAGGTTTGTAAATTCATTGTGATGCTTATGTTCATCTCACAGTTAATTGTTACCTTGCAGCTTGGATGCCAGAATAGCAAGACAGTCACTTAGAAAACAAGGTGGGTCATTGGGATCTTATCCAAAGGGTGGTGGTCAAGGGCTCCATGTCCAGATGGAGATGGGTGACAAGTGCTGTCCCTCAAGGGTCTGTATTGGGACCAGTGCTGTTCAGTATCTCCATCAGTGCTACCAACAGCGAGACTGAGGCACCCTCAGCGAGTTTCCAGATGACACCAAGCTGAGTGGTGCTGCTGATAAGTCTGAAGGATGGGATGGGTGCCATCCAGAGGGACCTGGACAGGCTGCAGAGCTGAAAGGAGAATCTCCTGAGGTTCAACAAGGCAAAGTGCAAGGTCCTGCACCTAGGCCAGCATAGGTATTCTTAGCAATCTTAAACAAAATTTTTCTTCTCACAGAAAGAAAACGTTCAGTTTCTGCAAGTGTGGAGGTACTTTATTGCCAGAGCAAACTCACAACAGGATTTGGCTGCCTATTTCCTGTTGCAAAGTAGAATCCCTTGTTACCTGGTAGCCTTCTACAGATAGATAACTTTATCTTGGCTTGCTCTTTCCCATCTGCTGTCCTCACACTGCCTTTGGCTGCAACCAAATCACATTGAAGAGACTGTAACTTTCCTATGCAGTTACATAGTGTTGGCTTAAGGGATTTATCTTGGCTTCTGCTTGCCAGGAAATTAGTTCTTGATCCTGTGAAGCAATGTTGAGCCTAAACTCTCTTTTCCTCCTCACTGCCTCCCCAAAAGAAAAGAAAAGGGAAAGAAAAGGAGGTTGCATTACAATTCTGCCTGCATCAGCCACACTAATAAAATCAAATTCAGTGTTGGTTTACGACTTGGAATTTATGTGACTGCACAGGATCAAAGGATTTGTATCCCAGTGGACTGCAAGGTCTATAGTTCATGGCAAAAAAAAAAAACCCCAAAACAACAAAACTCATCAAAAAGAACATTTTAGTAGTAAGGCTTTTCATTTTAATCAGCCACAGCAATAAAAAAGCTGTTAGGTGTCCAAAAACATTCTCCCAAGATCAGAGACAACTTGCTCCCTACTAACAATCACTTTTCTTATTGGATCCATACTGCCTCTGTAGTTTTTTTTCTTTGTCACTGAAACTTCATCTTCAAATTATTTTCAGCCATTTATTTTCCCTTCAGTTTTCATATTTTACCTGATAAATGATTGTATTGATCAGGAAAAGCAATGATGATATCATTTCCCTGGCAAAGGAGAAATGCTGTCTGTTCTTTGAAGTAAATTGTCATCCAAAGCTCCTCTTGAGTTTGTAATCAGCTGACAGCCCCAAGTCCTTCTCCTCCAGGCTCCTCTTGAGCCACTGCTTGCCCAGCCAGGATCTGTGCTTGGGATTGACCCAGGTGTAGGACCTTGAATTTGGCCTTGTTGAAATTCATGAGGTTGGCTTGGGCACACCTCTCAACCTGCCCAAGTCCTCAGGATGGATCCCTTCCCTCCAGCCTGACAGCCAGGTCACACAGGTTGGTGCCAGCCTCAGACTTGCTGAGTTGCCTCAGTCTCCCTGTTCCATGTTGCTGGCAAAGATGTTAACCAGCACTGGTCCCAGTACCAGCCCCTTAGGAATGCCACTTGTCACTGGTGTCTGCAGTAGAACACATCACATACCAGCTGTAAAGCTGACAGAACAGGATCCATAACTGTGTAACATGCTGTGAAGGACCATCCATGATGTTAGAGATGTTTCTCCAGATGTGGGAATTCATGATGTGTGTAGGGTTTTGAGTGATTACCAAGAAATTTTCAAGCATACATCAAGAGGAGTTCTCTCTGGGTGTTTGTCAGGTGCTATGGAGAGGGATTTACTTCAGAACACATTAGGAAAAAAATTTTCCCAGAAGGAGTGGTCAGGGATTGGAATGTGCTGCCCAGGGAGGTGGTGGAGTCCCCAAGCCTGGCTGTGTTTCAAGCTGGTTTGGATGTGGTGCTTGGGGCTCTGGTTTAGGGGTGAGCCTTGCAGAGTAGGGTTGTGGGTTGGACTTGGTGCTCCTGAGGGTCTCTTCCAACCGGAATGTTTCTGTGATTCTGTGATTCATCTCAATAATCTTACATGTAAATAGGACAGCTGTATAAAACCCAGGGCTGGAAATGAGCTGTTGTGAGCTAGGAATTGGTCTAAGTATTGCTCTTCCCCATGAGGGTGGTGAGAGACTGGCAGAGGTTGCCCAGGGAGGTGGTGGAAGCCTCATCCCTGGAGGTTTTTGCAGCCAGGCTGGATGTGGCTGTGAGCAACCTGCTGTAGTGTGAGGTGTCCCTGCCCATAGCAGGGGGATTGGAACTGGATGATCCTTGAGGTCCCTTCCAACCCTGACAATTCTGTGATTTTATGGTTCTGTGATTGTGTAGCAAAGTTCTCTAAGTGGGTTAATTTGTGTAACCTCAAGGGGTTGGGTGTTAGTAACTAGGGAAGGGCTGAGGGGAGGATACCTACCTGTGAGGAAAGGAAACCTGAGTGAATGTATTTCCCCAGAAATAGTTACAAAGGTCCCTGGCAATCAGGCTGAGGAAAGCCAGCTTCAAGGCAATCTGGAAGTCAGTCTGTGAGGAGCATGGAAAAGGGGACAGAACATTTAGAGAGAACAGAAGGTCCGCAAACAGCTGCAGAGAGGAAATGCTGAAGCTTAGAAGACCATGGGACTGTGTGCAGTCCATGCTGAAGGGGTGGTTTGTGTCTTGTGTGGAGTAGCTAACTGAAGTACATTTGTCCTTTTACAGAAGACAGCTGCAGAATCCTTGTGTCAGAGATCTTTGTGTGGCTGTTCATGCTCTTCCCATAGTGACAGAAGTGGAGCTGTGGTTTTTACCTTTACATCTATGTGTTCATCAGTAAATTTGCAGATGACACCAAGCTGGGAGCTTGAGTGGATCTGTTAGAGGGTAGGAGGGCTCTGCAGAGGGACCTTGACAGGCTGGCTGGATGGGCAGAGTCCAAGGGCATGAGAGTGGCTGGAAAGCAGCCAGGCAGAAAGGGACCCTGGGGGTACTGGTGGACAGCAGCTGAACATGAGCCAGCAGTGTGCCCAGGTGGCCAGGAAGGCCAGTGGCATCCTGGCCTGGATCAGGAGCAGTGTGGCCAGCAGGAGCAGGGAAGTCATTCTGCCCTGTGATCAGCACTGGTCAGGCTACACCTTGAGTACTGTGTCCAGCTCTGGGCTCCTCAGTTCAAGAAAGATGTTGAGATGCTGGAAGGTGTCCAGAGAAGGGCAACAAGGCTGGGGAGGGGTCTGGAGCACAGCCCTGTGAGGAGAGGCTGAGGGAGCTGGGGGTGTTTAGCCTGGAGAAGAGGAGGCTGAGGTCAGACCTCATTGCTGCCTACAACTCCCTGAGGGGAGGCTGTAGCCAGGTGGGGGTTGGTCTCTTCTCCCAGGCACCCAGCAGCAGAACAAGAGGACACAGTCTCAAGCTGTGCAGGGGGAAGTTTAGGCTGATCTTAGAAAGAAGTTCTTCACAGACAGAGATTGCCCTTGGAATGTGCTGCCCGGGGAGCGGGGGTGGGGTTGTTGTCCCTGGAGGTGTTTAAGAAGGGACTGGATGAGGCACTTGGTGCCATGGTTTAGTTGATTAGGTGGTGTTGGGGGTTAGGTTGGATGCGGTGATCTCAAAAGTCTTTTCCAACCTGGATGATTCTGTGATTCTGTGATCCAGTGACAACTTAGCTTTGAATGAGCTGATCCTATTCTTGCTCCCGCTGTATCCCATTGGCAGCAGACAGTTCCAGTTGTAGATTTATTTATTTTTGTTAAATTTGGGGTACATCAAAAAACCCCAACCCAACCCCATAAAAAACACCAACAAAACAACCCCCCCCAAAATTTAAAAACCAAACAAAACCAAGGAAACCACAAACAAAGACCTCCACAAAAATCCCAAACCCAACCCCAACCCCAAATAACAAACAAAAAAACCCCCCACCAAACTCAAACCCCAAATCCACCAAACCAGCTTTTTCTTAACTGTTACAGAGCCACTCTACTCAATCCATCCAAATGCATTGGCCAGGAGGTTGCAGCTCTTTTGACAGGCACTTCTTGCTGGCTTTGCAGTTGGAAGCCTGGCTGTTATTGATCCTGGGTCCTGGGAAAAGGTAAAGAAGCAAAAAAAAAGAGAAGACAGAAAGCATATCTAAAGGACCAAGCTGCTAAAGAATGGGATTTAATTTAGGAGAAGGACAATTTTGTGTTACTATAATAAAAGTGAAGGGTGAGGAGAAGCCTGTGCTGAATATTATCATTTCAGTGACACATTTCCCATTTGGTACTCAGCTGAATGTTCATAGAAGATGAAACAGGAAAGGTGGGGAGAGAAAAGCAGCCCTGGAAATTGCTAGCAGAGAAGTTCAGGGAGCAAAGCAAAGGGATAATACAGAGGGAGGCATAAAGAGTAGCTGAAGATGTTAATAAATGTTTCTTAATGTTGCATGAACTGAGCCTACAGAAAAGCTTTCAGGCTGTGTTATAAATACAAATTAATTCTGAACTGAGACAAAGAACATGTTGCTGGCTACATCAAGAGTAGTTTTGACTGAAACTAGAACAAGGAATTGAAAGAACATTAGAAACACAAACAGACAAGAAAACACGAGAATACATGACTTGAAATACTCACTAGAGAAATGCCACACTTAATTTGAGTGGCTTTTGCAGTAGGCAGAGTGGGTATTGTTGTGTTAATAACCTTCAGTTTCTCCTTGATTTGCTCTGTTTGGAGGAGTGAAGTTTGCTGGCTTGGAAGTTTTGCCAGAATAAGAAAAGAAATACCATAAATGACAGCAGATGGAGTGCAAAGCACAGGGCATTTCAAACCCCTCTCTACCTTAGGTTGCCTTTAAATGCCTGCTTGGTGTTTGGTGTAAATCCCTACTCGTTTTTAGTGTAAATCCCTACGTGTAGTAAGTGTCAATCCCTACTTGTGTTTAGTGTCAATCCCTACTTGTGTTTAGAGTCTTGCTCTCTCAGACGTTCATGCAGTTGTTGTTTTAACTGTTTGGCTTTTCAGGGTTGATTTTTTTTATTCTTTTTTGAGGTTAGGAGGTGTTTCTTGCAGACAGGACAAGGAAGAAGATTAAATGGAGTGTGTCATACCAATTATTTCAGTGCAATTGAACAAATGAGAGGGGGAAGAAGGAGCAAAACTTCTTTGGCATCTCCTTCCCCAAACACCACCCTGGAAATACAAGATTTTATTTTATCTTGTATCCCTCTGGATTGGTGGCACAGGAAGGAGAAATTGATGAGTGACATAAAAACTCCAGGTTGATGGCATTCATTTTTTTCCCTTTTCTGGTAGATAATTCACTCCAGTTCTGCAGTTACACTAACAGCCCTTTTTGACATGAGTCAGACCCTCAGCCTGTATAAAGATGAGTCTTACAGAAGCTGGGCATGGTCACTGCATCAAGCTTTCTACTCTAACAGCTTCCTCAATTAAATAATCTAATAATTATTTGTAATGTACAGAGCCTTGAACTTCCTTCGTTATACAGATTGCATTTGTTTAAGTACAGGAATGAATCTGCTAAGTGTGGCTAGAGAATAGCAAGTAAGGAAGTTAGGGAGAAGTCATTCTCAGCCATCTAAAGTAATTTCTACTCAAATACTTAACTACTAAAATTTTTCCTATGGGATATACAACTTGATCACCTCAAATACTTAAAAATTAAAATTTTTCCTATGGGATATACAACTTGGTCATCTCAAATACTTAACTATTAAAATTTTTCCTATGGGATATACAACTTGGTCATCTCAAATAGTTAACTATTAAAATTCTAACTATAGCTTATACAACTTGGTCATTTCAGATAGTGAACTATTAAAATTCTTACTATAGGATGTACAACTTGGTCATCTCAACAAGTTAACTATAAAAATTCTAACTATGGGATATACAACTTGGTCATTTCAAATACTTAACTATTAAATTCTTATTATAGGATATACAACTTGATCACCTCGAATAGTTAACTGCTGAAAAATTCTAACTCTAGGATATACAACTTGGTCATTTCAAATACTTAACTATTGAAAATCTAACTCTAGGATACACAACTTGGTCATTTCAAATACTTAACT
The DNA here is from genome assembly GCA_013399975.1 of Indicator maculatus. Lineage (NCBI taxonomy): Eukaryota > Metazoa > Chordata > Aves > Piciformes > Indicatoridae > Indicator > Indicator maculatus. The sequence goes on from VXBD01001033.1 coordinate 129,965, forward strand.
ATTAAAATTCTAACTCTAGGATATACAAATTAGTTATCTGAAATACTTACATATTAAAATTCCAACTCTAGGGTATGCAACTTGGTCATTTCAAATAGTTACCTACTAAAATCCTACCTCTAGGATATACAACTTGGTCATCTCAAATACTTAGCTAATAAATTTCTTACTATAGGACATACAGCTTGGTCATCTCAAATCTGTAACTCTTAAAGTTTCTACTACAAGGATAAACAGCTTGGTCATCTAGGTTTTAATTTTAACTAGTTAAGCTATGGAAGACCTGCTTTGGGTTTGGATATTTAGTGCTGTCTGGCATGTCAAAGTGCAATTTAATTCAAGGTGTTGAATAATTGTGAAGCTTAGTTGTTGGGAGAATAATATTTTGTTGATGTGCAAGCAAATAGCTGCATGCTCAGTGCCTAGTTAGAGGTTTAACTTCAAGCAGCCTGAGCTTCAGGACCTCTCCATAACACATCCTTGTAGAAGCTCTCAATTGTTGCAAGGACCACAAATCAGTCTTTAGGAGTAATTGCAGGTGCTGTTAAATCAGAAGCTGTATTTTCTAGCAAGCATGATGGATATTTCATATCAAATGTGATCTGTTTTTATAGTAAATATTTTGATGTTCGAGCTTGAGCTGAATTAGTGCTTAAAATGTTATCTGAATCATAGTTAAGTTACTAAATACTAAGAAATAGAGAGGAAAACTATGTTCTGTATACTCACTGTGGTCAGGTTTCCTCCCACCTCCTTTTGCTGCATCTCTATCAAACTGCATATTGAATTATTTTCAAATTAGAAAGAGAAGTAGACTCTGTACACAGCCTGGAAAAACAGTTGGAGTTCTGGGAGTGTTTGAGACTGGGCAATCATTTAGCTTCCTTTTTTTGACTCTGAGGTGTAAGAATAATCCTTCTTGCATAGCCTTGTAAGTGGAGATGCCATATGTGAGTGATTATATTTGTTGAAATATTTGTTAGAGAGGAATTTGGATTTTTAAAAATTTTTTTATGTCAATTGGCACAGGTTTACTTTATTTTATTTTGTTTTTTCATTGAAAAATCCTTTTGCTAAATCGCTGATTGTTGTCAAAATGTAAAACAAATGTTTGTTTTTTCAAGGACAGAGATGTAACAAAAAAGGCCTTTTTTTTCCCTTTGTCAACACAATGCAAGAATGAAAAAAAAAAAGGGAGAGCTGTTCCAAAAACTGAAGATGAAATTACTTAGAATGAATAAAACTAAAAAGGCAGAGGCTGGCTGTGAAGTATTTGTTTTTCCTCTCTTTTCTCTGCACAGTACTTTGATGGCCAAAATACTATTAGGAGGAAAAAAACCCCACACCACCACCAAGCTGTAAAGTCTTTTCAAATATTTTTCACCAGCAAGTCAAGAATTCTTATCTCTTTTTATTTCTCTTTTTTTTCTGTCTTTTTGTTTGTTGATCTCTCCACCCAAGCTGTCCAAGCATTGCCACTTCTAGAAACCATATCCTTGGCTACTTTTGTTTTCCTTCTGCCCCTTGCTTTTCCCCTTCTCATGGCTTGCCATAAGTAACTGATTAGATGTAAGAACCACTGTATAAAATCAGAGAAGCAAATCAAATCGAGCTCACTTTCTCTCCACTATGTCGTTGTATTGTGGTTTTTTTTTTTTTTTACCCCCAGGCCAATTGGAGTGAAAACTAGTAAAAGTGTGTGTTTCCCAGGGCCAGGAGAGGCCTGTCTCTGATGCACAGCTTTGTTCATTAAAGCCATGCCATTTTCACACACTGGCTTTTCAGGGCAGGCTTGCACTGCAGCACCAGTGAACAAAGATGATGCAGTACCAGCACAGCATTAACTTGCCAGTTGGAAAGCAAAAGTCCTGCAGATTCCTTCTGCTAAACATTTGGTTGGTTGGTTTCTTTTTTTCTTGCTGTTACACTTTCCCAGTTTTTAAACATGCGATTCTAGGATGGCTCAGGTCAGAAGGGACCTCAGAGCTCATCTCCTCCAACCTCTCCCTGCCATGGGCAAGGACACCTCTCAGCTAGACTTGGCTGCTCAAATAAGTCTTGACTAAGAACAAGCCAGCAACTACTGTTTTAATTTAGATGGCTGTAGAGATTTATAGCTTCCTCATAGTCATGCATGCAAATTGTTCTCAAACTATTCATATTGAAGCAATTCTCTGTCATGACTTGAAAGTCTTTGTTCATATGAAATTGCTTAATGTAAAGCAGTAATACAAAAAAATACCCTTGAGCTGCCTGACTGTATTGACTGCATTAAATGAGGCTCTAATCTTTCTGTCAGAATCACAGAATCATAAAAGGATTTGGGTTGGAAGGGAGCTCCAAAGGTCATGCAGTCCAACCCCCCTGCAGTCAGCAGGGACATCGGATGGATTGCTCAGACACTTTCTAAGCCTGATCTTGAATATCTCTAAGGATGGGGCCTCAGCTTCCTCCGTGGTTTACCTGTTGCAGTGTTCCACCACCCTCATGATGCAGAACTTGTTTCTCACATCCAATCTAAATTTCCTTTTCACTCACTTCCAGTGATAGCAGCCTGCCAGTACCTGAAGGGGCTACAACAAGGCTGCAAAGGGACAGTTCCCAAAGGCCTGCAGGGACAGGACCAGGGGCAATGGTTTGAAATGAGAGCAGAGCAGATTGAGATTGGATGTGAGGAACAAGTTCTGCACCAGGAGGCTGCTGGAACACTGCAACAGGTTGCCCAGGGAGGGATTTGAAGCCCCATCCCTGGAGATAATTCAAGGTGATGCTTGACAGGGCTCTGGGCAACCTGATCTGGTGGAGGATGTCCCTGCTGAGTGCAGAGGGGTTGGACTGGATGAGCTTTGGAGGTGCCTTCCAACCCAAACCATTTTATGATTCTATGATAATGAATGGTTGTATTAACAAAAAAGTGATGTCAAAATGTATTGTAGTTCAAACTTAGTTAAATTAATATGAGTTAATTCAGTTTTACTTTGAGTTCTCCATAGACTCCTTCAAGACATGTACTGAGGTTGAATGATTATCAGGAAGGATTTTGCAGCCTGAGTTCTCAGATTTCATTCTAATAGGCAATATCATGTAAAAGGTTTAAGCCACAGGTAAGAGAAAATGGTGATTTTATTTTTTTTTAATGTACTTTTATTTACTGACTTTGAGGAGTCCAAGGTGCCTTAGCACACATGGATTTTCTTTATCATTTAGTACTACATGTTGGTAAGGGTAGCTCTCTAAGATTTTAGAGCATTAGATTGCTCTTGAAGAAATATTTGCTAGGAAGCAGACCTTTTTTAAGACTCTCTAGGTATTATTTCTGTAGGGAGAGAGAAATAAAAGATATTAATCTGCATATTCTTGTTGAAAATGCCATCAGAGTTATATAAACTGAAAAGACTTCAAGGCCAGGCTGGATGAGACCTTGAGCAGCTGAGTCTAGTTGAGAGGTGTCCCTGCCTATGGTGGGGAGGTTGGGGTAGATGCTCTCTGAGGTCCCTTCCAACCTGAGCCATTCTAGGGTTGCCTAATCTTGTCTTTGTGAACAAGATTTGTTCAAATATAGAAGGTTATTAATATAAAAGCTTGAGCTATTCCTTATTGCTCTTTTATATTACAGTGGGTTGGATAAGGCTGACCTTCCCCATCAGCGGACTGTTCAGCACAGACCCAGGGGTTTATTTTTGGAGAAGAAATCTGATGAAGAGCAACT
>VXBD01001034.1:1433-36327 GCA_013399975.1 Indicator maculatus
AAGAAAGAAAGAAAGAAAGAAAGAAAGAAAGAAAGAAAGAAAGAAAGAAAGAAAGAAAGAAAGAAGAAAGAAAAAATAATTATAGGACTGTCAAAACTTCAAAACTTGGGGAATATATTGCCAGGGCCTAAGCAAATGCTGCTCAAGCATCACTAAGAAACTGCCCTTTTGTTTCATTTTTCCCCGTTTAACAATGAAATTGGTTAAGAAGTCTCCTGGCTAGGCCTGACTTCATTTTCCACTTCCATGGTTACCTTCTGCAAAGTTTTTCTGCTCTTTTCCTGAAAGGCCTTGATTGCCATCCAAAAGCTGAAGAGTGCACACACACATCATCTTTTTCTGTTGGTAAAAATGCAGAAGCTTTGCCTTTAGTGACTTTGTGAAGGGATGGAGGGCAGCAGTGCAGAGGAGGACTTGGGGACACTGCTCTGGCTCCCCATAAAAGCCTCAGCTGGATTTTGTACCTGACACCTGGCTCACCTCTTCCATACCAAATGCAAGGTCTCCAAGGCAAAGTTTTCTTAGCTTCTGCTGCACTTTTTGATGAGCATCCCTGTCCCAAGCTCAGGTGGCACAGCACACAGGTAAGGACACATCAAGCAGGACAATACCACTCTTGATCAGCACACCTGAGGAATTACCAACAGGTAGCATAGTAGAGACCAACATCTCTTGGACAGAGTGGAGCACAGCACTGCATTTGAGCACCACTCAACTTTGAGGAGCATTTGCCTGAACTTTATAAAGCAATCTTAGCCCACAAGTTTATTATGGATCTTCTCCAAGGAGTTCAAGAAAGGATGGATGGCCTGCAATTTTTATGGATCTTCTCCAATGATGCTGTGAGATAAATATGGATTAACTGTCCCAGATTAAATATTTAATGTAATAAAATGTCTTTTTTAAAGGTATGGGAGTATGACTTGGGCATGCCTTTTAATTATACTTTTAAAAAAAAAAAAAAAAGGATGTCAGCATCTAATTTGTTCTGGTCAGATCCTACTACACTGAAAAGATAAATCTCTTCAGTTTGAAGAAGGTTAAGGTAGCCAAGGGAGTAGATCAAATCATTAGGAATAGGTGAATTGAAAAATGACTGTCCCAGGCTGTCAAGTAGATTAAGGTTGAAAGACTGGGCAGTAAATTACACATATGTGTAACATTTATGTACAGCTTCTTATTCGTTTTTTGTAATTGGCAAAGAAAAGAAAAGGAAAAAAGAAAACTGACTCTGCTTCAGCTCCCTCAGCTTCCCTCCTTTGTCCTATTGTTAGACAGCCTTATGAAAAGTCCCTCTGCAGCCTTCCTGTAAGTCCCCTCAGGTACTGGCAGGCAGCTCTAAGGTCCCCACAGAGTCTTCTCCAGGCTGAACACCCCCAGCTCCCTCAGCCTATCCTCATAGCAGAGGTGCTCCAGCCCTTGGATCATCTTTGGGGCCTCCTCTGGACTCTCCCCAACAGCTCTGTGTCCTTCTGCTGTCCACCAGCACTGGATGCTATGTAACAGACAGCAGCAAAGCAAGCCAAGCTCATCACCTCTTCAGTGAAAAGCTCCACACCTGGGAACCATTTGCAGCTACAAAGCACCTGCCCCCTTCAGGGATCCAAATAGCTGTTGTAGGCATTCTTCAATAACTCCTCTTCCCTTAGCAGCAGAAGAAAAAGTAACACCAGTGATATATAATATGACCATTATTAAATACCTTATTAGCATTAGTCTCTAACCTTCCCAAAGGCAGTGCCAATACGCAGCACTTGCTGGAGGCAACTCTTCCTTCATCCTCCCCCAGCAGCATTATTTATAGCAGCAGTGCACATCCCAACAACAAAGGAGCAGGGAAGGTAGTGATGAAAGATGCACTGCAACAAGTAACAAATCAGGCAGCAGCAAGGTGTTGGAGGCTAAAGAAAAGGAAGCCCCCTCGAAAGAGCTCTGTGGTTTAGCCAAAAACACTTTAAAATCTGCTTAGTGCTAGGCACAGCTTTGTTTATCACTCAAGAAATGAAATGGAAGCTTCTGTTCAGAGTTAGGCATGGTCTTAACTGCCTTGCTGAGTCAGGAGCTAGAGGAGGAGGAAATTTATGATGATTTCTACCCAAGAATAAACAATGTTTGCAGGCAGACTACTAAAGCCATCAAACACAGAGGTGCACCTCAGTCGTTAACCACAACTACCCCTGGCAGAATAAGGTCTGTTGGCATTCATTTTAGATTGGATTAGTGGCATTCCTGTAAGCATTCATTCCACTAAAGTGCTTTTGTTCATGGAAAGAAAAAAACCTGCTCTAGGAGGCTCAAATCCATCCTAGAAGCTGTTACAGGTAGATCTTTCTTCTTCACCCATCGTGTTCATGCAGCACTAGGGCAACAATTCCAGAAGCTCAGGAGCATAGAATCATAGAATCAGTCAGGGGTGGAAGGGACCACAAGGATCAGCCAGTTCCAACCCCCTGCCATGGGCAGGGACACCTCACACTAGATCAGCCTGGCCAGAGCCTCATCCAGCCTGGCTGCAAACACCTCCAGGGATGGAGCCTCAACCACCTCCCTGGACAACCCATTCCAAGCTCTCACCACTCTCATGGGGAAGAACTTCTTCCTCATGTCCAGCCTGAATCTCCCCACTTCCAGCTTTATTCCATTCCCCCCAGTCCTGTCACTACCTGATAGCCTAAAAAGTCCTTCCCCAGCTTTCTTGTAGCCCCCTTCAGATCCTGGAAGGCCACAAGAAGGTCTCCTCAGAGCCTTCTCTTCTCCAGACTGAACAGCCCCAACTCTCTCAGTCTGTCCTCATAGGAGAGCAGCTCCCTCTGCTCATCCTGGTGGCCCTTCTCTGGACACCTTCCAGCATCTCCAGATCCCTCTTGGAACAGAGGCTCCAGAACTGGATGCAGTACTCCAGGTGGGGTCTCAGCAGAGCTGAGCAGAGGGGGAGAATCACCTCCCTTGCCCTGCTGGCCACACTTCTCCTGCTGCAGCCCAGGCTCTGCTTGGCTTTCTGGGCTGCAAGTGCACATTGACAGCTCCTGCTGAGCTTCTCATCCCCCAGCACCCCCAAGTCCCTCTCCTCAGGGCTGCTCTCCAGCCAGTCCCTGCCCAGCCTGCATTTGTGCTTGGGATTGCCTCGACCCAGCTGCAGGACCTTGCACTTGGTCTTGTTGAACCTCATGAGGTTGGCTTGTGCTCACCTCTCCAGCCTGTCCAGGTCCCTCTGGATGGATCCCTTCCCTCCAGCCTGTCCAGGTCCCTCTGGATGGATCCCTTCCCTCCAGCCTGTCCAGGTCCCTCTGGATGGATCCCTTCCCTCCAGCCTGTCTGGTGCACCACACAGCTTGGTGTCATCAGCAAACCTGCTGAGGGTGCACTCAATGCCTCTGTCCATGGCACCCACAAAGATGTTGAACAAGCCTGGTCCCAGGACTGATCCCTGAGGGACTCCACTTGTCCCTGGCCTCCACTGGGACATGGAGCCATTGACAGCCACCCTTTGGGTGCTGCCATCAAGCCAGTTCTTTATCCATCTCTTAGTCCACCCATCAAACCCATGTGTCACCAGTAAACGTTGAATTCATGTCTTTGGTCTCTGTCTTTGCAGGCTGCCTGTGATGTGGGATTCTGTAATCTGTGCATTTAATGCTTGTGTGATTTAAACATTTAGCTACAGAAATCTCCACATTCAGTAGTTTAATTAAAATAAAAAAGAAAAAAAAATGTGTACTGTTAGTCAAGCTGTTAGGATTTGGTCTTCCCAACATGCAGCACAGTTAGTCTGTTCAAATAATTGCTTTCTCATCAATGCAAAATAAAAAGCTGTTACAGGAAAAATGAAGAGAAGCTGAGCATATGCAAAGAAGTGTTTCATCAGGAGAGAAAATGAGTGATGAAAGACCTGGAAGCAGTCTCCAAAGCCATCAACATAGGCTGGGACAAGACATGATGGACAGAAATTGCAGCAAGGGTTTCAAGTTGGACATTAGGAACAACAACAATAAATATCTAATTGTAAGGCAAGGGAAATGTCTGAGACAGATTGCCTAGGGATGTACTGGAGGCCCATTCCAGGGGCTCTTCTAGAGCAGTTAATGAAACATCCATCAAGAAGGGTTTAGGAATAACTTTGTCTTGCCATGAGGATAGCAGATCTCTTGACAAGCTGTTCATCCACACTTCTTCTAGTTCTAGGGTAAGGAGAAAGTATTGAAGAAAAGGAGAACTGAGAAATCTTTTTCTAGTTCTAGGGTAAGGAGAAAATATTAAAGAAAAGGAGAATTGAGAAACTTTTTTCTAGTTCTAGGGAAAGGAGAAAGTATTAAAGAAAAGAAGAATTGAGAAACTTTTTTCTAGGGTAAGGAGAAAGTATTAAAGAAAAGGAGAACTGAGAAACCTTTTCCTAGTTCTAGGGAAAGGAGAGAGTATTAAAGACAAGGAGAACTGAGAAACTTTTTTCTAATTCTAGGGAAAGGAGAGAGTATTAAAGAAAAGGAGAAGTGAGAAACCTTTTTCTAGTTCTAGGGAAAGGAGAGAGTATTAAAGAAAAGGAGAAGTGAGAAACCTTTTTCTAGTTCTAGGGTAAGGGGAAAGTATTAAAGAAAAGGAGAATTGAGAAACCTTTTTCCAGTTCTAGGGTAAGGAGAGAGTATTAAAGAAAAGGAGAACTGAGAAACCATTCTAACCTCTCTATCAGACTAAAGAGTCGGAGGCTACATTGCTCTTGTACAGTTGTGCTGCCCACAGAACTCCCTCTGCTCCTCACCTGGAATAATGTGTCCAGCACTGGAGCCCTCAGTACATGGACTTGATGGAGCAGGTCCAGAGGAGGGAAACAAAAATCATGAGGGGATTGGAGCACCTCTGATACAAGGACAGGCTGAGGGAGCTGGGGGTGTTCAGCCTGGAGAAGAGAAGGCTCCAGGGAGACCTAATAGCAGCTTGCCAGTACCTGAAGAAGGCTACAAGAAGGATGGAGAGAGGCTGTTTGCAAAGGCCTGCAGGGATAGGATGAGGGGCAATGGCTTCAAACCTAGAGAAGAGGAGATTTAGATTGGATGTTAGGAACAAGTTCTGCACCATGAGGGTGATGGAACACTGCAACAGGTTGCCCAGGGAGGTATTTGAAGCCCCAACCTTGGAGATATTCAGGGTGAGGCTCAACAGGGCTCTGGGCAACCTGATCTAGTTGGGGATGTCCCTGCTGACTGAAGAAGGGGTAAGACTAGATGACTTAAGGAGGTCCCTTCCAACTCAGACCACTCTGTGATTCTATGATGCAGACCTCACCTCAGCAGTGGGAATCAGCTGCCTGGGTGCCCTAAAGTCTATGAAACACCTAAGAGGGCTGGCACAGGATGAGACATTTCCCACAGCCTCTATGTAATTTCCATTTCTTAGGATCAATGCAAATGCACCTGCTCTCTCTTGGTGGAAGTTTGCTCTTTACTCAAGAGGGATCATAGAATCTATTCCCATTTTTCTTATGCTGCTTCTTCTTATTTTCTTATGCTGCTGCTTCTTCTTTTCATATGCCTTGCTTCAGCAGAAGTCACTCCTGCCATTGATCCTTGGTGATGTAAGCTATTATAATTAACTGTGGGAAGCAGTCTTTGGTACAAACAGAGAGCACCATCCTGCATTCAACTGGTTTCAGCCTGAGTCTATAACAATGTGACAGAGTCTTTGCAACCAAAGCCATTTGGCTCCTGCTCTCTGAACACTGAGGAGCTGAGTGGCTGCAGAGGTCAGCATTGAAGTGTGAATCATAAAGTGAGTTTGCAACTCGGTTGTGGAGTGACTTTGAGCATGCAGTCTCCTTGGCATAGAAGAAAAGCAGAACTTGATGCATCAGATGAGAAACAGCCAGAAGGAAGTACAGTGTTTTCTAGTCTTTGATGTGAGTCTCTGCTCTTTTGCAGTTTGAAGGTCCCACAGAATCCTTCCAGTGAAGCTGTACATTGTCTCCAGTGAATTTAAGCCTTTGCTGATAGCTTTGCTTTGCTTAGTGCTCCCACTGATGCCTTAGAAGTTGAAAACCACAGGCATATGTGAATTCCCTGAACCCAGTGAAATTTAAAAGGGGATAAAAATGATCTTCCTCACAGGCCTGCCTGAAAATATTTATCAATATTGAGGTGTTCTGGCTGCAGCTAAAGAAAGTGCATCCCTCTTTGTGGGACATGACAGCAAAGGACATAAGAACTTAAGGATTTCCCAGAAGAAATTGGCTCAAAGCAAGGTTTCTGCTGAGGGTTTTTACAATGTCTTCATGCCAAATTAATTTCAGAAGGCTGTGGTTCCAATATCAACTAAAGTCAATGCAATTAGTGATGTTAATGAAAAATGAAGACCAACCAGCTGCAGTTTTAGCATGAGAGAAGAAAGCTCTAAGGTGACATTCTTGTGGCCTTCCAGAATCTGAAGGGGGCTACAAGAAAGCTGGGGAGGGACTTCTTAGGATCTCAGGTAGTGACAGGACTGGGGGGAATGGAATAAAGCTGGAAGTGGGGAGATTCAGACAGGACATGAGGAAGAAGTTCTTCCCCATGAGAGTGGTGAGAGCCTGGAATGGGTTGTCCAGGGAGGTGGTTGAGGCTCCATCCCTGGAGGTGTTTGCAGCCAGGCTGGATGAGGCTCTGGCCAGGCTGATCCAGTGTGAGGTGTCCCTGCCCATGGCAGGGGGGTTGGAACTGGCTGATCCTTGTGGTCCCTTCCAACCCTGACTGATTCTATGATTTTATGTTTTCAGTGAGCAAACAGCTAAACACCCATAAACACTGTCCCATTTTGCACATGTTTTCTATGCTAGATACTTCCCTTCCAGCTGCAATTACAACTAGCCCAGTTTGAAAATTATTTTAGGAAAGTCTGCTTAATTCAGTGTGGAAATTCAAAGGATTTTTTGGCCTGGAACTTGGTTTGCAGCTCCGGAAATAATCCAATGAAGCATTTGCAAAGGTGTTTGCCACAAACAGAACTGCCCAGGTGCAGAATCACAGAATGGTTTGGGTTGGAAGGGACCTTTAAAGGTCATCTAGTCCAACAGCCCTGCAAATGAACAGGGGCATTTTAAACTCTATCAGGTTGCCCATCCCACCTGATCCACAATGTTCCCAGGGATGGGACATCTACCACCTCTGTGGGAAACCTGAGTGTTTCACCACCCTCTCTGTAAAAAATTTGTCTTCTCTCTAGTGTAAATTTTTCCCCCCACCTTGTTTAAACCATCATCCCTTGCACTGCCACAACAAGCCCTGCTAAAAGGACTGTCCCCATCCTTCTTATAGCCCACCTGAAAGTAGTAGTGAAAGGCTTCAATGAGCTCTTGAGGCAGAGCAACCCCAACTCTCTCAGCCTTTCCTCACAGCAGAGGTGTTCCAGTCCTTTGGTCATGTTTTGTGGCCTGCTCTGGACCCACTCCAACAGGTTCATGCCTTTCCTATTGTGAGGAGGCCAGAGCTGGACACAGCATTGCAGATGGGTTCTCACCAGAGCAGAGCAGAGCAGAGCAGAGTGGTGTCAGCCACATCTCCCCAGCAGTCAGTGCTTTGATCAGTCCCTTGCACCAGCACCACAGAAGTGCTGTAAAACATGACCAGGACCATGTGCTAGCTCTTCTCACATGCTCTGAACAGCTGCACAAAACACCACACTGCAAAGAGAAGACAATGAGATCTGCTGGATCCTCATCTGGGGCTTTTAACCATCTATTTATTATTTATGCCAAGCTGCACGACTGATCTGTGCCTGGCAGTCCCCACCAGGGATTGAAATGATCAAGGGGAAGTGATGCTGTTCTCAGCAGTTGACCTTTCTGTAAGCAGGCCACACCTGAGACATCCTGAGTTTAATTTATTAAACAGTGATTGGTTTGCCAGCAAGAGCAAAGTTATAAGACATTTCTCCAGTTATATAGAATCACAGAATGGTCTGGGTTGGAAGGGACCTCCAAAGATCAGCCAGCCCAACCCCCTCTGCAGTCAGCAGGGACATCCTCAACTAGATCAGGTTGCCCCTCTGGGCAATAACTCCAGGGCTGGGACCTCAACCACCTCCCTGGGCAACTTGTTCCATTGTTCCACCACCCTCATAGTAAAGAACTTGTTCCTAACATCCCATCTAAATATGCTCCTCTCTAGTTTGAAGCCATTGCCCCTTGTCCTGTCACTGCAAGCAGTCTCTCTCCATCCTTCTTGCAGCCCCCTTCAGGTACTGGAAGGCTGCTATGAGGTCTCCCCAGAGCCTCCTCTTCTCCATATCTCTGGAAACATTTTATATCTGGTGCCATTGTATTTAAAAGTTACAATCTCTGCAGGTATTTGACTTTTCTCACCCAAGAGCAGCACCGAAATGTTAGAGACCACTACAGAAGTATTGCATTTGTAGTAAAAATATCATGGGCTACTAATCCTTATCTATTGAATTTCTCTGGCTTGCACTGAAGAGAACAGGCTTTCCTAACCCCTCTTTAGGGATTCCAACCAAGAAACATTGGTAGGTGTTTGAGCTTGGCCTTCTACCCCACAGGAAGGCACAGTTAAAGCCAAGCCATTTGCTTCTGGATCACAGTTCCATAAGAACCCCTTGGCAATTCCACTGCAGGAGCAGTGTCACAGAAAACATCAGCTAACATTTCCTTCCTCTGGCACATTTCATTAAATGCAGATGCTCTTCCCCCTCTGTCTTAAGAGATTGTTTCACTTTTCACATGCCTTTAATGATACTTGAATCAAAACAGTAAGTTTGCTTCAAGCAACTCATCTGTGTGGGCTGCTAGCATGCAGCAGATTGGCCTTTTCAAAACCCACCACCACACAGAACAGGTTTTACCTCTGGTTAAAGAAACCAGACATTTAACTTTGGGGAAAATACTGTGATAAAAAACAAAGGAAAGCTCTGGAGAGCTCTCAGATTTGGGGAGCAGCTTCCTAAACTCCTGTTCAGATCAGGAGTGCCTTTCTGAAGTGAACCTCCTGGTTTGTCCCTGCTTGCCATGTTTTGGTTCACATGGCTGAGCAGCACTTGAGAAAATAAAATTACAGACTCACAGAGAGCATCCAGTTGGAAGAGACCTCCAAGCTCATCCAGTCCAACCTTTGACCCAGCACTGAAGGGTCAACCCTAAACCATGTCCCCAAGCACCAGGTCCACAGGCTGCTTAAATACCTCCAGGGGCAGTGACCCCACCACTGCCCTGGGCAGACCATTCCAATGTTTGAGAACCCCCTATGTGAAGAAATATTTCCTAGCATCCAGCCTGAACCTTCCCTGGTGCAGCTTGAGACCATTCCTCTGATCCTGTCTCTTGCCACCAAGGAGAAGAGGCTGCCCCCTCCTTGCTCCAACTTCCCTTCAGGTAGTTGTAGAGAGCAATGAGGTCTCCCCTCAGCCTCCTCTTCTCCAGACTGAACACCTCCAGCTCCCTCAGGCACTCTTCACAGGCCAGGTGCTCCAGGTCCTTCTCTGCATGGATGGTCCTTCTCTGAACATGCTCCAGCACCTCAATGTCCCTCTTGCAGTGAGGGGCCCAGAACTGACCTCAAAGTCTTCCAGACACAACTTATCTGGAAGAAGCTCTCCACAACTGCCCCTGTGGCACTCCAGTTGTGGATGAACATGGACTCCACAGGAGCAGACTGGACTAAGCCAAAGTAAATCCCCCTGAAATTTGTGTATTTTGGGTGGTGAGTTATCTGTGCTGGCTCTTTTACTCTACAGATCCACTCCTACTGGCCCACAATACGCAGGCAGACAGCCCCAGATCAACCCAAATGCTGAGTTACTCCAGCACTTCCTTCTGCTACTGTTTAGTTTCACCAGTGTGAAGTTTCAGGAGCTTCAGGGCTGGACTTCAAGCAGCTATGCCTCAAAATAGTTGGCTATTTCTTCAAATGCATTTGTACCTCTTGAGGCTACAGTAAAACAGGGCTAAAAAATATTGTATGTATTGACTCACTTGCCCCAAATGTGGGGTTTTTTCTGCTGGAGGTGACATAATTGCAGTTTGAGCAATTCTTCTTCCATGCCTGGCCTGGGAATCAGTGAAGAAAAGGAATAAACATAAGGCAACAAGCAAGGAATAATTAAACTAACATCCCTCAAGCAGCTACAAGGTGAGTCTTAGGCTAGAATGAATCACAGCACACAGCTAAGTTAGAGATGCACAAACCTGCTCCCATCTTGCTCTCAGCTGAAAAACTCCTGGCTGTGAAATATCAGCCTGAGGTCTTCAAACACTGTGCCAGTGTAAATCAGCCAGTTCACTTCTCAGCATCCTTGTGGGTTGTGCCGTGTCACTTTTTTGGACCACAACACTCAGAGGGGTGAAAGCACAATCTGCTGGGTGTCACACCTTGACAGGGACACTTCCCTCACAGATCAATCAGCAATTTCTGGGGTGAAGCAATACAGCAGCTCAGTAGGGTACAGCAAAAAGCAGCAACTGGGAGCAAGCTCTACAGCCTGACAATCCTTAGAAGACTCAGCAAGGCACCATTGGAAGGCACTTTTAATATCACCAACGTGCCAAACTCCAAGTGCAACTCAGGGCTTACTCATTTAAGCAAGGGAATACAAATATAACCACATACAAGAGGCTGACAGCTATAATTTAATCCTGGCCTGTCACACACACACAGACAGACTTCAGCTACAGGCTTCTATCCCCTGCCCACAATGGTCTCCAAGGAGAGATCACCATGGGCTCCCATCCTGAAATGCATTCTTTTGCTCCAGGGAAGTTATTCATAGAGGGCAAATTCTCCAGCAAATTTCAGCCTTGTTTATTGCCACTGTGGTACCCACAAACATCCATAAATCCCATAAAGCTATTGATGGCTCTCTGAGTCTTGCTAATGTTAGAGCTGCTGCTACATGACCCTGAGGGCATGACCAGCTCTTTATGTCCCTGACTGACCTCTCCTAGGGACACCCCTACCCCTGCATGTGGCCCAGGTCCATGGTTATGGCTTGATGATCTTAAAGTTCTCTTCCAGCCAAAAAAATTCTATGGTCCAGCTTTGCCCCTTGCCCCAGTGTGCAGCTGTGCCAGTCTCCAGCTCCCCATGGCCCTGCCCTACCTGTTCATGAGCCCTCATGGTCCTATCCCCTACATGTGGACTGATGTTCCAGCTTACCTTCAGCCCATCCCCATTCCATTGGAGGTGTCCACTTTCTCAGGCTGGGGCTCTCCATGGTGCCCCAGCCTCAGTGAGCAGCTGCACTGACAGCACTCTGGGATCACTGCTGCATCCAGCAATCATCACTCACAGTCAGGGACTTGGCTCCAGATGTTTCATATGGACAGCTTCAGTTCCCTGGCACAGCTCTCAGGGTCCTCCATGATCAGTGCTGCTCCAAGTGCATTTGCTACTACATCTTTGCAAGCTCACTTGCACAGCAGGGCCATGTGTCCCTTTGTGCAGCCTGGGACAGGCTTCCTTAAAGCAGCTGCACTGAAATGAAATGCAGGGATTTGTTTACAAACCAATGAGAAGAAAAATGAAAACCTGACAAGAGAAATTCCAGGCCCTGGCTCCAACCAAATGTAGAATCAGAGAATCAACCAGGTTGGAAGAGACCTCCAAGATCATCCAGTTCAACCTGTCACCCAACATTATCCAATCAACCAGACCATGGCACTGAGTGCCTCATCATGTTATGGGGTGTTTGTGTGGTTCTGCTTTATGTATTTCATGGAATCATAGAATTAACCAGGTTGGAAGAGACCTCCAAGATCATCCAGTTCAACCTGTCACCCAACATTATCCAATCAACCAGACCATGGCACTGAGTGCCTCATCATGTTATGGGGTGTTTGTGTGGTTCTGCTTTATGCATTTCCTGGAATCTGAACCTGGTTGATTCATCTAGTCCAACCCCCTCTGCAGTCAGCAGGGACATCCTCCACTAGATCAGGTTGCCCAGAGCCTTGTCAAGCCTCACCCTGAATACATCCAGGGATGGGGCCTCAGCTACCTCCCAGGTCACTCCAGTGCCCTTTTGCAGCAAGTACCAATGCTCTTGTGCTCCTGAGCCATAGGAGGTCAGAGGCTCCTGAAGTGCACTGTCCTTCTATGGGGCCCATCCTGAAGGTTCTGGGTGTAGGCAGGGTGTGCAAACTGTTTGTCAGGGAGGAGTATGCCAGTCAGGCACCCTGTGGCATTCAGTGCTTTCGCAGCCACATCAAATCTTACAGATGATTCAGGGGGCACAGAAGATGAAACTGCTCAGCCAAGGCTGAGTGGATTCCACAGACTCCATACTGAAGCTTTGGATCAAGTAGTGGAAAGAAATCATCTCTCAAGAGTTACCAATCAGACTTATTAATCTGTCTTACATTCATTATTTTTCAACCCAGCTTGAGGAGAATTCTTAACCATATATATATGGCAGTCATTGTCACCTTGCAACCAGCATAAGAGGGTGAGGGTATTTCCTCTTCCTGTACAAAGTGCTAGTAACAATCAAGGAAACTCTGCAAAGATTTAGCATCCCAAACACAACATCCTCTGCCCAAGAACAGAGCAGCACAAGACCCTGAAAATTAACTCTGCTGTTACCTTGGGCAATAATCATAACTAAGGTACTTTATAGAGAGCCACACAATCATCCAGCTTAGGTTCTCTGCATGCAAGGAGGAATTATGCTTGCAGAAGTGACATGAACAGGGGCAAACAAGGAGGTATAAAACTTCCTTGCTCATATTCTGTATAAGCCCTCATTCCCCTCTGAGAAGCAAGTCATGAAACCTCATAAACTGAAAGCAAGGAGGGCTGGTTTAGCACAGGGTAATTCTTTCAGTCAAACAGCAATATACCACCCTTGGGAGTCATTTTCCATGGAACAGGCCATTTGACAACAAAGCTAGATGAAGCAAAATATGAAATGGTATTGCTTCAAGGCTTGTCTTCAGCCTTGCATTAAGACCAGGAACAATCCTGCTGTTATTTCTACAGGAAGTCCAACTCCTGCCCACGCACCGAGAGCTCAGATCTCCGTCTCAGCTCCGTCTGGCAAATCCTTCAGACAGGTAGAGGAAAAGGCAAGCTGATAAACTTGCAGGACTGGAGGCACTGCCTTGTGTTAGCCTAATTAATCAGCTACTAATACAAGGTATTCTATCTTTCAAATCTTCCTTCCAAAGGTACTTCTTCTTTCTCAAGGCAGAGCACCTCCAGTACAGTACCTGCAGGATCAGGTCCTGAGATGAGCCTTGCTCCAAACACAGGGACTGCAACCAGAGCTCACCTTGAAAGAAATGAGCAACCACCCAGAAGCTCCAAGCTGTGGTAAATCTGACTAGAAGGCAGGCAACCAGGCTGCATGTTACTCTTTCTGTTTAAAGACAGCATTTTTAAGCTAACAACCAAGATTTAAAGACAAAGCTGCAGGCTTACAGCACTAAGGAAAGTCAATACATGCAAATGCAAGGTGTAAATTTACCTGCTCAGCTCCAGCCTTTAAATACTAATCTACATATCTCAGGGTAGCTTTTACTTGTGCTATAGCCATCTTTATCCCAAAATTGGTGTTCATGAGTCAGTAGGTAACCAAGGGATACCATCCAAAGGAAGGAGCTTCCAGGAGGTGAATCCATCGCTGGTTTCTCCTCTTTCAGCTCACAGAGTGACAGAATCACAGAATGTTAGGAGTTGGAAGGGACCTCAAAAGATCATCCAAGCCCAACCCCGCTGCCAGAGACAGATTTTTAGGTGAAATTCAATCATTTTCTAGAGGAAATGGCTAGGTGTTGCTGCCTGCAACAGTAGAAAGTCAGTAAAGGTCACAGGGGACCATTTAGCAGAAAGAAGGGAACTTCTTGCTCTAGCAGTGGAAGGTTGGTGCATTTCCATCCTGTCTGGATGATCCTGAAGGACACACAGCAGCACTAGACAGAAGTGGAGGTACTTACCAGATCAGTGATCTGCACTGTCTCACACCATGCTCATAGAATCAAAGAATCACAGAATGGTCTGGGTTGGAAGGGACCTCTGCAGGTCATCTGGTCCAACCCCTTCTGCAGCCCAGCAGGGACATCCTCAACTAGATCAGGTTGCCCAGAGCCCTGTAGAGCCTAACCTGGAATATCTCCAGGGATGGGGCCCCAACCACCTCCCTGGGCAACCTGTTCCAGTGTTCAAGCACTTCAGCCTGAAAATCAACTCCTCTCCAGTGTCCTACTTGTTTTCCAATGTCCATATTGTCAAGTTTTAGCTATATGGAAAGCTGTAACTACTGCATCAGTACATGCTGGAGCAGATGACCTCTAAAGTCCCTTCTTAGCTGTGGCAGTTTTAGGCTATGCCTTTAATTTTATTTTTTTCCCCAGATATTGAACAGGAAAGTAGTAAAATGTAAATAAATCACTTCTTGGGTGTAAAAAGGTAAATAATGATAATTCTGAACAATCCAATTGGAGGGAGATCTACCATAACATTTAGTTCCCCAAACAATCTCTTTTCTTTTCCTGGGGCTGGGAGATACTAACTGGCTGCTGCTTGACCTTGGCTGCATTGTTTTGACTGATATTAACTTCTCTGCTTCTGTCTCTTGTCCCTTGTGTACAGAAGGGAAGAGGCAGGGAAGGAAGAAGCTCTTAGCTTCCCCTGCTCCTTGGCCAGGGAGGTCCTTATACTGTTCATTAATTGTAAAAACCTGTAAATATTGTATATTTGGTACATACTCATTGCATCCCATTGTAGATTGTAGTTTTGCTTGTAAATGCAGCTTTCATTTGCTTCCAACTGAGCTGGTCTGGCAAATTTAATGCTGGTGGGAGGAGGGGGAGAGAATTTTCAACCCACCACACAACCTATGGAAAACACCAAACTTGTCTCAAGGATTCGATGTGGTGGTGCTTGGGAAATGAAAAGAGATGTGCCCTTAGGACTAGTCTTAAGGAGCTGGGACTTGGCTGTTGTTATGGAAATGCTTTGCCCTGCTTGAAAATCATAGGAAAACAAAAAAGCCAGCTGAAAAAAAAAAAAGGTAGGAAAAAACTATTTTCTGTGTTGTAGTATTTCAAAGGGATGTATTGACATCCCCTGCGAGATGACAGAGAAAAAGAGCCAGTCAGGAAGGTTTGCTAGGTTTGGCAAAAGGAATCAATACCCAAAAGACATCAGCTAAACCATCACAGGCTTCTGCTCTTGCTGTCTTTTCCAAGCTGCTCCTCTTTGTTATCTTGGTTTCATTCAGCCAATTCGTGCACCCACATAACGGCACCGAGGCTCTGGGTTGCTGGCTGAGACAAATATTTTGGTTTATACAAAACTAATGTCCCCCCTTTCCTCCTAACAATATACTCCTTTTCAAGTGCTCACACTCAGCCAGGCTGTGAAGAATGGCATTTTAGAAGCAAAGTGTTGCAAGGCTTTGGTTGTGAAAGAGCCACAGACCTTCTGCTTTCGTTCTTCTTTTTGCTTACGGTGAAAACTCTTCACTGACTTCTAGGGGGAAAAGAAAAAGCTCTCTAGGCTAGAATGAAAGTACACTTATTTCAAAATAAAATTTAAAAAAGGCTCCTTGTCCTGAAATGCGCACCAAACTCCACAGAGTGCTAATACATTAACACAACAGACCTTGGCACCCCTCTGGGAGCACATCTTGCACCCACAGCAACCTAGCAACTAAGCGATTAACTGTGGTGCCAATGCTATTGCAGTCCTTCTCTTCTCTGTTTTAGGGGAAAATGACATTTTTGAGGTAAAAACCAGGCAAGTGGCTTCAGAGCCACATCACAACAACATAAGGAATCAGAAGAATCGTTACCATCGTGGTTTTGATGGAATTAATTAACAGGCTTGTAACCATTTGTGTTATTTTTCAGGTGTATTTTGATGTTTGCCTCAGTTTTGGGCTCTGATTCTTCCTTCTTCTGCATCTCCTCCTTCTGAAAGAATTAAACCCAAATTCATGCCCATCATGGCCACACTTCAGTTTTCTCTCAGTGCAATTTCCCTTTCACTACCTTTGCTCCCCACTTCCATAACTGCTTATCATTTATCTGAAAAAAAAAAAAAAACACTTCTGCTTTTAAAGAGCCACCCTGTTTACTGCCATCATTAACAGCACAGCTTTTTGTCGAGCCTTAAAACTCACAGTTACAGTCCAACAGTTGTTTTACTCCCTGCAAAAGTGGAAAAAACATATGCAAGATCCCTGGGGAGAGAATGGGGTTTGTCTGTGACTCTGTGTGTGTGAGAGAGAGAGCAAAATGAACCATGAATATGGATGGGCACAGGTGAACTTCCTCCAGCCTCTGCCTACGAGGATTTCCAGAGGTTTCTGCCCCTTTTGGCTTCTGCTGTCTCTTTTTCCACTCATTCCCCATCCTTATTCCTGACTCATACCCTGCTCACCATGCAAAGGTGACTCTTTGCTAGCAGCTCCATGCACTGGGAGATCTCAACACACCTTCCAAGGGAGGTGTTGGACTGGCAGAGACCTGTGCTCTTGTGTCACCTCAGGTGCTAAAGCAGAACCCTGGTTTATCCTGGCTGTTAAATTCCATGCTTCATGCCTGTTACAGTTTGAAGGAGGAATTTTAGCCTCAGTCCCTGACTGCAAAGACTGGAAGTAAAATAAATAACCACTGGGTGTAAGAGGAAAGTAATACTAAGCCCTATAGAATTCATTGGATTGCTAATGGGAATACAGAGCAGAGGTACAAACAGTTCTTGCTCTCCTCTTCCTCTGTTGCTTCTGCTTGCAACTTTCTTCTCTCTCTCTTTCGTGGCCTTTTTTTGACTACTGTGTGAGGTAGCAGGAAGGAGGGAGGAAGTGAATGGGTCCCCTGGATCCATCCAGGGGGGTGTGAGGAGTTTCTGTGTTGTTTATAAACTGTAAATATATATCTATATTGTACATATATGGTCTATTTAGAATGTATTCTAAATAGATTTTAGTTTGCTTGTAAATAGAGCTTCATTTGCTTCCAAAACCTTCTGAGCCAGTCTGGCAATTTTATTTTGGGGCTGTTTTTCTCCAGATTAGTTGGTGTGGTGGGGGTAATCTCAACCCACCACAATGTGCTGCTGTGAAGTTACCACTGAGAGCAGACTTTGCAAACCTGTGATCCACTTCTCCTCTGTCAGCAGCCTGAAAACACAGATGGTTTCTGCAGTGGTCTCAGAACAAACTGTAGCTGTTGTATGCTACAATACACATTTCCCTTCCTCCTCCCTCACACTTATGCAGTTGCATAACTCCAGCCCATATCTGTACTATAATTATTCTTCTGATGATCTACAGAATCCCATTTTGGTTTTTTTTTTTCCAGACCAGCTACACAATGTGAATGTTGTAAGTCCACCAAAAATTCAAAGGCATCCAATCAACCTGCAGCCCATTTTAATGCCCAACCAGTCTTGTAAAGCTTCAATAATGAAGTGTCATTTCCAGAAGTGACATTGTAGAATCATGGAATGGGTTGGGGTGGAAGGGACCTCCAAAGCTCATCTAGTCCAACCCTCCTGCACTCAGCAGGGACATCCTCCACTAGATCAGGTGGCTCAGAGCCTTGGCAAGCCTGGGCTTGAATATCTGCAGGGATGCAGTCTCAGCTACCTCCCTGGGCAACCTGTTGCAGTGTTTCACCACCCTCCTGGTGAAGAACTTGTTCT
Source organism: Indicator maculatus (assembly GCA_013399975.1). NCBI lineage: Eukaryota > Metazoa > Chordata > Aves > Piciformes > Indicatoridae > Indicator > Indicator maculatus. The sequence continues at coordinate 19,049 of VXBD01001034.1, forward strand.
TGTAGTAGATTGGGAAAGGCCCTCCTGTGTTTTAGGTCTCACAGCTGGTCTCAGGCATCTTTGAAATAAGGAAACATAAAGGACTCACTGAAATTAATAGGAGGAGAGCATAAAGCTACTTTGGAGAAAACTTCCAAGTACCTACCTCTATCTTTAAGCACCTTTAAAATCTGGGCTACAGTGAAGACATTTCCTTCCAAGCATCATTTTTATCTTTAATTAAAGTGATGCTATTTCTGTTGATCCATATTGGTCCTTTCTGTGGCCAGGTGCCAAGAACAGCAGGTTCTAAATTACTGCTGTGAAGCTGTGATGCAGCAGCACCCAAAACTTCACCCAGCAAAAGCTTGCCCTGGCTCAGTGCTCTCAGGGCACACAGCAATCAGCAAAGGAAAAGGGGAAAACCTTTCCCCTTGCCTCATTATGCTGTTCACAGCAGCCCTGAAGTATTTTGGGGTGTCATCTGAACCCAAACCCATGCTCCACTCTCTTAGAACCTGAAGGTGGTCTTACTTCTACTGCCTGGAGTGAGGCAGACTGCCCAGCCTCCACTCATACTCTTATTAATTGTGCCTATGGACCTTCAAACCATCAGGTTTCTTGGGTCAAATTGCAGAGAGATGAGGTGAGGAAGGTGGTTTGCTTCTAGTCTGCTTGTGCTCAGTTACACCAGAATGTAGCCTTGACAAAGAAAGGGGAAAACCTCTTGTGGTGGGTGGAATTGCACTGATGTTCTAATGAATATCAAACATCTCACTACAAGAAAGTCTCAGAGGAGCTGCTTGTAGCACCCTGGTTTCACTCCCTGTCCCCAGGGCTATACTGATTTCTAGGCTCATCTTTCCAGATTGATCCAGAAGCATGCAAATGATACACAATGGTCACAGCACCTCATTTACAGAGACCCTGAGCACAAACCCATCAAGAGACAGAAATACTAATAGGTACTTGTGACACCTAAGTGTTGCTTTCACACCCTGTCCCCAGGGCTGTGCTGATTTCTAGAGGCTGATCACAGTCTCACAGTATATCAGAGGTTGGAAGGGACCTCCAGAGATCATCAGGTCCAACCCCCCTGCCAGAGCAGGATCACTTAGGGTAGTCTGCACAGGAATGCATCCAGGTGGGCTTGGAAAGTCTCCAGAGAAGGAGACTCCACAACCCCCCTGGGCAGCCTGTTCCAGGGCTCTGTCACCCTCACTGGAAAGAAGTTTCTCCTCATGGTGAGGTGAAATCTTCTCTGTTCAAGTTTGAACCCATTGTTCCTTGTCTTATCACTGTGCACCACCCAAAAGAGCCTGGCCCCCTCCTCCTGACCCCCACCCCTCAGCTATTGATAGACATTGATCAGATCCCCTCTCAGTCTTCTCTTCTGCAGACTAAACACCCCCAGGGCTCTCAGTCTCTCTTCACAGGGGAGATGCTCAAGTCCCCTGAGCATCCTGACCTTTCCAGATTGATCCAGAAGCATGCAAATCATGCACAATGGTCACACCACCTCATTTACAGAGACCCTGAGCACAAATTCACCAAGAGACAGAAATATTAATAGGTTGATTGATACTAATAGGTGAATCACACTGTGCAGGAAGGAAAGAGGAAAAGGCTTTGATCCTTAAGAAGGAGCCAAGAGCTCAACTCGCAGATATCTGCCTCCCATAGCAGCTGCTCCTCAGAAAGCACAGCACACTGTGCTGCATCTGCACAGCACCCCCAGCTATGCCACAGTGATCTACTGACATTTTTCTCATGTAGTTGCAAAACATCAGCTTACCTTCCTGAGATGTGGCCCAAAAGTTCTTGCCCTCCTCCCTTGGTCCTGAAGTCCACCATCATTTTCACAAGCCACTTCCACCTGGTAAATGCAAGAGCAATCAACACATATGGCTGCAATGTTCTTAATTGAGAACTGTTACCAGCAATACAATGTTGTGGGGGTTAGATGTACATAGCCAGGCCAGGTTCAAGCTTAGAGGACAGTGGAGGACTGTTGAGAACAGTCTGAGAAAGGACCCAGTGAGACTTGCATAGAAGCATGCAATGTGTCCAACGTTTGCACAGTTCTAGTAGCTAACAAAGAGCACTGAGGCTGGACTCTTAAAAAAAAAAAGAAAAAAAATTACTTAGCTCAGCCTCCAGAAGTGGATCTGCTGATAACTGGGCCCAGACTTGTTCTCAGGACTTCTCAGTCACCTTAATTTTCTTGCAATGAGATAAATTCAGAATGAACCTGCTATTTATCCCTTCTTCCGAGTTGTCTCACCCCTTTGCTGCAAATACCCCTTCCCTGGTGAGGAAATGAATTCAGCAGGCTCAGCTCCCTGCCATCAGTGAAGCATATGCCAGGGTGCAAGCTGCAGTGCCAAACAAAGCATGCCTTCACCACCTGCAGGAAGGCAAAAGGCAGAAAATCAACACAGGTTTCCTTGCAGAGACTTAGCAGCTTACTTGACTGCCTCTGCATTTACCTTGGCTTTTAAAAATCCAGCCAGCCATCCATCCAAGTGCATGCAGCCCACAGGCTTTAGCATGTCCAAATCCACCCCTGCTGGATGGGTGGTTGACCTTTCTCCCAAGAGGGGACCAACAGACAGGCAGGTTAACTATTTGTGTAGAAATCTGCAGCATCCCAGGCAGCTGAGAGTTCCATGCAGCTGCTTGTCACACACCTGCACCTCTGCATGTACACAGCTCCTGCTGGGCTTTGTCTCTTCTTTTACCCCCCTCTGGCCTCGAGTCTTACCCTCTCCCACTGCTAATGCCCTTTTTGGACCAGGCATGCCCACAGCAATTCTGCTGTAAGTAAATGATTGCCAAAGCAACTTCTCCTATGATAGTTTAACTTGAAATGTGGGCCTTTGAGAGTGAAAGAAGGGCTCTTGTGCCCAAAAGTCCCTTCTGTCTTCTTTTCCTCCTCACCTGCTCATACAAACCTTTGTTAGGACCTCCCTGATGGCAACACAACCACTAACTGCTGGTATCTTCTACTGGGAGAAAAGGTTGAGCTGACATCCAGAATGTGAATTGCAGAAAGAAAACCAAGGCTAGAGGTGAACTTGGCATTCATCCCTTCACCTCTGAGGTGGCCTGGAGCCAAAACTCCACCAGGAAAGCACAGAGAGAGAGCATAGTTGGCTGCCAGAGAGGTGAAGGTTGAATAAGCTTCCCATGAGTTCACTATTTCAAACCCATCCCTGTTTTGCTGTCTCATAGCCCTCCTTCATCATGTGGAATTCTGTTGATAGGAGTGAACTTCTCATTTCTATGTCTTCACAGCCAAGTTCTTGGTCTGCCAAGATGAAATTATCTCCAGAGCTCTGGAAAGAAGCCTTTCAAGATTTACTATTTTCATCTTTTATGTACTGTTTAATATTTTCTCAGCCTGAAACCAGCTATATCCTTGCATGCAAGGTAAGCCAGTCAGGAAAGCCAATCCTTACACTTTAAAACATCACTAATGCCTTAAAATGGTTTTGATTGTACAGGAAGAAAACTTCTGGAAGAAAAGAAAATCTTACCCAGGGGATTTTTCATCTCCTTGGAGAAGGCTCCCAGGAGACTTTCTTGTTGCCTTCCAGGATCTGAAGGGGGCTACAAGAAAGCTGGGGAGGGACTTTTGAGGATGTCAGGGAGTGATAGGACTGGGGGGAATGGAAAAAAACTAGAAGTGGGTAGATTCAGATTGGATGTTAGGAAGAAATTCTTCCTCATGAGGGTGGTGAGACACTGGCACAGGTTGCCCAGGGAGGTGGTGGAACCAGGGAGGTTTTTGCAGCCAGGCTGGATGTGGCTGTGAGCAACCTGCTGTAGTGTGAGGTGTCCCTGCCCATGGCAGGGGGTTGGAAGTGGATGATCCTTGAGATCCTTTCCAACCCTGACAATTCTATGATGCTGAGATTCTAGCTCCTTATTCCCCAAGAATGAGACCTTTTTCTCTTCTCTCCCTTTTTTCTCTTCTCTCTGAATGGCAGCTACCACAAATAGATGAATAGAAAGTTTGACTTTGTTCCTTTGTCTATGGCCCTCCAAACTTCTCTCTCCTATATTCAGCTTTTCTACCTTTGAGGTGATCTTTGTAGTCTGGTTTAACTCTATTTCCACACAGGCTTAGCCTAAAATTGCCTACCTATTAAGCACTCTTTTTAACTTGGGGGGTGGGGGGGAAGGATGGATTTTACACTGTGTGTGCTGTGCCCCTCTAACAGCCTGCATTTGAAAGCAGAAGGGTTGTGGAAATGCATCAACACCAAAAATTAGTGCTAATAACTGAATACTAACACCCCCATGCAGAGGAGGTGAGGGCAAGAACTTTTAGATGCAGGGATTTTTGAGATGCTGCTGCTGCTGAGTTTATACAAACTCCTCTTTTGACTGGACTGATGGAGATGGTGGTACCAGTTCAAGAGAAACCTGAACTGAAGAGCATAAACTCTCCTTTGCTCTATCAGGCTTGGATGTAATCCTCATTTTTCCACTAAGGAGGTAATTCAAGTAGTCTCACTTGTTTCTCATGGTTTCAGCTAAGGTAGATCTATCTGATCAAGGCTTCATTTGGGGACTAAAGGAACTGAACATTTCCATTTCCAAGAGATGGAAATGGAACAAACATCCATCCTGCTTAATTCTAGCCAGGCAAGAAATGAAACCTTTAGATGAAGAAAACCAGTCCATTTAACTGGTTTTCCATAAAGAAAAGTCTGTAGAGACTTCCCCCTTCTCTTCTAGGATGTATTGGATCAGCCTGGAAATTGCCTTTCTCTGCCTGGCAGAGTCTAGATGAGAACTCAGACTGGACACAGTTGTTTAATGCTAAGCTGAAATTAGTCTGTTCCTTGGATTCACAGCAAGTCATTCCTGCCAGGACAAGTAAGGAAAGGAATAGCTACTGGGGGCATATCTTTCAGCTGATGTACTGGAAAAAAACAGGAATGAAACTATCTATTAGAAAGAAGGCCACTTGACAGCTTGGCTGCTTTCTTTTTTTCCCCCTATTTATCCCATGCCAGTGTTGCCAGAGGGAAGGAGAGGAAAAATGAGTGAGGTCTGCTAAGCCAAAGAGCAGATAGCTCACTGCTGTTAAAAGAAGAGCATGAAATAAAGACAGGCATAGAGGAATCTGATGACAGACAACATGCAAGCAGGGTTCATAGGAATGCTCATTTAAAACATCTTTAAAATGGAATTTAAATTTTGGATATGGACACATTTCTTTCAGTCTTTTTTTTTTCCCCTTTCTTTTCCCCTCTAATGATGCAGCAGTTCCATTGGAGCAAGTTAGCTGCCAAAAGAAATGGGCTGTGGAAAACCTCTTCCAAAAGTCAAGTTTAAAGTCAGGGGGAAAAAAGAGCTGATGTCTAGCCAGAGTCTCTGATTAGAGGTCTGCAGGCATAGTCTGAGGCAGCCATGGAGAAGGACTTGTTAGGCTATCAGGTAATGACAGGATTAGGGGGAATGGGACAAAGCTGGAAGTGGGGAGATTCAGACAGGACATGAGGAAGAAGTTCTTCCCCATGGGAGTGGTGAGAGCCTGGAATGGGTTGTCCAGGGAGGTGGTTGAGGCTCCATCCCTGGAGGTGTTTGCAGCCAGGCTGGATGAGGCTCTGGCCAGCCTGATGTAGTGTGAGGTGTCCCTGCCCATGGCAGGGGGGTTGGAACTGGCTGATCCTTGTGGTCCCTTCCAACCCTGACTGATTCTATGTTGTAAGCACTAAGCCTGGATGCTACAGGCACCCATGAAGGCTGTCAGCATCCCTTAGCTGCTGTCACAGCATCACTCTTTCCCCCAGGCATGCAGGCAGAACAGCCACCAGAGAAGAGCTCCAGCAAAGCAAACCAAACCTGAGCTGACTCACTTGCCTCAGGCCATGGTTTTAACCTCACATCTCTGCAAGGTAAGCAGAATTCTCCTGATCATGGAATCATAGAAGCAGTCAGGGTTGGAAGGGACCTCAAGTATCATCTAGTTCCAACCCCTCTGCCATGGGCAGGGACACCTCACACTAGAGCAGATGAACCCCATCTGAGAGATCAGTGTCTGAGTGTTAGACACCTGCCTTTCTATAGTTAGCTTGAGAAAGCATAAAAGAATATTCAGGACATTGACTCAAGGGTGGTTTGATATTTTTTCCCCCCCTTGCCTATAGATGTTGCAGCTGCCTCGAGATTACCTAAAGATAAACTGCTCAGAAGTTGGATTACATTAATTAGCCTTGCAGAGAGGAAATGAGTAAGCCAGCACCAGGAACATGAATGGGAAACTTCAAGAACCAGCAATTGGCACAGGGCTGCAGCTGCAAATGTGAGAGTATGAGCATGTGTACAACACATGCACTGGCCTACCACAAACAAACATTTGGGCTTTATGGCTTAAGGCTTTGAACCTCATGAAGACACACAAGAAGCAGAGAGAGAGAGAGATCAAAACACCTCAGCTGCCTCAGGTTGGTGCAGCTACTTAAGCTGACTTCAAGCCCCTGTTGAAGCATTTGTGTTGAAGTTAGCTACCATACTTCCAAACCACAGCTGAAGATGGCTCACCTCCTTCTCCTGATGCACATGGAGTCACTCAGGGACACTGAACTGTCTGTAAAGGTCCCCACAGGCTTTCCAGAAGAGCCTTGTGCCAGGTAGAATCATAGAATCATAGAATCAAGAAGGTTGGAAGAGACCTCAAGCATCATCGAGTCTCACCTGTCACCCTACACCTCATGCCTATCTAAACCATGGCACCAAGTGCCACGTCCAATCCCCTCTTGAACATCTCCAGGGATGGTGACTCCACCACCTCCCTGGGCAGCCCATTCCAATGGCCAACCACTCTCTCTGTGAAGAACTTTCTCCTCACCTCCAGCCTAAACCTCCCCTGGCGCAGCTTGAGACTGTGTCCTCTTGTTCTGGTGCTGCTTGCCTGGGAGAAGAGACCAAACCCCTCCTGGCTACAACCTCCCTTCAGGTAGTTGTAGACAGCAGTGAGGTCTGCCCTGAGCCTCCTCTTCTCCAGGCTAAACACCCCCATCTCCCTCAGCCTCTCCTCACAGGGCTGTGCTCCAGACCCCTCCCCAGCCTTGCTGCCCTTCTCTGGACATGCTCCAGAGGTAGAGGTAAGGACAAGAGTTCCCAAGGGCCCATGACACAGGTGGGCCACACTTTTATCTTCTTTTGGATGTCCAACATTGCTGAGCCTTTGGGCAGGTGGACATCTTAGTGACATTCTCTTGGTGCCAGAACAAACAAGGCAGGTGGCTGGACCATAATCCTATAGCTCTTTGGGAGCCAGAACTCTGCCCATTGTGATTTGGGTGAGGTAAATATCAGCAGCACTGTAAATTTCTCATTATTTTTTTCCAGACTAATCAATTTTTTTTTTTTAACATAAAACTGCACAAAGCTCTGGGAAGTGGAACATTTGGAAGTGGTAAAACCTAGGAAGGGTTTGCTGTAGTTAGCTTCTGGTTGAAGTCATGGTTTAAGTCCTGGTCTTGTTTTCAGACTTCAGATTTCAGCATGATTTTGAAAATTGGGCATTTTACTTCACCTGAAATTGTGGCTTTTCATATAACAACATGGATCCAGGTGCCACAACTTCAAAACCACCAAGAAATGGCACACACACCAAATACCCCAAGAATAAAGATTTTAGAAGAGACCCAACTCAGTTCTCCATGGGCTACATTGGTTGGATTCCTGGCACTGCAGCCATTCAGAGACTTGGACAGAGAGGAACATAAGGAGGTTCAAGAAGGAGAAATGCAGAGTCCTGCAGCTGGGAAGGAAGAAGAAACTGCAGCAGGACAGGCTGGGAGGGGATCTGCTGGAGAGCAGCTCCAAGGAGAAGGACCTGGGAGTGCTGAAGGGCAGCAAGTTCTGCATGGGATAGCAAAGTGCCCTGGGGGGCAAGAAGGCCAAGGGGGTCCTGGGCTGCATTCAGAGGAGTGTGGCCAGCAGAGCCAGGGAGGTTCTCCTCCCCCTCTGCTCTGCCCTGCTGAGACCTCACCTGGAATATTGCATCCAGTTCTGGGCTCCCCAGTTCAGGAGGGACAGGGATCTGCTGGAGAGAGTCCAAGGGAGGGCTGCAAGGATGCTGAAGGGACTGGAGACTGCCTAGTGAGGAGAGGCTGAGAGCCCTGGGGCTGTTCAGTCTGGAGAGGAGAAGGCTGAGAGGGGATCTGATCAATGTCTATCAATAGCTGAGGGCTAGGGGTCAGGAAGCAAGGGACAGGGACAGGCTCTGCTCACTTGTGCCATGTGACAAGGGGCAATGGATGGAAATTGCAGCACAGGAGGTTCCAGCTCAACATGAGGAAGAAGTTCTTTACTGCAAGGGTCTCAGAGCACTGGAACAAACCAGAGAGGTTGTGGAGCCTCCTTTGGAGATTTCCCAGCCCTGTCTGGATGTGTTCCTGTGTGACCTGTGCTGGATTCTCTGGTCCTGCTCTGGCAGGGGAGTTGGATTGGAAGATCTTCAGAGGTCCCCTCCAACCCCTAACATCCTGTGAGCCTGTGACACTGCACTGTGCACAGCACTGCTCCTGTGTGAGGGACATCCCTCTGCCCTTCAGTCCCCAGTCCTGGGGAAGAGGGGTGTGTGGGAATTTTCCTGGTAAGAATATGTCAGAAGAGATTTCCTTTTCCAAAGAGATGTCTCTGCTGGATATTAGCAACTTTTGCATGAATCTGTCACTGAGAAAAATCTGTTTAATTAATTTCCTGTACCAAACTCCCAATTGTTATCTAGCCCAGGAAGGACACGAAGATTGCACTATAATGAGCTGTCATCCTTTCTCCTGAATTCAGAACCTCCTGGCAGCTCTTAAATCTAGTTTCACAAAAGACTTTCAGAACATCTATATTTGGGGGAGACTGTTGGACACAGAAATACACCCAGCCCACCCCCCATCATTTCACATGAATGTGATGTAAAAATTAATGAATTGTGGCTCCTCTATCTTGTTCAGGCAGAAGCCAGGTCAAAGGAAGTATTTAACTCAGCATGAACATAGGACACTTTAGGACTGATTCTTCCCATTGTGTTATTATTGCACCAAAGTGCTGGACTTCAGCAGAGCTAAATTAGGCCATGACTGATAACAGAAATCCCTTGCCAGAAGCTCCTCATATAAACAATCTCATGTCTGTTTCCCTATTCTCTCCAGGTCCAGGTCATTCCTTATCAGAGCCTGTGACTCTGAATTGCTTTATTGCAAGGGTTCAGGGTGCAAAGTGCTAACACTGATTCAAAGCAGGCATAATCCACCTGGGAGCTGAGCCTTGGACTCTTGTTAGTTCTGTTGTTTCCTCAAACACTCATGACTGCATTTCCTTCTTTTCAGAGCTCAAGACAGAAGTTAATTTAGTAAGAACTCAAGGCATGACATTCCCTACCTGCCACAAGCCAGGCTGCTCTGACTGGCACCAGGGGGCAAGCACTGCTGCCTCTTCATCAGCAGGGAGCTTGTCAAAAGTGCCAAGAGTGGCTCCTGCATTGCTGCCCATCACATGAATCATAGAATCACAGAAGCAGCCAGGTTGGAAGAGACCTCCAAGATCATCCAGGCCAACCTAGCACCCAGCCCTATCCAATCAACCAGACCATGGCACTAAGTGCCTCAGCCAGGCTTCTCTTGAACATCTCCAGGGATGGTGACTCCACCACCTCCCTGGGCAGCACATTCCAATGGCAAATCTCTCCCTCTGTGAAGAACTTCCTCCTAATACCCAGCCTATACCTGCCCTGGCACAACTTGAGACTGTGTCCCCTCCTTCTGCTGCTGGTTGCCTGGGAGAAGAGACCAACCTCCACCTGGCTACAACCTCCCTTCAGGGAGTTGTAGACAGCAATGAGGTTTGCCCTGAGCCTCCTCTTCACCCCCAGCTCCCTCAGCCTCTCCTCACAGGGCTGTGCTCCAGAGCCCTCCCCAACTTTCTTGCCCTTCACTGGACACCTTCCAGTACCTCAACATCACTGTTGAATGGAGGAGCCCAGAACTGGACACAGGACTCAAGGTGTGGCCTGACCAGGTCTGAGTACAGGGGAAGAATAACCTCCCTTGTCCTGCTGGCCACACTCTTCCTGATCCAGGCCAGGATGCCATTGGCTCTCCTGGCCACCTGGGCACACTGCTGGCTCATGTTCAGCTACTATCACCCAGCACCCCCAGGTCCCTCTCTGCCTGGCTGCTCTCCTGCCACTCTGTCCCCAGCCTGTAGCACTGCATGGGGTTGTTGTGGCCAACCTGTGTGTGTCCTCATCACACACACACACCCCCAGGTGAACCTTGGGGGGGATGAATACTTGCTCAGCGCTAAGGTTTCTCACAGCACCAATTCAGTCAGAGGTGATTCAAGAGGAGGGGACCTCATGCCTGCAATGCATTTCCTGGGGAGCAAAGTGCAAACAGCCTTTGCTGCCATCTGGAAAAGGTTTCTAGAGAGCAAACAAGACCTTCTACATCCATGAGGGTGTGCAAGCACACTGAGCTGTGGGGCCTAAGGAGCAAGCAGAGGCATGCGTGCAAAACCAAGCCTGCACTTCAGGCTTCAAAAGATGGAGAGCATTTAGTGATTTAAGAGAGGAAATTCAGCTGCATTTCTTTAAAGAATCACCAAAAGAAGGAAATGGCAGAGAATAAGCAGGGAAATGTTTCCAACTGCCCAACTGGTCTCCAGCACCCTCTCTCTCTCTTTTTTTTTTTTTTCCAACATTAAGCTGGGGAGGGACTCTTTAGGGTGTCAGGGAGTGATAGGACTGGGGGGAATGGAGCAAAAGTAGAAGTGGGTAGATTCAGATTGGATGCTAGGGAAGTTCTGCACCGTGAGGGTGCTGAGACACTGCAACAGGTTGTCCAGGAAGGTGGTGGAAGCCTCATCCCTGGAGGTTTTTGCAGCCAGGCTGGTTGTGGCTGTGAGCAACCTGCTGCAGTGTGAGGTGTCCCTGCCCATGGCAGGGGGGTTGGAACTGGCTGATTCTTGAGATTCCTTCCAACCCTAACAATTCTATGATTATACAACCTGCTATTTGCAAGCACTTCTGAAAACCTGGAATCAAACACAGCCTTTGGGGGAGCAAGCCTGGAAACACAAGCAAACGTCCTTTACCTCCTGCTTCCCCCTAGTTTTTTCTGCTTGATTTTCTGGCTGCCAAAACCATACTTGGGGGTTGATGGGTTTCACATGCCCAGAAAGGCTCTCCAGAGCTGGAGGCACGTTCACTTAATTAAATCTGCCTGGCAGATGTGAGGCAGGCAGATAATGAATATGGAGTTGACAGATGTCTGTGCCGTGTACGTACACATATTACGAACCAGAGACACAAATTTTCCTGCTCTGGAAAACAGAGACAGTGTTGCTCTCCTTGGAGCTGAGCTCAGAGCAGATCTGGGTGAAGGCAATCAGAGAACTAATCTGTTGGAAAGGGCCTTTGAGATCACCAAGCCCAACTGTTCACCCAGCAGTGCGGAGTTGCCACTAAACCCTGTCCCTCAGCATCACAGCTAAATGTCTGTTAAATCCCTCCAGGGGTGGTGAGTCCACCACTTGCCTGGGCAGCCTGTTCCAGGGCTTGCCAGCCCTCTTGGGGAAGGAATTTTTCCTAATATCTGACCTAAACTTCCCCTGGCACAAGTTCAGGTTGTTTTCTCTTGTCCTATTATTTCTTACTTGGGAGACCAACACCTGTATTGCTACGACCTCCTTTCAGCTACTCCTAGAGAGTGATAAAGACTCACCTGAGCTTCCTTATCTCCTGGCTAAGCACCCTCAGCCTCAAAACTTGTGCTCTTGATCCTTCATCAGCATCATTGCTCCTCCCTGCATATGCTCCAGCACCTCAGTGTCCTTCTAGGACTAGGGGGAATGGAACAAAGCCGGAAGTGGGGAGATTCAGACTGGATGTGAGGAAGGAGTTCTTCCCCATGAGAGTGGTGAGAGCCTGGAATGGGTTGTCCAGGGAGGTGGTTGAGGCTCCATCCCTGGAGGTGTTTAAGGCCAGGCTGGATGAGGCTCTGGCCAGCCTGATGCAGTGTGAGGTGTCCCTGCCCATGGCAGGGGATTTGGAACTGGATGATCCTTGTGGTCCCTTCCAACCCTGACTGATTCTATGATTCTTGTAGTTAGGAGCCCAAAACTGAACACAATTTTCAAGGTCCAGCCTCAGCAATGCTTCCTGCTGGCGATGATCCCTTCCCTAGTCCTGTTGGCCACACTATTGCTGATGCAAGCCAGGATGCTGTTGGCCTTCTTGACCACTTGGGCACACTGCTGGCTCATATTTAGTCATAATGACACAGTCTGAGCCTAGGGAGAATGTGTGGGAAGTTCCAGGCTGCCAGCAGAACAGATTAATACCATTAGATACTCCTCACTGCTGGAAAGGGCCTTTGCTCCCTGCTCTGGCCACATTGCCCTCCTCTGCCCATTGCAGGGGCTCAGGGGCTTGCTGCACCCCTCCAGCCAGCAGGCAGCAAAAAGGAAACAATGCTGCATCCCCTTTGTCATACTCCAGCTCATCATCTCTTCTGCCTGCCCATCTGGTCCTGCTTTGCCCATCTGGTCCTGCTTCCTCCTCAGCCTTGGCTCTGCCCCTCCTCAGGCCCTTGCAGGATCAAATGCAGCTCCTCACAGCAGTCTGCCACATGGAACATGCCAGTCTGGCTTGCAAGCAGCAGCAATCCCTTTCCCACTCTTACTCTGTTCCCTTGAGCACTGATGTGGTGTTCTGCAATTAACACTCCAGACAACAGAAGAGCACAAAGAGGGCCTGGCAGGGATGTCACTGCAGGTGATGGTGGCAATGGCATCTAACAAGTGTCAAAGCCAGCATCACTCTGGCAACCTCCACTGCCATAGGAACCAAGCTCAGGCAAGGGCTGCAGGTGAAGGCAGTAGTTTAAACATCAACCAGCAGTCCCCACTAATTTCATGCAAATTTTAAAGCTCAGAAGGAAGCTGCCAAAGGGAATATGACTGTGACAGGACCTGGCAACCATTTCCACAGCCAGTTGCTAAACAGTGGCCTTTTGATTCCGGCTGCGCAAAAATCATGTCCATGGACTGGCAGCCACAGAATCACAGAATTAATCAGGTTGGACAAGACCTTCAAGATCATCTAAGTCCAACATATCAGCCAACACCATCTAATCAACTAAACTCACACATCCTTCACTTATGTGCCTGGCCACAATTTCCCCTGGCACTCTTTGCAGCACTCAAATCCTACACCAGTTTACTGTGCCAATGCCAAAGGCATGAGAAGCTTGGAGCTTCTCCTAGAGTGATGATTTTCAGCTGAAATTGGAAACTGACAAGCAATACAAAGTGATCAAAAAAAGAAAACCAAACCCCAAAACCCCACAAACAAACAGTTTAGGGCAGGTTTGCATCTGGAGAAAAACTAAAGATGATGTGAATAGAGCCTGTGATGGGCTGGTCCTTTTTTTTCCCCGTATGCTTCATGAGATAGATCTAACTTAATGCTACTCATGGCCCAAGGGCTCACAGCTTCCTTCACAAGGATCAGAGGGCACTTAGACTCTTTCAGGACTGCACAGGCCCTGTTTGAGCAGCCCCTGGAGACAATGGATGGCTCTTTGCCTTTAATCCCAGGTGCTTGCCAGTGTGCCTTGCAGAAGCCACACAGAAAGAAGCCAGAGGAGATCCTGGGAGAATTTCATAGAATCATAGAATTGTCAGGGTTGGAAGGGACCTCAAGCATCATCCAGTTCCAATCCCCCTGCCATGGGCAGGGACACCTCACACTACAGCAGGTTGCTCACAGCCACATCCAGCCTGGCTGCAAAAACCTCCAGGGATGAGGCTTCCACCACCTCCCTGGGCAACCTGTGCCAGTGTCTCACCACCCTCATGGGGAAGATTTCTTCCTAACATCCAGTCTGAATCTCCCCATTTCTACTTTTGTTCCATTCCCCCTATTCCTATCACTCCCTGACACCCTAAAAAGTCCCTCCCCAGCTTTCTTGGAGCCTCCTTCAGACACTGGAAAGCCACAAGAAGGTCTCCTTGGAGCCTTCTCTTCTCCAGACTGAACAGCCCCAAATCCCTCAGTCTGTCATCATAGGAGAGGAGCTCCAGCCCTCTGCTCATCCTTCTCTGGACACCTTCCAGCATCTCCATATCCTTCCTATAGTAGAGGCTCCAGACCTGGACACAGTTCAATCCCATTGCCATATTTGCCACACACCACGGGTTGGGGGTTTTTAACTCCCCAGAGGTCATTAGAATTCTTTCTGTGAGCAAAGAATTTGTTCTAAAACAGTTCTGATTAATGCATGGTGGATGTGAGCACAGACAGAATGGTCACTGAGCATTAAAAGCCTTCTAATTAGGGTTTTGCAGGTGACAAGCAGACATGCCTTGGGAGGTTCTGGAGAAGGCAAATGACAGCAAAGAGTAGATAGCTGACATTTTCCCTCTCAGTCTTACAAGCACCTGACTCCTAAAAAGCATTAGCCTCCCTCATCTCCTGTTGAATTTGACAGGCAGTAGGCAATCAAGACACCACCACAGAGAAGACAAAAAAGTGGAACTGACAGCAGCCAGACTTGCAAAGCACCAAGCTGACACCCCAAAAGCTGCCTGTAGTGGCTAGCAGGAAATAATGAGTGGGCACAGAGACACTGAGCTGCAGATGCACACACAGCTCCCATCTGGTTTTGCACAGGCAGCCCTGGAACAGCAGGTACCTTCCAGCTGTGTTTCTTGGCAAGCATCCACCTTGGCAACTGGATTCTGTGCACCTGGCATGAGAGGGTCGAGTGAAAGATGCTGGCGTGCTGCCAAGCTGCCAGGATTCTGTTGTCAGCTGGGAAAAATCCCCCCAACACAATTGGTCTGATGTCTGAGAGTCTACATAGTTAAGAACAAAACCAAAAAATCCACCACCAAACCACCCTACAGCAGCAGGAAAGAGAAGGGAAGGGAAGAAGTAAGGTTAGTAAGTTTGCAGATGACACCAAGTTGGGAGCAGGTGTTGATCTGTTGGAGGGCTCTGCAGAGGGACCTTGCCAGGCTGGATGGATGGGCAGGTCCAACAGGATGGCATTCAACAAGTCCAAGTGCCAGGTGCTGCACTTTTGCCACAACAACCCCATGCAGAGCTACAGGCTGGGGACAGAGAGGCTGGAGAGCAGCCAGGCNTGGAGAAGAGGAGGCTCAGGGCAGACCTCATTGCTGTCTACAACTACCTGAAGGGAGGTTGTAGCCAGGAGGGGTTTGGTCTCTTCTCCCAGGCACCCAGCACCAGAACAAGAGGACACAGTCTCAAGCTGCACCAGGGGAAGTTTAGGCTGGAGGTGAGGAGAAAGTTCTTTATAGAAAGAGTAACTGGCCATTGGGATGTGCTGCCCAGGGAGGTGGTGGAGTCACCATCCCTGGAGGGGTTCAAAAAAGCTTGGATGTGGCACTTGGAGCCATGGTTTAGTTGTCAGGAGGGGTTAGGGATTAGGTCATAGGTTGGACTTGATGATCTCTGAGGTCTTTTCCAACCTGGCTGATTCTGTGATTCTGTGAAATGTAGCTCAACAGCTACAGCCTCCTTCCTCCTGTCCCACCCTCCCAACAAGCACAGACTTCATCCAGCTGAGGGTATCTGAACACTGCAGATGAACTATTCAATTCAAAGATGAAATATTCAATACTTCAGATGAAATATTCAATTACAGAACAAAACTAGGAGGGATCTGATCAATGTCTATAAACATCTGAAGGGTGGGGGTTAAGTGGAGGGGGCCAGGCTCTTTCCAGTGGTGTGCACTAATAAGCCAAGGAACAATGGCTTCAAACTTGAACATAGAAGATTTCAGCTCAACATGAGGAGAAACTTCTTTATAGTGAGGGTGACAGAGCCCTGGAGCAGGCTGCCCAGGGGGGTTGTGGAGTCTCCTTCTCTGGAGACCTTCCAAACCCACCTGGATGCATTCCTGTGCAGACTCCCCTGGCTGATCCTGCTCTGGCAGGGGGATTGGATCCAATGATCTCTGGAGGTCCCTTCCAGCCTCTAACATTCTGTGATTCTGTGTGAGTGGCTCAGTGTGTGCTCATCAACAGCCTTGTAGGATTGAGCTACCTCTGCTCCCATGACAAGCCAGTGCAGTCCTAACAGAAGGCTAAACTCTGCACCCACCACATCTGCCACAAGCTGATCTAGCCCCCAGTGCTGCCAGCAACCCTCTCCTAGGCCACTGAATTTGGTTTTGCAGCCAGGTTATCAATCACAAACTGAATGCCTGAGCTCAGGGCAGCACTGTGCAGACCAACTCAGTTGTGCTTACTGCACCACAAGCCTTGGTCAGCTGGAGCCAGATGTTCCAATGCTGTGGACAAAACCCTTTCCAATGCAGAAAGCCAGGCAATCTGCTCCCACTTACTACTTCTGGCACACAAGTTGAAATGACCAGCTGAGAGAAACCCTTGAGCAAGGCCTATTGTATTGGCTGTCCTCTAATTAACACTGCCACATGTCAAGGGCAACCACTGAAACCATCTAAGCTGTGCAGGCACCAACTTCATGCCAGACAAGAGGCAAATGCTCTTGTTTTGAGTTGGGTGGAGGCATCAAGATGTGCACAACGTGACCTGCAGCATCCTGTGTTAAAATCCTATTTGTACATGTTAAAAAAAAAATATATATATGTATATAAAAACTTAGTGAGCATTTTCCTTTCACAGAATCACAGACTCTTAGGGGTTCAGGGCTGCAGACCTGCAGTCAGTACTCCAGGTGAGCTCTCACCAGAGCAAAGTGGCAGAAGCACCTCTCTGGATCTGCTGGCAGGGCTGCTTCTGTTGCAGCCCAGGATGCCATTGGCCTTTTGGGCTGCAAGCTCCCACTGCTTGTATGAAGCAAGAAGGCAGCCTCTAACTTTCCTCTAGAAAGAAAGTGCAGGGTTAGGGAGGATCTAATTTTTGTGCCAAAGACAAACCAGCCTTAGGGAGGACCTATTTTTGTGCAAAAGGCAAACCCCACTTTGCACCTTTCCAGGAGGAGACGCCACAGGGCATCTGTGCTGCACAGGTCCTCCAGCCAGGCAGAAGGCTGCTCTGGCAGGAAGACTTTGGAAAGTCCTTGGAAAGATCCAGGCAATGGACAGAAGCACTATGAAGGGATGCATCTGGGGAGGAAGAATAAACTGCAGCAGGACAGGTTAGGAGGTGACCTGCTGGAGAGCAGCCCCAAGGAGAAGGACCTGGGAGTGCTGGAGGGCAACAAGTTGTGCATGGGACAGCAAAGTGCCCTGGTGGCCAAGAAGGCCAATGGGGTCCTGGGG